>OX439485.1:142175645-142717085 GCA_949320155.1 Melangyna quadrimaculata | reverse complement strand
AAAGTGGTCAACAGAAATGAATAAATCCATCATGTGTTGTTACTACATATCAACCAAAATTGAAACAGAACTGCATGTGTATCGAGCGGAAATGAGAAATCTGTTTATGAGTCAGTTCCCGCAATACATACACTTAACGGAGCAAAACATCATAACAAGAAAACTTTTAACGGATTATGAGCTGCAAGCGCTAAAGCAGGAAGCAACCCAACACTTAACTTCAACAATTGAAAACTCTTCGCAGGAGGAAGTTCAAAGCAATAATGCCACTCAAGCTCAAGAACCAACATCATCAGCCGCAGCGAATATTAACAACTCTGAACCATTGTCAATTGAAGAAACTCGAGAGGAACCCATCGATAACTCAGTCTATAACCTTGATGAACATTTCAGAGCACCGCTTTTAGAGTACGAGAATAGAAGCCCAATAGAAAGAACCACCTTACCAAAGTTGAAGTCTTTTAAGCAAATTGAGAAACTTACGAACATGCAACAAAATAATCGAATTCTGCCACAGCATGTTTCAAGTAGCATAAGCTTTGAAAGACTTCACCTTCTTCTCTACGAGTCAGCCGTTGCTGTCACAAAAACATTAGGGCAGAAAATACAGAACAACTTGCCAGCTTCTGCAAGGACACCAAAAGTCCCAAGCTGGGAAAGGCGCCTTGATAATAAGATAGTAAGGCTCAGAGCGGACATAGGAAGGATCAATGCGTTCTTAGCTGGATGTAGAACCAACAAAGTTAAAAAACAAATGAGAGGTCTTTGTGCCCAAAATCAAAATTTCCCACCTACGACCGGAGAAATTGTAGACATAAAAGACAAAAAAGTACAACTTCTCGCAGCTACCTCTAAGAGACTTGCTAGATATAGGGAATCCAGAGAAAGGAAAAATCAAAACCGAAGATTCTCAACAGATGAAAGAAGTTTCTATAGAAATATTGTTAGGCCAAACGCAAACGAAAACAATGGCGAAATGGCTAACATTGAAGAAGCAACCATATTCTGGAAGCAAATCTGGGGCAGGTCAGATGAGCATGTACACGGGGCACCTTGGATGGTAAATGAGAGGTCTCAGCATGAAAACACAACAGCGATGACATCATATGGAGTTTCCGAAGAGGAGATAGCAGTAGCCATAAAGGCAGTCAGCAACTGGAAGGCCCCTGGTCCTGATAGGATCCTAAATAGATAGGATAGGAAATGCTTTGTGAATAGGTTTATGACGCTTTTAAGTTATGAGCGCTCGGTGAATACCGGCCTTAGTCTCTTAACTTAACTTTTGACCTAATTTATACTTGCGATATACGTACGTACGTACATAGGGAAAGTTCAGGATTCGTGCAAAAAAAAATCGACATAATAATTTTCCCTAGCATAACGATGATAGAGAAAGCGAAAAAAGTGGGTCTCGCAATTCTGTCTGTCTAAACGGCTAAAGCGATCCTCTTCAAATTTTGGACTTAAGGTTCTTATGTGATTCCCTAGAGGGGAAATTGAATATTTGTTTAGCTCAAAAAATAACGGTACCTGTCATACAACCAATATACAAATATTGATTTATTTCAAAAACAGCTCTAACGATTTTCAAAAAAAAAAAGTTACGAGGTTTTTATAACGGTTATTAACGGTACCTGTCATACAACCGTCTTTTTGAATTTCTCGTTAACTACTACACCGATTTCAACCAAAATTTGTATGCGAAAGATCGCTTACAATTTTAACAATTTTGCACGTGAGCATGTTTTGTGCAATCCAGTTGTGCCCATTTTTTTTTTCTTGGAGATTTTTCATATCAAACGATAGATATTTTAATATTCTCATTTACGGACGGTCTTCGGAATAGAAAACTGGTTTTATGAAGCCTGGTGTGATAATGGTTATTTCTTGAGCGCTAGAAATCGTGTGACTTACTCGGTGCCGTGACATTTGGCCACGTGACACATTGTGAAAGGGTCAAATGGCCACATTCCAACATTTGGCCATTTGCCGCTTTTACAAAGTGCCATATGGCCAATTTTTTTTAAGAATTTTTTAAAAACGTTTACAAGTATTTTTAAAAATTTGCGCGAATTTTTTAAAAATACTTGTAAACGTTTTCAAAAAGTTGTTTTGAAAATATTTTATTTTGTTTTTAAAGAAAATTTAAAAAAATAATTTACATCAAATTTTCATTTGGCACATCATCTCCACAATTTATTTATTGAGTTTTGACCCACATAAGTGGGTATTCAAACATTAAACCATATGCCCAAAAGTCACAAAGAAATATGGCCATATGACACTTTGAAAAAACGTCAAATGGCCGTGTTTTCGAATATGGCCATTTGGCACTTGCGAAATGTGTCATATGGTCATATTTTGAAATATGGACATCTGACGCATGTCAAAATGTCACGGCACCATTTACTCGTTCTAATGTGTCCTGGTGGTATAATATAACTGATGTGACTTTTGCGCTTCTAGCTTTATATCCTGGATATAGTAAACATTTTGTTATCGGGTTTTATCTGATTTCTGATAATTCTTGTATCCTGGTATCGGGAAATTTGTTTTCCTGCATGCCACGAAGCATACAATTATTATTATTTAGATCGTGGTCGGAAGACATAGCTCCTCCTGGTAGCCCTGAAAACTGCCTTATCCCAAACAATATTTTTTTTTTTCATTTTCCCTCAATATTTGGCTTCATTTTAGAGACTTTGTATATCCTTCTTACATTGTATGTGTTTTCGTAAGATTATATTGCAATAATAATGAACTTTTTAATGCTCATATAAATTCAAGTATAAATGTTAATATAATATGAAATTTAAAAACCCATTTAGCCCTTCCATTAGTGAAAACATAATCCATTAGGGTATACTGGACACTGCATATATTAAAGGGCATTAAAATTATTGTCTTTTGACCATAATTCCTTTTACTACTTAAAATCGTTCCTTAAAAAGAGAAGGTCCTACCTACCTTCTTAGAGATGCAGATACTTTTAGTTACATTATTTTTGTTTAACTCAACATCATCAGGTATAGGTAGGTCATCTTACCTATCTCATGAAGATTTAAGTGTTCTATTTTAATACAAAAGAAAGATCGGAAGGAAGAATTCCTCTCGCTCGCCCTCGCTATGGGGAAAAATTAATATTTATATGAATTTGATAGGTTTTCAAGAACCTTTTTTAAAACCATAACCACAATTTATGTAGCATCCTTTATTAATATCTCTCTCACTCCCTTTCTCTATCTCTCACTCTGTCTCTGTTTATAAAATTCTTGTTTCATTGTGCAAGAAATGCATTAAATCTGAAAGAGGAAAAGGAAATTTTCAAAATACAAATTCCATAAATACGCCAAGGAAGATTTATTCATCCATCCGAGATCCGAGAGTAGGTATCCCGGGAGCTACTTTCAATTTTAAAGCACCCAACCATCCATTCCACAGGTTTCAATTTCTTTTGTTCTGGGATGTTGATGAGCTAGAGAGAACAAATAGCTTTGTTAAAAGATACAGATACAGAATCTTGTACAGATTATTATAGAGAAACACTCCGCTTCAAATGAATGATGTCAAAAGTTTTTATTTAAAAACAGTGGCACAAAATTTTAAACAACCTATTGTTAGGGCTTACCAATTTACTAGTAAGTAATTTTCTAAATATTAAGCAATTTACTAACTATTTCAAAATTTTAAACCATTTTTTTCGATTTGTTAACTAGTAAATTGCTAATTGGGAAATGTCAGTCAGAAGTCACATTTGTTTTGTTTATGATTTTAATTTTGTTTTACTCTCTGAAGAAGACTTTTTTTAAATTAGTTTATAGAAAATTAATCTATTAAAAGTGAAAAAAGATTAATAAAGTCGCATTCGCCCAAGAGCCCTACAATGCCGGATCAATTGTGTGGGGTGACATTTAAAGTATGCGGCAAAATCATATCAAAGAAATCGTATGTTGTTGCAATAACTAAAAACGGCTCGACCTTCCATACTACTGCATTCTGCATCATCGAAAGCTGAAACTGGTGAATAGGGCTGGCCACGATACGAGACTCTGCGAGACTTTTGTAAGTCTCGTCTCGGTCTCGTTAAAACCGAAAATATTCAGTCTCGTTTCGGTCTCGTGTCGGTCTCGTAGAATTAAGTCTCGTCTCGGTCTCGTCTCCGAAAAATACGATTTCCGGCCAACTTGTTGATTATTGGAACGAAATATTTTCGATTATAGTTTGAATACGTGCGGAAGAAAATAAATATTTAACTGTAATTGGATTTTTTAATTTATTAGACTCTCTGTAAATTTCGATCCCAATATACAGTCTGGTCTCGGCCTCGTCTCAGATGCTTAAAAGCCAGTCTCGTCTCGGTCTCGTCGTGCGAGACTTTTATCGTCTCGTGGCCAGCCCTACAACTTAAAAACTTAAAAATATTTTTTTTTTGCAAAATTTCAGGTTGTTAAGTACTGTTTTTGTTTCAAAAATTCAATGCGTTATCAAATTGTGATCAAACACTGATAACCGGATGGTTCTGAAACTTTTACTATTCAAGATATTAAAGATATTCTAATAAAACTAAGACAAATCCGGGTAAACTATCATTTCAGCAACCAGTTGATAGTACAGTTAAAATCAACGGCGTATACAGGGGGGGGTCACGGGGTCATGTCCCCTCCGAGAACTCAAGATAATTTTGTTGATCTGAAATAATTATTTAGTAACCACATAGAAAAAAAAGCAAGTTGGTTACCTAGAAAGCTAATAGGATTTTCGATTGGTAAATTCAGAATTCAATAGAAAATTTGAATGTTGCTAACTTGGAATTCAATAAGAAATTTAATTTTCATGGCAATGGAATAGGTACCTACCTACCATATTTTGTATTCAATCGATGATACTTAGATTTTCTTCCTCGTACCTCAAATTTAAGTTAACAACAAACTTCTCATATGATAATACATTTAAACCTTAAAATATATGCATAAGCACTCATAGGTTTTTTTTTTATTTCTGTGTGACAGAGTAGATTATTTTTAAAAGCAAACAAAAATATCTACATATGTGACAACTTTCGATTTATAGTTATTCTAACCAAAAAATGTTAATGTTAACGAAAAATAGTCATAAATTATATAAAACTATGTTGAAAACCTGTTATGAAAGGATTTTGTTTGCACTTATTCAACATTTATGATCGAACAATAATCTTGTTGATTGGGATGTGGTATGTGGATTATTTTTACAAAGTAACCTATGAATCCCATAATGCAAAAGTTTATAGATATGGTAAAGGTGATTTTTTGGAACTCCTTGCGGTGACCGTTTGACCAGTCGAACAGAATCCTTGGAGAAAACGCGACAAGGTTCACAGAATTTAACAACTTTGTCAATTATTTTTATCAGAAAGGCTTTCTGGTAAGAAAGATAAAAAGGTTAGGTTTATTTGTTGTACCTACATATTTATTTTGCACTTCGCTTTGCCATCTTGCCATCAGTCTTAAACTGGCCATACACGACCGAGCCGAACAGCTCGGAGCTATTTGGCTGCGGTCCATTTGGCCACGGTCCAAATTTGGGTGCCATACACGGCCCATCCGAACCAATTTTGGCAGTTTGGTCTTGTCCAAACAAAAAACGTCAGCGGTCCGTTTTCTAAAAAAACTAAATTTTGTGTTTTGTATTGAACATGACAAAACTTCTAAAAAAAAAAGTAAGCCAGTTACATGTTTTTGGTGAAAAATGTATTCTACAATTTAATGAGATATTGTGAGAAAGTAGGATTTTATTATTTACTAACGGTGCCGGTGAACAGAGCAGATTGGCTTGCTGATTCCCCAATCCCCACACACGATAGAGTCGAACATTAGTTCGGAGGTTCGTGTTCGTGGATTTTCGACTGGCTGTAAATCAAAATTGTTCGGCCGAACCAAAGGAAGCCATCTGAGTTTTCCCACTCACGGGCAATTTTGGTTCGGCTCCGGTTCGTTCGGCTCGTTGGTTCGGTCGTGTATGGAAATGGCGGTGCTAACTTCACGCACATCGTGTATGGCAAGCCTTAGAGACATACATTTTTTTTTTTAATCAGAAGCATATACAAATCACTCCTGAACTTTTTTCACACTTTTATTGAAAAGCAACAAAAACGAATCTTTGTATTCAATTAAAATACGAATATGTTATGTATTTTCTAAACTGAAATTTGTTGTTCAGGCAACTGGAGACTGCTGTATGCTGTTGTTGAGGTGCTCCAAAACAAAAAATATAACATTAAGGAATAGAAACAAATAGCGCTTTATACTACGTTTTCACTAGGCCAAATGAGATAATTTCGATGCAAATTTCCAAATGAGATCCGAAATTACCTCATTTCCGTTCTCGTTTCAAAATGAGCTTATTTGAACCAATAGCGTTATGGTTAGTGCGTTTGACTGTCACGCTGGAGGTCTGGGTTCACTTCCAAGCCTCGCCCACCTCAAAACTAAAAAAGTTTTTTTCAGGGCTACTGCCTCTTGCTTGTCATGAATAAGTGCTTCTCGTCTAGCCATTCGGATTCGGCATAAAATTGTAGGTCCCTTCCATTCCTGTCGACACGTGCACACAGGAATGTTTGCAAGTTGTTAGTCACTAGGCCCTGGTTCCTCACGAGCCGTTGCGCCACCCAATTTATTTTTTATATTAATGTATTATAGTATAGTTAATTAAGACTTTTTCCCTTTCCTTTTACCCACAGTAAAATAAAAAATATAAGGCACTTGACTTTTTATAAAAAATATAAGTTTGTGTTATTTATTGGCGTGACCCCCCCAAGAAGTAAGGCTGTATACGCCCCTGGTTAAAATAGGACATATATGTACTTGTACATGCGAAAAAAATTCTTACATTTTTGAAAACTGGTGGGAACGTCGGATTAACCATAAGAATAAAGAATCCATACAAATATCTGTTGATCCACGGGTGTTTTTTTGGAAGAGGAAAGTGGGCGAGGTAACTTATCGAATTTAAAAAAATTATATTGATACAATTTAGACATAATGATACATGATTTTAGGGTATTTTTCATTTTTAAATCTAATGACATCAAAATTAAGGTGATACAATAATCCTAAGAAAAGGGCAGGTGCGTTGTTGTCCATACGCTCCACATGCCCCAGCCATCTCAGCCGCTGTATTTTCAGCTTTTTGACCAGGTCAACGTCGCTGTATAGCTCGTTTGGCTCGTCGTTGAATTTTTCCTCTATACTCCTTCCATACACACCGAGGTTTGCGAGGTAATAGTGAAGCCCAGGTAGACAAAGTCCTTGACAACTTCGAAGTTATATCTGTCCATCGTGACATTTTCCCCAAGTCGAAGATGTTGAGATTCCTCTCTCGATGACAGCATATACTTCGTCTTGTCCTCGTTAACCGCCAATCCCATTTTAGCCGTCCGATTCAATGCTCGCAAATGCGCCTGACACAGCTCGCTTCGTTTTGCCGACAATGTCTATGTCATCTGCATACGCAAGCAATTGAACGGACTTTTGATAGATTGTACTGCTGCGCTAGTGTTGACACGTGCGTTGCGTACAATTGCTTCAAGAACGATGTTGAATAGGTTACATGATAACGTGTCGTCTTGCCTCAATCCTTTCTCAACATCAAAGGAATCAGTGGTGTTCTTACCAATTTTGACGGAGCAGCGAGATTTCTCCATGGTCATCTTGCACAAGCGGACGAGTTTGGCAGGGATGCCTAGACATGACATGGCTCTGTATAATTCGTCCCTTTTCACGCTATCATAAGCGACTTTAAAATCGATAAAGAGGTGGTGTGTATCGATCTGGAATTCCCAGGATTTTTTAAAATCTGTCGGAGTGTGAACATTTGATCGACGGTTGACTTGCCTGGTCTAAAACCACACTGATAGGGGCCGATCAGATCGTTGACAAAAGGTTTTAAGCGGTCACACAGCATAGCCGACAAGATTTTATAAGAAACGTTTAGGAGACTAACTCCCTTGTAGTTGGTACAGTTCAGAACATCTCCCTTTTTATGGATGGAGCACACTGTCCCAAGGTTCCATTCATCGGGCATATTTTCATCCGACCAAATTATGCAGAACCAATCCATCTACCGCTGATTTAAATAGTTCGGCTGGTAAGCCATCCGCACCAGTAGCCTTGTACGACTTATGTTTGGATATCGCCAGCCGCACTTCGGTTAGGTCGGGTTGACGGAACTGCTGGCCGTCGTCGTCCAAGTTGAATGTAGTTTTCTGACTACTAGTGGAATCTTGGCTGTCTTCGCCGAGAAGCAATCTAGAGAAGTGTACTTTCCAGATCCTCAACACTGACTGTGTGTCTACTATCATATTCCTACTCTCATCTCGGCTTCTCGTGCTCGTCCTTTTTCCTCCTGAGAAGTCGGCGTTCCTCTTTTCGTTTCATCCCATAGAGCTACAGGTCTACTCACTCAGCAGCTCTTGTTCGAGTCTGCAGCATTGCCTGGTAAGCCTCGTCCTTAGCTGCATGCGCCAGCCGGCACTCTTCATCGAACCAGCGGGTTCCGTTGTGGTCGCCTAGTGAAACCCAGCACATCAGAGGCGGCACTTGTGATGGCTTGTTGACAGTGTTTCCTCTGGTCCTCTGCACTTGATGCTGGTGGTGGACCTCCTGAGAGATTACGAGTTACGTGGTCTGCAAAAGTTCTGGCGGTCTCTTTCGATTTAAGCTTCTCCACATCGTACCTTTTCTTAGCATCTGCTCTGCGTTGCCCCGTCATGGATATCCGCATACGTAGTCTAGCTACCATCAGGTAGTGATCCGAGTCAATATTGGCCCCTCGGAACGTTCGGACGTCCAAGATACTGGAAGCATGTCCATGGTCGATTTGGTTGACGGTTCGTTGATCACGCTCTCGCCAAGTCCCCTTGTGTATATTGAGGTGTGGGAAACAGGTGCTTGAGATGATGACATTTCGCCCCGCCGCAAAGTCTGCCATCCTGTGTCCGCTGCCGGAAGTTTCGTCGTGGAGGCTTTGTCCTCCGACCAAAGATGCCCTCCTTTTCGAATCTTGCGTTGAAGTCACCAAGAATGATCTTCACGTCGTACTTCGGGCACATATCATACGTTGCCTCCAGGAGATCGTAGAATGGTTCTTTGGTTGAATCATCTCTCGCTTCATGAGGGACGTGAACACAGATCAGCGTTATGTTCTTAAATTTGCATTTGATGCCGATTGTGACCAGGCGCTCGCTTACACTTCGGAAGCCCAGGACTTCTTGCCTAAGTCTTTCCCTTATCACAAGACCGCAACCAAAAAGTCGCTGACCCTGCCCTTTGAAGCACTCGCCGTAGTAGATGTCACACGATTTCAGTCTCCGTCTCCATCCCATCGCACTTCCTGGATGGTTGTTACGTCAGCCTTTATCCTGTCCAGGATCTCCACTAATTATTCGGCTGCACGTGTTCTGTATAAGGACAGGACTTTCCACGTGCAGATCCGAAATTCATTGTCCTTGGTCCGTTTGCTGGGGTCGTCAACTTTAAAATCATCCATATCCGAGGCTTGTAGTTGTTTTGGAACAAACTTTTTTTATGTGGTAGGGAAGTTACCTCGACGCACAACTCCAGACCTGGCTTCCATAGAAATCAGTACAAATATTCAGAATGTCAATTCGGCAAACAAAACCTAAACGAATTCAAAACTATTGAATTTGCCTTAAAACTGATTCCGCAAAAGTATGTATTTCAAAGAAAATAAACAAGCAAAAACAGAATACAAGAAAAACAAAAACAACAAACCAGAATTGAATACGAAATTCAGAGCAGCGGTGAAAATTTTTACTATCGGGTTTTTAAATTTGTATTATAATTAGGTATGTACATGTACCATTATTTTTGATTTAAGAAACATAATTTTTTCAAGAACTCTAGTGTTTTGAAAAACTCTCTTTACTTAGTTTCAGAAAAATAGCAAGAAGTTGTGTTTGAAATATTGAGTTATCAAAAACAAATTTTGAATATATTTTAAAAATTTCAAATAAAATTTGTGTTAAGCAACAGTATATAAACTATATAAAAGATTCTCCATAAAAACAAAAATCAACAGAAACATTTTACTTAGCCTTACTGCAAGTTCCTATAGCACGTAAGGCTCACGAGATACACCATGCCTATGCCTACGTCAAAAACTATGAACCCATTCTTAAAATATTTAGGATTACAAGCAAAAACTTCAAAATATTTCCACCAATTTACACCAAAACATTGTGTTGATCCGGCATATTAAATTCTTGACCTTCTTTTTTCATTTTGATGTCTCGTAAGTATCCCTGCAACAAAAACATGTTATGTGCAGTTTAGTACCGAAACAAATTTAATATCAATGATTTTTCGATTTTTGCTTAGGTCGGCTATTGTTAAACTTTCCTGCGCAAATTTTTTTATAAAATTGTTAGCACCATCCTCTTCGATAGAAAATCTATTTTCAAACAAAAATTACTTAAGGAGGAATTCTCAAATTCGGCTTGGTTAACGAGTTATATCAACAATATTGAAAAGTGAGCAGTTGACCATTCTCTCAGGAATTCATAGGTGAATTATTTGAAAATTTTGTGTTTTAAGAAAGATTATTTACCACCAAAAAATATTCAATAATACTCTCGTAAATTCTCATGAACGCAATTTGTCCTTTCATATTCTGGTTAATTCAATAGCCAATAATATTGCAAGTGAAAAATAGACATCAATCAAGTGATTTGTAGTGTTTTATTTATATATTTACATTATAGATGGTAGCGGTAGGTAGGTATGTAGATATAGATATAGATTTCTATAATAATTTTGTTACACGCATCTTCGTTCATTGTCTCTATTACCCCCAGGCATATGCTACACATAATAACTAATAAGGCTGTTGATGGTAATGATGATGACAGTATTCATTCCAGATTCCAAGAAGTACTGGAGAATTATACTCCCAGGAGGCTAACATCAAGTCTCTTGTCTATGCTAGAGCACGACATCTGCGAGTAATGAAATAATTTGATGGGCGGTACCTAAAACCTACCATACTCTGTATGTATACGAGCATATACGTAACTATTATATGAGCCTTTGTAATGCATCCTTTAGCTGATTGTTGTTGTTTCATAACGTCGTCGTCGTCGTACGTCGGTCGTTGTCGTCATCGTTGGTGTACTTAAAACAGCTCCCCATATGGTTAGGTTATTCAAATCAAATTCAATGGCATGAAACTGGCTGTTTTCAGGAGTGTGCTTGCCTTACCTTAAAGTTCTCTTTATGTATTCGGCCTGGTTTATTGAATACATGAGCCCGTCGTCGTCGTCGGTCGATTGTCGTTGTACAGTGGGCCATATGGAGCACTCTGCCTGTAGTTCACACACACAAACCATCGCTATCCCCACCATCATCGTCACCATCATCTCTTACATTTTGCTACCGCCAAGGATGTCCTTAATGGTAATCATCTCAGGCTGATTACAAAATGGAAATCATGTAAAGGAGATGTAGACCATGTGGCAAATCAGCTACCAAAGGCTACCGCTAGCTATAGAAGGTCGCCCACGTCCCATCGCCCATCACTATCATCCACCTCAATCTGACCAAAACATCGTTCGCCGCGCACGCCGCAGCTGCAACTCCAGCCCAGCCGTACCGACAAAAGCAGCTCTCATGATGCAATCTGGAGAATGCATAATTTGCCAAACAAGGTGCATCTAATGAGAGAACCGACTTTGGATGAGTTCGACGCGGCGGATAACTACCTATCTGGGTTACCTACCTACGTAGGTTAGGTACAAACGTGCCTTAGTGCAATAAATCTACACTCTTAGAAACAATTTGAAGCAAACAAATGTTCAATTAACCATCAAACTTAATTTTTTTTATTTTAATAATTTTTTTAATAATTTTATTCGTTACGTGATCCTAATTGATTATTAAAACTGATTGCGTAAAGGCTGGAACTGTCAAATCTAAAAACACATTATACCAACCTGGGTACTTTCATTTGATAAGCTAGTTAAATTATTGATGTCTAGTCCAATTTTAGTTTTGCCTTTATTTATCCGTTGACTGGTATAAACTAGTCTAAGGGAAAATATAAGGGTACTTGAAGACCCTTCCCAGCCTCGTCCACCTAAAAACAAAATTTTGTTTAGGGCTACTGCCTCTTGCGAGGAATTGACAAATCCTCCAAGAGTATCACTTGTCACGAATAAGTGCTTCTCGTCTAGCCGTTCGGATTCGGCATACAACTGTAGGTCCCTCCTATTCCTGTCGACAGGCGCAGACAGAAATGGTTGCGAGTTGTTAGTCTCTAGTCCCTGGTTCTTCACGAGCCGTTGTGCCCACAATTTTTTTTTTTTTTTTTTTTTTGAAGACCGAACAAGCCCTACTGTTTGTATAGTCGGTTGCAACTGTTGCATACACATGCAAAACTTGGCTATTCGACAAAAGCGTCTGATTGGTATAAACTATAAACTGGTCTAATGTACACCCATTACTTGACGATCCGACAGAAAGATCAGAGGGTACAACTCATTGATTGGCCTTGTAGCATTGGTTCTTTCTTCAAACGCTTATAAGCTTGGCCAATCGGCAGAAGCTTCTGATTGGTATAAACTAGAAACTGGTCTTAAATATATCTATAACTAGACGATCCAACAGAGAGATGCAGAGGCACAATCATTGATTGGCTTTGTAAAATTGCTTCTTTCTTCATACGCTTACAAGCTTGAATAATTGGCAGATGCGTCTGATTGGTATAAACACAAAACTGGTATAATGTATATCTACTACTAGACAACCCAACAGAAAGATGATGGGGTTCATCTCATTGGGTGGCCTCTCAAAATTGGTTCTTTTTTCATACGCTTACAAGCTTGGCTATTCGAAAGATGCGTCTGATTGGTATAAACAAGAAATTGGTCTAACGTACATCCATTACTTGACGAACTAACAGAAAGATTCAGGGGTACAACTTATTGGTAGGCCTTTTAAAATTGGTTCTTTCTTCATACACTTTCAAGCTTGGCTAATCGGCAAATGCGTCTGATTGGTATAAATTAGAAACTGGTCTAAATATACCCATTAATACAAGATCCAACAGGAAGATGTAGGGGTAAGACTCATTGGTTGGCCTTAAAACTTGGTTCTTTCTTAAAAGACACACAATCTTGTCTAAATTTGGCATATGTGTCTGATTGCTTATTCGCAAAAATAAACACACGATATTACATGTAGTTGACTTAGGATGATTTCAGCGTTTTTTTTTTTTTAGTTGGTTCTAGACCAAAAATTACATTGCGGATAATGAATATAAATGGCTTTCGACAACAGAATAAGCACCACAATGAAAACTTTTTTGCACAATTTCAATATTATACTTGTCAAACGCGTTATATATGTACCTACTCTACATTATATAAAAGTCGTGCATTTTATAAAAGTTGAAATGAAATACCGGTTAAATGGTATAAACTAGTCTTATGATTGTTATTTTCTTTATTTTTCCTTGATTGGTATAAACTGGTCTAATTCTTCTTCTTCATTTTACCGGCGATTGTCATGATCTCGAGGGGGACCACAACTCTCCCACTCAACTGCTTCGCCTAAGGTTCCACTTGTGGGGTTCGCCGGGTTGACCTCAGAAAACGTCGACAGGCCTGCCGGTTTTGGATTGTTCCATGTATCAACTAAATGCAGGTGTCGTTGCATTTGTTTCATCCAGGAGTTTTTGCGTCTGCCTTTCTTCCGCGATAATGTTGGAACGTCTAGTGCTATTGCCTTTTGAACTGGGTTCTCATGGCATCTTCTTTGTACATGACAGTACCGGCTAAGTTGGTCATGCTGTATTTGTGACGTTGACAATCAAAACGGTGCTAAAGTCACTTTTTTTAATATGTTGAGTGTGATATACCAAAATTTGCGCATCAAAGAGAGCTATGAGATGGTGAAAAAATTTTGATTTAAATCGAGATAATAAAGAACTTGTTATTGTTTTTATTTTGAGTTTGGCATCAAAACGAGGCTACATATTATTTTTCTAATAATCAAAACGGACCTATCTTTCATACAAAGTTATATTAATTTTCAATACGTCTTTTTTTTCCTCTAAATTAATTCAATTATATACGATTGATTTTCAAAAGGGAGCTAAATAATTTTCTCCGCCAAAATTTAAATATGGCTCATTTCCTTATAAAAATCTTCAGTTTTCCATGTGATGTTCTATCGAAAGGTTGTTCTTTTCGGTAAGTTTTAGTTGTAGACTATTTTGTAGGTAAATAATATTCTTTTATTTTTCCTCAATTCATTTTAGAAAAAGCGCAGTGTAATGGACTGGAAAGCGGCTGCCCAAGAAAGCTTTAAGCCAACTAGTAAATGGCATTTTAAGTTCAAGCCAACTAAACGATTTCTCATAAAAAGAGCTTGTGGCATTATAAGAACGAGAGGTGCTATGAGCTTTAAATCTGACGTTGAAGTTTCAAGGTCAATTATGCGCTCGGGTAAAAGAGTTGATATGAATCATCTAATATTATTGCCTTCAGGAATTCCTCTTTTAGAAGCTAAAAAGAATGATGTTAACAAATTTCTTGAACACCATTGTGGAGAAAAATGGAGAGAAATCAAAGATTTTTAATTTTACAAGGAAACTATCGGTACAGAAGTTTTGCAAGAACCTGAGGAAAAAACAGTTGAAGTGTGTGAGTTTTTTTTAATTTTGGATTTTCGTTCCAATGTTACTATGGAAACAAAAAAAAATGCTGTGAATTATAATAATGTATATGTAAAGTTTTTAAAGAAAAAGTATTATATATTTTATTAATATTATTTATTATAGTAGTGGTAAAAAAGTTTTAAGGAATAAAAAAAACTTTTCGTTACTTAATTTTTGTCTTTTTTTTATTTTACAGGCATTTTAGAATCAAAAAGGCACTATTTAAAAAACCTATTTTCAAAATGCGCTTAATATGTTTTTAACAAACAAAACTGCCTAAAAAGAAAAAACATTTTACTACAGGACGAAAATAAAATGTACTTTTATTATTTTTTTTAGTCAATCCTATAAAAAAAACTTCCACCAATCAAACAAAATTTACTGCATTGGATTATCTTGAATATTTTAGAAACTACAGGTTTTTGCCCTTTTACTCGGTTTCATGTTCCAATTTTTTAGCCTCTGTTTGATAATCAACGACACATTTTGTCCAAGATGGTATTTTTGACGTGTAGGCTTCCTCAGATTCTCTTGCTTCTTATTCGATCACGCTTTGTCACTCCTGCTGTCATGCGAAGCATCTTCATTTCAGCTGCCGTCAATTCACTCTCGTACTTCTTGTACATTGTCCAACACTGTGAACCGTATGTATAAACTGGTCTAATGCATTAATCAAAAAAAATTCCAATTGGTATAAACTTTTGTAATTGTGAATATCTCAACTTAAAGCATGAATTTGAAGAACACACATTTTTTAGAGCAACAACTCAATTTCCTAGCAAATTTTGAAAATCTCGTAACTGTTAATAAAGTGTTACCTTTAGATTTATGGGCTCTGGACTGGAACATGTAATTAATTTTTCCAGTGTATGCAAATAATTTCGAAGTGACCGCTACACTTATTTCAAGGCGGGCAAGAGGAGACTGATGCAAAGGAACATATGCGATATGCAGAAGAAATCGGTTCAAATAGCAGCTTAATGGTTATACCTACTCGTATAGATGCTGTCAAGCGGAAAGTTGTTGCAAGTTGGAATAAAAGGCCCCTCTTTGCAAAAACCGGCCAAGTGACAGCTACGGAAAATGCATGAACTGCACATATCTATTATACAACTACAGGGGACATGTGTTGCATGGCATTATAGTGAAGGTGATCCTTGTTGCACTTACCGGTTAAGCTCCGGCTATCATTCTCCAAATTGGTATGAGTACCTACTTTGTATGTTCCTACCTTCTGATGCTGAAGTTAAACATAACCCAGGTCCAGGTATCCACATACAGGAAGCTCATTCGAGCAGGGGGCGAAGGATGGACTCAACGGGCGGTTGACTGAATTTATTATAAACGTAAAATCTTAATTACACACTGGTCGGTTCTGGAAGAACCATGATGATAAAATGCACACGAGATTTACGTCTGTCATAATATTCCAGGTGAATTATGGCCACAGAGCTCTTTGAGGCCAGAATTATTTTTATAGGTATTATATGCTTTGGATGGTAATTTTTGAGGTGTGTGGGGGTAGTAGAACAAGTTTATTAGGGGAGATTGGTTTGAAACGATAGTGTGTGTATGCTATTTTGTATATAGGTAATTCCAAACCCGCACTCTTATCAGCTTTTTTGTTATGATGGGTAGGTATGCTTTTTTACAACTTTTAATGAATGAATAATAATCTTCGGGAGTGAAAAGGGTTTAATTTTTGTATTTTTGGTAAAACCATTATCGGCGAACCTAGCTGTGGCACTTTTAGGGATAGATGGGGGTTGATTTAATGGATTTTAAGATTTTAAGCAAGATTTTTCCTTATAAAGGTATGTATAATAATAATAATATGCCATGAGGATAATATAGATCTTTATAAGATGATAATCATGGGCTCACTTTTAAAAACGATTCTTCATCTTCATAGTAGGTAGAGTGAGTTGAAAATTTAATATACTTTTTGAGGTTAATTAACAAATGAGACTATATAATGCGGTGAACCTTTTATCCTGAAGGTCATTTTAATTTTGTGACAGATAAGTGGGAAAAGTAATTTTAATAATTTACCTAGATATTTAGAATCCACATATCATAATATGTTTTCATATTTATTTTAATAACAAATTTGATATATTTATTAAGATTTAATTAGGATAGGAGTGGATAAATGTGGCTTTTAAGTCAGACAGACGAGAATGGACAAAAATATATGAGGCCTGTTTCACCAAACACTTTTCGCTTTTCACTTTGCAACTTTTCACTTTTACTTTGCAAATTTCATTTCACCAACCGCAAATATGCAAAGAGGAAATTATTCAAATGAAAAATTTTCCTCTTTGAAATTATGTTTTACCAAACGTAGGTACATTTGCAAAATAAAAAGTTCTTTTCTGCAAAGTGAAAAGTTTTGTCATCAGTTTGCAAAGTATTTGTACTTTTTCCTTCACCAAACGAATAAACTGTGCAAATTATATTTAGAATTTTGAAAAGCTCTTCAGTAATATGCAAAGAGAAATTTTCATTTGCAAATAAGGGTTTTTTGTGAAAAGTTGTCGAAAAATTATAATAGATAAAAATGAATGGTTTTGAAGAATTTTTTTGAAATCGAGGAAGTTAATAATAGTGACCAAAGAGTGGTGAAGTTGAGAATTAACTTTGATGTCGGAAATATTTTTTCGACAGAAGAGAGTTTTCGATTGAAAAACAACCATGATTTATTTTGTCCAAATTGGAAATAAACTACAATTCAATAGTCAATGGAATACGTGTTTAAGTCTCTTTCAACAACTTTAATGTACCTACATCGCATTGGGATGGGAATGGAGCACAATATCACGGTGTTGCACCTATGCACGAAATAAGCAAAGCAACCTTCTGCAGAGTAGTTCATGGATTGTCGAAGGTAATCATTGATGAATTTCTCTCAAACATCATTTGTTGGTCACAAAACTCTTCAAAAACAGACACACCCTATAATGCAATAATTTAAGAAGAGATAGTGCTTACACTTTCAGTGAATGATGGTATATATATGTATATAAATATCCAGTGGAACTGAGTTTAAACAGAGATCATAAAAGAATAAGGTGAATCATTGGAAACAGTTTTTGTATGAGATGTACGTAGGTACAAACATATACAGGGTGGGCCAAATGCAAGTTTCTTTTTAAAAATGCAATCAAATGAACAAAATTAAACAGCTGTCAGTGTCAAAATAACCTTTGATTTAAAAAGAAACCACTAGATGGCCCACTCTTTATTTGTTGTTTGCAATGTAATCGTTAAATTATTTAGGAATATTGAAGTAAAAGTTGCTTTTCTTGAACAATCTTCGCATGCAGCGTAGTAAAATCGTATAGAAGTTCTTTATTTTAACAATCATGTAATGTCAAAATTTGTTCAACACTTAAACCAGAATCATCTTTTCCGTCTTCTGACCAATTTAATTCATTTGTAAATTCTTTATTTGCAAAGTCAATAATACTGTCAACGATTTTCTTTCAATGCATAATTGCCCAAATTGATGCAATTTAAGTTTACTTTGCAACTTTACAAAATACAAATTCAAATATATATATTTTGTAATATTCTGCCTAAGCCACATGGTTTACAGTTCTGTGCCCGTATTCAAAAATAATGCTCTTGAAGAACTAAGCTTTCTAACGTTGTATATCTCAATTGTGGACACTAGACGCACAATTATTCCAATTCTTCATATTCGCTAAATCAAATAAAAAAAAGTAGAATTTTCATAATGTTAAGCAAATTTTTCGCCAACCAAGATATTATTGGCTATTATGGGCCATTTGCATACAAACGACAAATTCCCTTATTTTGGGGTCTAATCAGTTCATTGAAAGTGACCAATACTGTCATTTCAATGGAACACTATTGCAATTCATTTTTGCTCTAATTGCAATCTTTGTTGCCATATACTGCCTAAGCCCCATGATTTACAGCTTTGTGTCCATACAAAAAAATGATGTACAAGGGTTAACCATTCCAACGATATAATATCTCATTTGTGGGCAGTAAGTAGACCATTAAATGCCCATTCTCCTTTAGTAAACTTCCTTCATTAAAAGAATCCGATTTGTAGCTATCTATATTTAGATACAGGTATAGCTAAGGGTGTCGGATACATTTTGTTTTGTCAGATATTCGAAAGGGGTATCGGGAATCTTTTAGAGGATATCCAGAGGTCTGGTTTAGGTCTGAAACATTTTTAAAAATTGTTCATTGGCCATTTTGTTAGGTAAAGAAGACTTATTTTTTCAAAATCAAGGAATTATCCAGAAATTCGTGTATCAAACGTAGTTGAATCGACTTATAATGATTTGTTTTGGCCTTCTAGGCAGGGCCGTAGCTAGAGCTTTTGGGGCCCAATTTCTCAATTACTACATAAATATTGGCTAAATGAATTTTAACAAAACATTCTTAATGTGTTTATATATGTATGTATATAACGTTGATAACATTTTACTATTTACACAGATAAAAGCTTAGGTACACGTAGGTACTAAGATGATTTTTTCTGGATTTTACAGAAGCGTACTCATCAATTACTTTTCTCAAATCTATTTAAATGATTTTCAGTCGATATCAATGATATATTGCTAAGCCTTTCTTGTTCCATCTTTGAAAAAGATCTTTCCGCTTTTGTTGTGAAATAGTAAATATCATCATAAGAGCGGTGCATACATCTGGAAAGCTCGAAGATAATGAAGAATTTTGAATAATCAAAAAAGTTGATTAGTATTTCAAAAACTACAATTTCTGGGACAAACAAATTGAAAATCTTAGGTCTGTTCCTTTACTTTGAATTTCTGTAATTTTCTGTGATTTTTAGTCCAAAGTACTGTGAAGTTCATATGAAAAAAATGAAATTGACAGAACTTAGGACCAAAATGCACAGAAAATTCAGAGTAAAGGAACAGACATCTTATTTTTTATATTTTCTAAATGTCAGGGATTTTACTGACAGATTTGTACTTGCAATACTTTGGGGTAAGTTTTGGACTCGTAAAAGAAAAATCGAACTCGAGATACTAATTTTTCCTAACCTTATGATGAAAAAAGTGGGTCACGCAATTTTGTCTATCTGTCTGTATTTCTTACTATAACCTAAACTACTTAAGCAATTTTCTTCGAACTTTGGACTTAAGTTGTAAGCAATATTTTTCCTAGTTATTTTTGATACGCGTGAGTAGGTATATATATTTTGCAATAAAAAAGGATAAAGTTAAAGAGTTAACTTGGAAAATCCATAGAAATTTCCCAAATTATGTGAAAGTACTGCAAAAAATGGATATAAAAAGTTGCATCACTTGATTGCGGCCATTCCGAAAATTGCTTGGCAAAAATTTACGTCTACGATTTTTTTCAAACAAAAGTTTAAAATATTTAAGAAAGGATAGAAAACTATATTTTATTTTAAGTTTCAAGTTAAAATGGGATCTGGAAACACGTCGACAGTGGCAGAAAGAGGATCAATAGATAGAATTCTCAGGCCGAGAAAAAGCTAGGAGACTAAATAGAGGTAAGACCACTGTCAACAACTATCTAGAAGACATCGAAAACTATGGAAAAATCGAAAAGAATGCAAAGCTCAGGCGACAACAATCCGAGAAAGGCGACTGATTCTGCTACTAGCTTCGAATTCCACACTATCAGCGCCTTAAATAAGGTCAAAAAGTGGGGTATCAGCCAGCATTTCGACGGTTTTAAGGATAATTAAACCAGTGGTAACATCAAGAGTATGAAAATCAAAAGGAAACCGGTTCTACAGTAGTTACACAAGGAACTACGAATGAATTTCGGTAGGGAGCATGTGGCCTGGAATAACGCATGGAAAAAGGTTATCTTTTCAGATAAAAAAAAGCTTAATCTTGACGGACCGATGGTCACATCTTTTATTTTCACGATCAAAGAAAAGAAGAACTTATTTTGTCAAGACATCACAGCCATTTAACAGGTGTTATGGTGTGGGGAGCTATCACCTGTTATGGAACAATTGAATTGGAGTTTGCAGCTACAACAATGTACGGAAATAGTTACATATTCCTGCTGGAACTGGCTAAATAATATCTTTTAACCTCTACCCTGGATACTACAACAAGACAACGGCCCTATCCATAATTCCACGGTAGATAGAAGCTGGATTCAGTCGGAAACGTTGAACTTTTACAATGGCCACCCTATTTACCAGACCTAAACATCATCGAAAACGTTTGAAGATAAGGACGTCTTGGTCGAAGCTAAATGCAATGCCTGGAGCCAGATTTCACTGGATTGTTCCAAAAAACTGTATATTTCAATTCCAAACCGTCTAATACAGCTTATTTCAAAAAATGCCCTAGGACGTCAAAAGATAGGTACCAATATCTTCCCGTGTACATACAGAACCTGTACGCACACATACAGCGGCTGAGGAAACGACTTCAAAGAATTCATCAGAGAGAGCTGAACACCACCAACAGCAACTACCCGACGCGACGGTTTGGAGTGAGTTGCAATGTGTCAACGTCATGTTCCGAAACTCTGTGCAGCATCATAACAACATCCAGTTCCAGAAGAGGCTACAAGCGATCAAGCCAGGACCAGAAGCTTTCATGAACATTAATAAAATCGTTGGAAAACGGGCCCCAATTACGGAAATCCTATTTTACAACAATATTGAAATGTCGTCAACACAGGACAAAGTGGAAATGTTCGCCAATTACTTCGAGGGAAACTTCACACCAAACCCACCTGATGATCCAGCTATTCTGAACGAAATCGAGGCAAACCCTGCAGCCAAATCCGGGAAGAGTCGTTATTAGTGACACCAACCCAGCAAGTGACCCAACCGATAGTACACATCTCTGTAATCTGGAAGTGGTAACATATATTATTGGAAATTCAAAGCCAAAAAAGTCAGCCGGACCAGACATGCAGTGATGATTCTTTTAACGATCATCATGAACAACTGCATTAATAACTGCTACTTCCCCCAAACGTGGAAAACAGCTAATATCGTTGCCATCCACATGAAAGGCACTAACAATTTTGTATCCAATTACAGGCCAATTTCGCTTCTGAGCAACATAAGTAAAATACTGGAAGAAGTATTACTTCAGAGACAAAAGAGGTTTTGCAGCGAAAACGCCATCATCCCGGACATGCAGTTTGGCTGTGGCTTTAGGAAAAGCACTCCACTTTGCATTCGCTCCTGAAGTTCCACCATGACATCACCATAACGGTCAACAACCATTGTGTCACCGTTGGATGCTTTCAGGATGTCAAGAAAGCATTCGTCAGCATATGGATTGAAGCCCTTATCCATAAGCTTCGCGTATTACATTTACCCCCGTCACTAATCAAAATTCTTTTCTCTTTTCTGTCTTCCAGAAAATTCTACGTTAGGTTAGGTTACAGTGATGGCTGCCAGCAAAGAAGCCGACACACTTATACCATCAATTGGTCCATTGTGAGTTTTTTTTTTTTTAAACTTGACACGCACTCAAGGGGTTATTAATACCCTTAACATGTAAAACACAGTACGAGAGTTAGGAAAATAGGATAAAGTTAAAAAGGAGATACCGATACACATTGGTTTTGAATTTCTGAATATCATAATGATAGAGAAAAATCGAGTAAGGTATAACATTCCACATTCGTGTTGTGCGGCTAAAAAAAGAATCCCCATACTTGACAGCACGTCCGAAATTGGGCTCAAGGGTAAACTGATGGGTATTCCTAACGGGTGATTTTTTTGAGGTTAGGATTTTCATGCATTAGTATTTGACAGATCACGCGGGATTTCAGACATGGTGTCAAAGAGAAAGATGCTCAGTATGCTTTGACATTTCATCATGAATAGACTTACTAACGAGCAACGCTTGCAAATCATTGAATTTTATTACCAAAATCAGTGTTCGGTTCGAAATGTGTTTCGCGCTTTACGTCCGATTTATGGTCTACATAATCGACCAAGTGAGCAAACAATTAATGCGATTGTGACCAAGTTTCGCACTCAGTTTACTTTATTGGACATTAAACCAACCACACGAATGCGTACAGTGCGTACAGAAGAGAATATTGCGTCTGTTTCTGAGAGTGTTGCTGAAGACCGTGAAATGTCGATTCGTCGCCGTTCGCAGCAATTGGGTTTGTGTTATTCGACCACATGGAAGATTTTACGCAAAGATCTTGGTGTAAAACCGTATAAAATACAGCTCGTGCAAGAACTGAAGCCGAACGATCTGCCACAACGTCGAATTTTCAGTGAATGGGCCCTAGAAAAGTTGGCAGGAAATCCGCTTTTTTATCGACAAATTTTGTTCAGCGATGAGGCTCATTTCTGGTTGAATGGCTACGTAAATAAACAAAATTGCCGCATTTGGAGTGAAGAGCAACCAGAAGCCGTTCAAGAACTGCCCATGCATCCCGAAAAATGCACTGTTTGGTGTGGTTTGTACGCTGGTGGAATCATTGGACCGTATTTTTTCAAAGATGCTGTTGGACGCAACGTTACGGTGAATGGCGATCGCTATCGTTCAATGCTAACAAACTTTTTGTTGCCAAAAATGGAAGAACTGAACTTGGTTGACATGTGGTTTCAACAAGATGGCGCTACATGCCACACAGCTCGCGATTCTATGGCCATTTTGAGGGAAAACTTCGGAGAACAATTCATCTCAAGGAATGGACCGGTAAGTTGGCCACCAAGATCATGCGATTTGACGCCTTTAGACTATTTTTTGTGGGGCTACGTCAAGTCTAAAGTCTACACAAATAAGCCAGCAACTATTCCAGCTTTGGAAGACAACATTTCCGAAGAAATTCGGGCTATTCCGGCCGAAATGCTCGAAAAAGTTACCCAAAATTGGACTTTCCGAATGGACCACCTAAGACGCAGCCGCGGTCAACATTTAAATGGAATTATCTTCAAAAAGTAAATGTCATGAACCAATCTAACGTTTCGAATAAAGAATCGATGAGATTTTGCAAATTTTATGCGTTTTTTTTTTAAAAAAAGTTCTCAAGCTCTTTAAAAATCACCCTTTAGAAGCGCGAGTATTGCGGTTTAATTGATTAAGGGGAGGAATACAACTAGCTATTTCACTGGAACACTGTTTGTTAAAGTAGCGATAAAATAAGACAATAAGAGATGTAAATGTTTCCGTTATGGTTTTGTCACCTATCATTTTTAAAGCTTTTTTCTGTATACTGTCCAAGAGACTCAAGTATGTTGAAGGAGCACCTGCCCAGATATGCGAATTGTACTCAAGCTTTGGACGGATCTACGCCTTATAGATCGTAGCCAGATCAGAAGAGGAACAAAATTTCTTGCATCGCCTGAGGAACCCCAAACATTTCGAAGCGTTTTTAGCGACGTAGAATATGTGTTCATTCCACAAAAGGTGGTCTGTGTCGCACATACCGAGAACCGAAAGCTGTTCAGTTTCCTCAATGCAAATGCCACTCATGGATAGCGGCAAGGGGGTGTGTTTTGCTTTAACGACAGGATACAGCATTGAGTTTTAGAAGCATTCAATTCTACGCGATTTTTTATTCCCCAATGGACAATGCTGTCGGGATCAGAATTTAATGAGTTTATCATACGCTTCCGTTCAAGTTCCACATCCGAAGGACATGGATGTGAATCTGAAAACGAATATGAGAAGCTCAGGGTACTGTCGTCAGCGAAACAGTTTAATGGATTAGAAGTTCATTTATGAATATAAGGAATAGAGTCGGAGACAAAACGGTGCCCTGGGGCACACCAGCATTTACTTTGTGAACTTCAGACTTGAAACCGTCCAAAACAACTTGTATTAAACGGTCCGAAAGGTAACTTCTAATCCAACGAAGAAGAGGTTCATCAATACCAAATGCAAGCATCTTCGATAAAAGAGCTTGATGCCAAACTCTATCAAATGCTTTTGAAATATCAAGCGCAATAATCGTACTTTCTCCAAAACGATGTAACGATTTGTGCCACTGTTCGGTGAGATAAGCCATCAGATCACTAGTGGACCTTTTGCTACGAAAGCCGTACTGCCGGTCATTAAGAAGCTTTCGTTCTTCGAGATATTTCTTGAGCTGAAAATTAATCAGCGTTTCCATGACCTTGAGCAGTAGCCCGTAGCGTAATGGTTAGTGCGTTCGACTGTCACGCTGGAGGTCTGGGATCGCTTCCCAGCCTTGTCCACCTAAAAACTTAAAAGTTTTTTTTTTCAGGGCTACTGCCTCTTGCGAGGAATTGACAAATCCTCCAAGAGTATCACTTGTCACGAATAAGTGCTTCTCTTCTAGCCGTTCGGATTCGGCATAAAATTGTAGGTCCCTTCCATTCCTGTCGAAAGCGCGCACAGGAATGGTTGCAAGTTGTTAGTCACTAGGCCCTGGTTCTTCATGAGCCGTTGTGCCACCCGATTTTTTTTTCCATGACCTTGGAAGAAGGGATACGCCTTTTTTTGGGACAGGCTGGACAAATGCTGTTTTCCATCCACATGAATAAAAGATTTTCTCCTCACTCGCTAAAACCAATTGGAGCTTTTTACAAAGCGCATGAGACTGTTAATGTCCGAGCTTGGTAGATCTGTTGGATCATCGAAGAAGAAACCCCCAAGATGGAGTTTACGTCTTTGAGATAGGGCGGGACATGTACAGAGAAGGTTAGGAATGGATTCTTCTTCCTCTTCATCCATACAGCTTCTCCAAAAATCATTTGCGAATAGTCCAAGCTGCGTTGCGTGTTTTCCTTTAAGGCAGTGTACAATAATGACACCAATTATGGAGCTGATCTGCAATCTGCTAAAAGATAACAAACACGTAGAGCGCCTTGTGTCCAACACTGGCCAGATCTTTTTAGTTGCCAGGCAAGTGGTGATGTTATTCCACCTCAGGCGTGTTCTCCTTATAGCATCTTGCTTCAGCATAAGTTTGCAAGTAGCGATAGGTATACCGATATCTACCTTGTCTGGTAGAATAGGTAGTGTTGTTCCACTTTTGGCGAGTTCGTCAGCTTTGCAATTTCCCAGATTGTCCCTATGGCCTGGCACCCAACAAACGTGAATATTGAACTGTTGTGCCATCTCTGTAAGAGATGAGCGACAGTTTATGGCCGTTTTAGAGTTTGTACAAATGAACAACTGCAAATCACAAGTGAAGACCATCAAAGCCGGAGTTGCCCAAGGTTCGAAGCTAGGCCCCTCTACAGCCTGATGACATCTGACCAGCCTCTGCCATCTGGATGCAAAAATCTCCTGTATGCTTATGACTCCCTTACGTATGCCACCTTGATGTCTCCTCTGGTAGCTTTACACAAAGTTGAGCACCACGTCAACAGACTCTACGTCTTCTACAGGAAATGGGGCATCCGGATAAACACCTCCAAATCGGAGCTTGTGTGCTTCCGGAGTCCCAGTAGAGGTAGTAGCAGCGCAGCCAACTGCAGAAGTCTGGTTCTGAAACTTCCGGATGGATCTACAATAGAACGTCAAGTACCTAGGTATCCACTTCAATGAGTTGTTAAGGTTCAACCCACACTCACGCAACATGCTCAAAAAAGCCAACATGGGCCTTCCACCGACTCCATCCATTGATGAGACGCAGAAACGGACTAAGCCAGAAGACGAAGCTTCTTATGTACAAGCAGTTCCTGCGGCCTATAATCAGCTATTCCTTCCCAGTCTGGTTCTCCATCTCGAAGACGGCCATGAAGGAACTTCAAATGTTCGAAAGAAAGCTACTAAGGATTTGTACCGGACTACATTTCGACCGGCAGCGAATGAGACATCACAACAACGAGCGTCTTTACACAGAGGCGAACATCATCCCCCTGGACAGGTACCTACAGCTTCAAGCAAAGAAGCTAGTAGGACTCACTAACAGTCACCCAAATCAACTGATGAGAAGAATGGCCTAGTACGATGGACATTCTGGACGACAACATCATCACGGACAATGGGAAAACAGATTCGTTCTACGCTGACACAGGGTCAGCATATCACCGAGGCTTAAAAGCCAACCAATCCCCCCACCTAAACCACCACTTGACAATCGACTTTTAGAATTAATTTTTTGACATGTATTTTATATTTTATAAAATTAAGACAAAGTATAAAATTAGACCCCCTATGTGCCAATAAATGTATAATATCATCGTATCTAACTACTTATAAGTCAAATTGTAAATATTATTTTGTTCAATAAGTCTTAATTTTAATTAGGCTATTGAATAGACCGGAATTTTAAGGGAAGAAAGGAACAACTGTGTTCACGGGTTTTTTGGTGGTTAAAAAAAATTTATAAAAAATGTTAAGCAGGGCAATTTGTCAATCGAAAAATCACTGATTTAAATTTTTTTTACTAAATTGCTCATAACTTTTTTTGGAGCAAAGGTTTGTGCAAGATATATCAGAATGAAACAAAGTAGATGCTCAAGCCTTTAATATGATGGATGCAAATGCCAGATCTTTTTAGTTGCCAGGCAAGTGGTGATGTTATTCCACCTCAGGCGTGTTCTCCTTATAGCATCTTGCTTCAGCATAAGTTTGCAAGTAGCGATAGGTATACCGATATCTACCTTGTCTGGTAGAATAGGTAGTGTTGTTCCACTTTTGGCGAGTTCGTCAGCTTTGCAATTTCCCAGATTGTCCCTATGGCCTGGCACCCAACAAACGTGAATATTGAACTGTTGTGCCATCTCTGTAAGAGATGAGCGACAGTTTATGGCCGTTTTAGAGTTTGTACAAATGAACAACTGCAAATCACAAGTGAAGACCATCAAAGCCGGAGTTGCCCAAGGTTCGAAGCTAGGCCCCTCTACAGCCTGATGACATCTGACCAGCCTCTGCCATCTGGATGCAAAAATCTCCTGTATGCTTATGACTCCCTTACGTATGCCACCTTGATGTCTCCTCTGGTAGCTTTACACAAAGTTGAGCACCACGTCAACAGACTCTACGTCTTCTACAGGAAATGGGGCATCCGGATAAACACCTCCAAATCGGAGCTTGTGTGCTTCCGGAGTCCCAGTAGAGGTAGTAGCAGCGCAGCCAACTGCAGAAGTCTGGTTCTGAAACTTCCGGATGGATCTACAATAGAACGTCAAGTACCTAGGTATCCACTTCAATGAGTTGTTAAGGTTCAACCCACACTCACGCAACATGCTCAAAAAAGCCAACATGGGCCTTCCACCGGCTCCATCCATTGATGAGACGCAGAAACGGACTAAGCCAGAAGACGAAGCTTTTTATGTACAAGCAGTTCCTGCGGCCTATAATCAGCTATTCCTTCCCAGTCTGGTTCTCCATCTCGAAGACGGCCATGAAGGAACTTCAAATGTTCGAAAGAAAGCTACTAAGGATTTGTACCGGACTACATTTCGACCGGCAGCGAATGAGACATCACAACAACGAGCGTCTTTACACAGAGGCGAACATCATCCCCCTGGACAGGTACCTACAGCTTCAAGCAAAGAAGCTAGTAGGACTCACTAACAGTCACCCAAATCAACTGATGAGAAGAATGGCCTAGTACGATGGACATTCTGGACGACAACATCATCACGGACAATGGGAAAACAGATTCGTTCTACGCTGACACAGGGTCAGCATATCACCGAGGCTTAAAAGCCAACCAATCCCCCCACCTAAACCACCACTTGACAATCGACTTTTAGAATTAATTTTTTGACATGTATTTTATATTTTATAAAATTAAGACAAAGTATAAAATTAGACCCCCTATGTGCCAATAAATGAATAATATCATCGTATCTAACTAGTTATAAGTCAAATTGTAAATATTATTTTGTTCAATAAGTCTTAATTTTAATTAGGCTATTGAATAGACCGGAATTTTAAGGGAAGAAAGGAACAACTGTGTTCACGGGTTTTTTGGTGGTTAAAAAAAATTTATAAAAAATGTTAAGCAGGGCAATTTGTCAATCGAAAAATCACTGATTTAAATTTTTTTTACTAAATTGCTCATAACTTTTTTTGGAGCAAAGGTTTGTGATAGATATATCAGAATGAAACAAAGTAGATGTTCAAGCCGTTAATATGACAGATGATTTTGGATGCAAATTGGCGAAAATATAGCCTACTAAAAATAACATTTTCTTATATTTTTTTGTAGTTTTTGCACGTAAGCATCTTTTTGACTTGCAATTCATTGGTACTATATGGCAAGTTTCCCATTCCTGAAATAGTTTTAAGTAGAGATTTTGATCAAATATGTCATTCCGATAATAGAGAATTCGAAAATAGTATGTCCCGCTGTTTTGTCTGTCCATCTGTCAATTTATAACACCTAGGCCTACAGACTGAACGGATGGATCGATTTCTATAAAACTTAGTACTTTCTGTTTTTAAGGTATGTTTTATATATTCAATTGAAATTTTTGTTTTTGGACCAAAAATAGTGGTAGCTTGCATAGAACCATTTTTTGCATTTCCTTCTTTCGAGCTAACCGCGTTACCGAACTGAATGAATTTTTAATATAAGTAAGTTTTCAATCAACCTAAGTATTATTGCATACAAAAATTTTGATTTAAAAAACAATTTAAATTAAAAAAAAAAGTATTTATTTTATTACTTTATTTAATATTTTAAGAAGGCATCCATGATTTATTTTCAAACTTTGGTTTTTACTTTCAAAAATAAATATTTTAAAATATGATGTATCAAGAACTTTTTTAAAAATATTTTTAAAATTTTGTTAAAACTACAAAAAAAAATATAAGAAAATGTTATTTTTAATAGGCTATATTTTCGCCAATTTGCGTCCATCATATTAAAGGCTTGAGCATCTACTTTGTTTCATTCTGATATATATCGCACAAACCTTTGCTCCACAAAAAGTTATGAGCGATTTAGTAAAAAAAAATTCAAATCAGTGATTTTTCGATTTTTTTATGTCAGTTTTTGACAAATTTCCCTGATTAACTTTTTTTATAAAATTTTTTAAACCACCAATTTTGATAGAAAATCTTATTTCCTACAAAAAGTTTCTTGAGTTTAATTCACAAATTCGGCTCAGTTTTCGAGTATTCTCTCAGAAACGCATGGATGAATTTAAGCGAATTTTTTGTTTTAAGTAAGCTTAAGTTCCACACTTACATATTCAATAATAAAAACCCGTGAACGCAATTGTTCCTTACTAAAAAAAAAAAAATAAAAAAATAAATCGGGTGGCACAACGGCTCATGAAGAACCAGGGCCTAGTGACTAACAACTCGCAACCATTCCTGTGTGCGCCTTTCGACAGGAATTTCTTCCTTACTAAAAGGTCTATTCAATAGCCTACACAAAAAAAAGTAAAAAATGTATAGTTTTGTGCTTGTTTTATAAGATTTTTCAAGTGGCCTCAATGAAGTGACGCATTTTGTATATCCGTTTTTGCAGTCCATTCTTATAATTTGTGAAATTCCTATGAAATTTTCAACTTACCCCACTAAATGTATCCCTTTTTATTGCGAAATGTATTTACTACTCACAGGTATCAAACATTTCCTGGAAAATTATTTCTTACAGGTATTTATCGAGAAAAAACTTTTGTGAAAATAGTGGTCACAAACAAGTAACAGGGAGTGTACGTTGGGCTTCAACTATTCTAAATGTGAGTTTTTAGCTATTTAAAAAAACAGGTAATAATTTATATATTAACTTTTTATTTATTTAATATTTACTTAATATTTTATTTTTTAGGAGATTATGACATTATTCAGTGTCAATTACTACCTGCGTTTAAATTGACAGCTACGAGAACAATTTTGTGCGATCCAGTCATGCAGTTTATTTGACATGATCTTCTCCTAATTACATATTGTTTTTTCTGTTATCCCTTTTTATCTTTACAAAATTGCTTTTTGGGTTTCTTCGATATATATTTTTCTTTAAAAATGTATAACCTCATTAACTCACATTATCTACATTATGTCTACATATCATGTACCTTGTTCTTCGTTGCCTGTAGGATGTAGGTATACGGTATACGTAATTGCTTTTTTACCTGTTTGATTCAAACATTTCTGTCACATAAGCTTAGTTCAATTTGTTATGTTGTTGTCATTGGTTGTTTAAAATTTAAGACACCTCATTTATTTTATTTCGCCTTAATCAAACACATCTACATATTAAAAAGAAATACATTTTTCAAAACAGTAAGTTTTTTTCAATTATGTAACTTCTTTTTTTTTTAGTTGTACAATGTCGAGTTTGAGTTCTTCTCTATGTTCATCTCCAAATGAAAAATTAATCTTCAAATGCGATCAACATTCCACAAATATCTCCAACAAATTGCATAAATTCTATCAAGAAAAGGACTTCTTCGATACAATGCTCATTGCTGGCAACGATTGCATCAGTATTCCAGCTCATAAAATTGTACTGTCTGCATTAAGTGAGTATTTTTGGGAAATGTTCCATGGCAAGCCTACAATTTCAAACACCAATCGAGTCGAATTGAAGGAAATCAAAGCTTCTACGCTAAAATTGATCCTCGATTACATGTATTCGGGTTCGATTGAACTATTCATCGAAAGTATTGAGACAATTTTACGAAGTGCAGTGTTTTTAAAAATGAAATTATTAATCGATGGTTGTTGTGAATTTCTTCAAAATTCTCTCAACAATAGTAAAAGACCATTCACATGAGAACGACCAACGACCGACGAATGAACACACAAATGGAAATTTAAAAATTAATAAACCTTAATATTACACAAAATCTAGTCAAAATGGTAGAATTCGATTTAAGATTAATTTTAAAATTATAAAATCTCAATTTTGATTGGCTTAAATATGAGAAATTTGAGAAAATAAATTGGTCGTAACGAATTGCGGCTATTCGCGACGAACAAATTGTTTTCTTAAAATTCTCTTGTTTTAGCAATTTAAATGAAAATTTTAGGATCTTAAAATAATCCTCAATTATATTTCTTCCATTTTGTCTAGATTTTGTAAAGAATTCAGGTTTATTAATGTTTTAAATCCCATTTGTTCATTCATTCGTCAGTCGTTGGTCGCTCTCATGTGTACAGTCTTTAATTGTTTGCAATGGATACACTTGGTCAAGGAACTAGGCTTGATGGACTGCAAGAGAAATATTTTAACTTTATTTACGATAACTTTGAAGATGTAACCAAGGAGCCTGGATTTTTGCTTCTGAATGTAGATGAATTGAAGGATTTACTATTTTACGACAATCCTCGCCGTGAAGACTTGGAGGAGCAAGTGTTTATGAGTTTGACGACTTGAATTCAGTATGAAGATGTAGATCGGAAACATCTCTTACCGGAATTGCTGTCAATGGTTCGCTATCATTTTCTCACGCCCAAATTTATCATTAAAAATCGCACTTCAGTTTGTACGACTCTTGAAAACTGTCAATTGGTGTACGGTTGGCTTCAATACCATTTGTGGCCTGAATCAAGAACAGTTGAAGAGCAAAACTTCACTTTTACTTCTGAAAAAGTGGATCCAAGGAAAGAAGTTAAATCAAACGAAGAAAACAGTCAAATTGCAGCTATTAATTTAAATGACCAAAAGGAAGCTGAGGTTCAATGTTATAATCAAACATCAAGTTCTTGGCATGTCAAGAAAAGATCACCTCTTTTGAAAAAGACACGGAATTCTTCTTTGATTGTGATTGATGGAAAACTATTTCTAATTGGAGGGTGTGATAACAATGGAATAACAAAGAACTGCGTTGAATGCTTAGACTTAAAAACTTTTAAATTGACGGATCTTCCCCCAATGCGAATCGCCAGATACCAAAGTCAGTTGATAAATTCAAACGGCTATTTATGTGTTTTTGGTGGCTTCGGGAAAGCTGATTTATATTTAATTCCCTCAATAGAGATTTTCAATTTTTCGACACGCAAATGGAGCGACTTACAACCGCCATTTATACATTTTTGATTTTCGTTACGGCTGTGTGCATTGTTATGATATTTCTTCTAATCAATGAACTTCAACAGAGCAACCAATAGATGATAGCGCGACGAATTTGTAATTGTTGCTGTTGGTAATTTTGTGTATGCTTTTTTTACTAGTTCGGTATATGCCTCTAGGGGAGACATTCGTTTTTATAACAAAATTAAACTTAAACGCTTTAATTTATCTAATTATACCTGGTGTGATGTTGCTGAATTCCCAATAAATCATTCAGTTTTAAAAATTTCAACAGTTACTGGAAATACAATTTTCTTACAAGGAGAAGCGAACGATGTCTTTCAGTATAATCTTATTACCAACAAATGCAATGACTTCCCTAGACCTTCAGGAAATAATTTTGCTATTTTTCCATTTAAATTATAAATTTATGTATTATACACATATATGTAGGTATTTATTTATGTGAAGTTTTTAATATTTAAAAATGTCAAGTAGGTACATACGAACTCCCTTCCTCAGTAATTTATATTCCCGGAACATAATTTTATTTTTTGTTTGTAAGTTTTTTATTCTAAGATTTTTGTATCTGACGTTTGTTAAGAAATAAAGTAACCACACTTATTATATAGCAGATGTTTCATTCAAACGAAACGGCAGATGACACTTATGCCTGATATACATGAATCTTCATCTGCAACATAGAGACATAAATGGAAAACTTTTCAGATACTTGGCAAGCCCTTGCTGCATTTCAGTACCTAAAATTTAGACGAGGGAACATTTTCAAACACTCATGAGGTCCTCCCTAGTAAAAGCTAGTTGATCATGTTTCGGTACCCCATCAGGAATGACCACCTCGAAGTCAGCCGGCGCACTTTCGATTTTGACGCCCGTCATTTACCAAAAAAAAATTAACTGTATGTACAGTACACCCACTCGTTATTTTTTAATACAAATAAAATTAACTTTCGAATTGCTAACTGTTAACGGGCTTAAATCCTTCTCCACCTTGAAATCTGTACTGTACCGCCACCATTTTTTTTTTAAACCTCCCCCCAGTCAATAAATCGATAATGAAAGTTAGATTTATTGATTAGGGGGAGGTTTAAAAAAAATTGGTGGCGGAACAGTACAGATTTCAAGATTTCAAGGTGGAGAAGGATTTAAGCCTATTCTATTTACAGTCAGCAATTCGATAAATAAAGGAGATATGGGCGTTTGAAAGTTCCATACAAAGTTCATTTTATTTTTATTTCAAAAAAAAAACGAGTGGGTGCACACTGTACAGTTAAATTTTTTTTTTTGAAAAGTGACGGCTACAGTTAGAGATACATCGACTGGCATAGAGACATATAGAAGAAATAATGTAAGGGAGATAGAAAAAACTTTGTATGGAATTTGGCCTCATCAAAAATGGCTGACGTGCTTTCTTTCTCTCAACGCGAAGTTAACCAAGTGATTATATAAAAATCTATGATCTGCAAATTTGAAGAAAAGTAGAGTGGGACAGATGTATGCCAGAAAAAAAAACTGAGCGTGTGATACCTGCACTTCCTATGATCTGCATGCGTATAAATAGGGTTGTTATGCGTCCTCTTTTTGGAGAACATGTCCTCTTTTTAACCCCGGCGCGGAACGTCCTCCAACGTTTAAAAAATTGTCCTCTTTTTTCCCCTAACAAGTAATTACGAAAATACAAAAAGTCATCGAACTCTGAATTTAAAATAAAAACATTGCCAATACAAATCTGATAGAAAACATAAAATGAAACAGATCTTATTTTGACGCCTGTGTGTCAACACTCTAAATGTAGTTGAACGCGCCCATTTGTTCGGCTTCTGTTATTTGTTTTGATTTTCCCCCCTTACATAGACCTACTTTTTGCAAAAAGTACAAAAGTGTGAAATAAACATGTTTTCTCAGTTAAGCCTTAAGTTGCAAAATATCAAACTTTATTTTATTTGGTGGTTCAATTTAATTACTCTTATATTTTTTACAAGATCATTTTAAAACCATGCCAAAAAGAAAGTGCTTATTATGATGATACTTCATTTCGAAAAGGAAGAAATGATTCCGAAGCAGATTGCACAGTTTTCATTTTTAACAAGTCAACCCAAAAACATATCCAGGCTACCGAAGCAATAATTTCGTTGCACACTGGTTTGTCATCAGCAATCGTTTAATTCTCTCAATTTGACCACTGAGTTGAACAAAAAATGTTTTTCGAATCGGATTTGGGTTAAGGAATCTCATGCGTCAGGACATAGTCACCAGTGTAATCGCTCCCCTGATGAATCAGTGGCGGATCCAGAGGGAGGGTCATAGGGGTCAAACGCCAGAAACAAAAACATTTAAACTTCAAGAAAACAAATTCTTTTAAAGTAGGCAGACATACTTAAAAGAAAAAGAACTGTAGAAGCAGATTTTTCTATTCAAATAGTGCATGTCCAAATGGATTCTCATTACCAAAATGCAAAGTGTTTATTCCGAAAAAACGAATTGTGTGTTCAACTTAAATAAAATGGTCCGGCCAACCAGAACCTCACGAATTTCGTATTTACACATTAGAAACTAACATTTTGAAAAATTAAAAATAACCGGAATTAAATAATTCAAATTTCACTTTTCAAATAATCTTACCCTTAGTTTATCTGAAAATTTTCTCATTAATAAACTCTAAAAAATTCAATCTGAACATAAATATAAAAAGTCTTTATAAAATTTTCTTTTTAAATATAAGTTATTAATTTTTTGTATTTTAATTTATGTTCGCAGACCTAGTTTTTGTTTTCTTTTCGTTCTCTTTTTTAAGGTAGATGATGTCCTCCAAAGTCCGGGATTTTAAAACTTTTTGTCCTAGGTTAGCTTAGACAGCCATGGCAACTCTACCTATGAAGATCTTCTCCATTTTTGTCTTCTCTCTCTATCCAACAATTGTAAATTTTATATTCGCATCAGGCGAAGATTATTTGTAAATCCAGCGTTAAATGCCTTTTTCATGAGCTGCGAATAAATCATTCTAACCAATTTTTAGAGGAGAGGAAATATCAACTTATTTTTGTGTTAACTTTTCGATGAAGTGGTGAAATGATAGCATCCACAAAATATAAAAAGAAAAAACTACTTAAAATATGTTAAAATGTCAAAAAACTAGATTTTAATATTTTCAACGCTAGCAACAACTTCAGCGCAATCCACAACAACAGGACGCGTTCCACAAACTTGAAAATAAATAATTCGCTCGAATTTAACCTCAATTACCGATTTTACTTGTATTATGTTGCATCGTAGTTCTTAGTGACCACTTATGTAAATACATAGTACATTTTAAATCGCCTCAGGTCTGTTCATTTATTTTAAGTTTCTGTGATTTTTATTTCGAAGTTCTGTCAAGTTTATATAAAAAATGAAATTAGCAGAACTTTGGACCAACAAAAATCACAGAAGTTCACAGTAAAGAAACAGACATCTTGTGTTAAGTTAAATAAAAAATTTAAGTTTTGTCAATAAGAAATGTCATCCATAAATTGCATACATCGAAAACGGATTGTTCGCTTTTCATGATTTTGGGCTTGATGAATTCGTATTGGTCCAAGGAAGGACATTGAAAGAGGAACAAACCGAAAAATTTTCAGTAAGATTGGAAACCTGGGAATATTAAATTTTAAGTGCATAACTCGAGTGAGGATCATTTGATTTACTCGATTTTGAGCTTGATGAATTCACAATGCCCGATTGGCACTAGGTAGGACATAGGAAGGACATAAGACACTGGACCAGGAAATCCGCGAAGATCCTTTTTTTAATACATAACACCAGAAATAATCGTTCGATGTTACCGATTTATGGATTGATGGATTCATGTTGGCCCTACGAAGCTTTGATTTTACCGAGGATATGTATGTGTCTACCACCGCCAAATCGCAATGCATGACGCATTTCGAATGGATTGTGACCGATTCGCATTTAATCCAGCTATTCAGCAGTTCGAATAAATTTGCCAATGTAGAATCAAGAACAAAAACAATTGTACGAAGCAAGCAGTAAATAATGGAAACTGTGGCATTTTCTTCCTTGATGCAGCCGGTGAACTGGATAAAAATTCCTGATTTCACTGATTTTGGCTAAGATTTGTTTTTCTGCGATTACTTGCAACATGACGTTTCGGTGGTGCAATGATTTTGATATCAGGTGATTTTCGTCAAACGCTGCCTGTCATTCCAAGAATACCTACGGCAGATGAATTGCACGCTTGCCTGAAGGCATCGTCCTTATGCCAATATGTGAATTAGAATTTGTAATAGAAAATTAACGTGCGATTTGCTTTACGAAAGTAGAGTTCTACAGGCAAAATTGTAGGCGATGGGCAAAAGTGCGATTCTAGCGGACTTAGTCATCAGCCTGATTGAATTTCCACTGAATTTTTGCAATTTTACAACAACGCAGAGCAAGAGCTTATCACGAATGTTTGCCCGAATATCACTCAGAATTATGTTGAACATAAATGACTTATTATTTAGTCAACCAAGTCCAACATCACCTACATTTTAATTATAAAATCGTTGAATAAATAAAGACTTTCGCTGTATTTACGCAAGGATTTAGTTCATGTGTAGAGATTATTTTTTTTTGCCGCACTAACCGAATGTGGAATGCCTTACCCAGAACTATTTTTCCCTGCCATGCCATATTTTGATATTCAGAGGTTAAAAACCAATGTGCATCGGTATATCTCCTATTAAATCCTTCCCTATTTTCCTAACACTGGCTGGTAATTTGTAAATCATTTAAAGGGTAAAAAAAAACCTATATTGCGTGTTTAATATAAAAAGAATTCAATTGTTGAAAGTTTTGATCATTGATAGTTGATCATTGATGTTATTATATTGTTATAATCGATTAATAATAGTCGGTCAGTTTTTTTAATAACTTGAGTTTTAAAATACCAAATTTCAATAGTTATCAATTACTTTTATCAATTGATGATTAAAAATCGTTATAGGGTGGTGTTCCTTATAATTTGACAAATTTTCATCAATAGACTCACGCCATCAAAAATCCTTTTAAGCCACCTTTGACTATATGAGTTTTTAAAGAAGCAAAACAACCATTTTATAAGTGATGCAATCTCTAAAAAAAGACCACCCACAAGAATAAAATAATTTTGAAGATGAGCACTGTTAAGGTAAAAAAATTAAATTTACATTATTTTTCATCAGATTCGTATAATTTAGACAAAAAAAGGACACATTCTGCAATATAAGCACACAGCTGAACCTACATTGCATACACTTTTGTTTGCACTTTATTCTGCTTGCAATTGTTTTTGTCATCCGCACATAACCTTTTTGGACCGCTTTTAGGGATGGCTGAATAAAATTGTTTAGAAACAAATTTCCAATTCCACAAAGTGCACTTGGATGTTCACTCATCCTGACCTTCTCTTTGTCCCATTACAGGATGGGCTATGTAGAGCTATGTAAAGTACATAGCATATCATCCTCTTTCGAGTTCTCTATGCCAAAAGCCTTGTCTTTCCCTGGATTTCAATTCAAACAATGATGTCACATGGATAGCTATGTAGATATGTTTTTCCTTTATAAAAGTGAATGCATAATGTGTGGTCCACATATACCTTCATACCTACATACATATTTTAAAACCCTTTAGTTTTTTTTTTGTTTAAATTGTTTGCTATTTTAGCAATTTTCATCCAATTTTTGTAAAGTCTCTTAGGACACCCAAGCAAAGTGAATCTTGGCAAAAGCCCCAAAAAATCTCATGTTTCTGGTACATTGAACGAATTGTTCGTTAGGCTCTGATGTTTACAGCAAGCTAGCTTTGTCCATCATAAAATATATAAGGCTATTCATAAACATACACAAATCTGCATATATACAAATACATGGACAGTGTACATTTGTATATGTAACAGGATTAAATTTTCTACCATTATAATGTTTTTCAGTATGTTTGTTGTATAATTCCTTTTTTATGTTTCCCTTTGGTCAATTTTTTTTTACTTTTCTGAAAGTAAATTGGCAATGGCTACAACTGGGGTTTTAACCATGCCATTTTATACTCCATTTACAGTTAAAAGGCAAACGATCCAATTGTTAAACGCTTCCTCTTGTATTTGTGTTGTGGTGTGCCCTTAATTCAACTTCTAGGAGTAGAGATATACCTTCGTGTTCGGAGCCATCGGAGATGATGGTCGCTTTTGAAATGATTTAAATGAAAATTTCTTTGTTTTGCAAATTTTATAATTGCAAGGATAAAATATCGTGTAGCTGTTGGTTGGGAATTAACAAAAAAAAGAAACATCCATTCAACTAGGTCACACGTATCTTCATGGTTGTTTTATTCAAGGCTATGAAGTGGTTAACGCAGGTTCATAGTTTTGTTATCAGTGTGTAAGGAAACAAAAGTGATGACCAAATGCGAACAAATAATTCAGACAACTTTAAACAAATACCTAAAATACTGTAGATATGTACCTCTTCACTTATAAACTAAAAATGTTCTTCCCCAACTGTTGGTTAGCAAAAAATTAATTTAGCACTTAAAATTACATTAAAAAGCCTATATTTATGCCGGGGTGGCAAAAAACTTGCAAGGTTGGAAAAAAAATCCCAAGTGGCAAAATAATTGCCGGGGTGGCATAAAAATTGTCAGGGTGGTAAAAAAATGGCCGGGGTGGCAAAACAAAATTGCAGGGGTGGCAAAAAATTTGCTAAGGAGGCAAAACATATTGCTGAGGATGCAACACAGTTGCCGGGGTGGCAAAAAATTGCCAGGATGGCAAAGAAAATTGCCGGTGTGCTAAAAAAATTGCCAGGGTTACAAAAAACTTGTCAGTGTGTCAAAAAATTACTAGGGTGGCAAACCAAATCCCAGGGTGTCAAAAAAATTTCCAGGGTGTCAAAAAAATTGCTAAAATAGCAAAAAATTGCCATAAGGGTAGCGGAATCAGAATTTAAAGAGTTTATCATATGTGCATTTATAAACGAATATGAAAAGCTAAGGGTGTTGGTCGTCAGGAAAACAGTTTATGAATTAGAAGTTTGAGAATTGAGATTGTTAAATGAATTCGAGGAAGAGAGTCGGAGACAAAACTGAGCCCTGGGACACACCAGCATTTATTTTATGATTATTCAACAGAACTTTTTTTGAACGATCCAAAAGGTAATTTATAATCCAACGAAGACGAGTTTCATTGATACCAAATGCGCATACGAGGACTTGATATCAAAATCTATGGAAGGCTTATGAAATATAATAATCCTTCTTACTCCAAAACGATGTAAAGATATTTTCCACTACTTAGTGAGATAAACCATCAAATCACCAGTGGACCTATCCATGAAATTCGTATTACTAGTCATTAAGAAGCTTTTGTTCTTCGCGATATTTCTTTAGCTGATTATGATTAACCAGAATTTCTGTGACCTTGGAAAGAAGAGACGAACAAGCAATTGGTGATAGTAAGAGGGGGAAGAAGATTTGGCTTTTTTAGGGACATCCTGGAGGACAAATGCGAGAGACCAGTGAAGTATAGTATAGACCTACCATCACATCTTTACCAGATGAGCGGTATGCAGTTTAGCTTTTATAGGCCTTCAGTCCTCAAAAAATTGGCGTTTCGTCCCGGCGTTCTCACTTGGACTCTCCATTTGAGAGTGAGGGCCTTGTCAAGACGCAATTTTTATTAAGTTCAGTCCAGCTTACATCAATTTTACAGCAAAAATCAATTGTGAACTATATCCAACCCAATTAGAATTTCTAATCTAATCTAATGTTCTTTGCTTTTGCTAACTCTCAGCTCCACTCTGTAGGTACACTTAGGCCGTGTGTCAATTGCGTTAAAATGTTGGTTAAATGTGGTCCAAGTTAAATTTGATCCGTTTTTATAGGGGTGAATAAAATTGCAGTTTTTTGCTGTGTCAATTGCATTAAATGGAATATTTTAAAACATACGTTCTTTGCGAAAAGGAACCTATACGAGACGGTGTCCACCTATCCAAAAATGTTCAGATACCTTGATTTGTTGTTGCAATAGCTTTTTTCAGAGGAATAACAACACAACTGTCAAATCGCTTTGGATACGATCTTGAACGCGGAAATTGCATTTTAATAGTTGCAGTCATGAACCTAGTATACCTGGACTGCTAGTCGATCGTCATTCTCATTTGTTAAGCATGACACACAAGACGCAACTTTTGGTTTGCATTAGAATAATTTTGTTGCATTTGAGTGTGAATATGTTTCTTTATTCATTTTAGATATTCAAAATATTTGGAATAAGAATTTTGTGTTTCCTTATTCAATAAAATACTCAGGATAAACCATTATTGTCGATTTTTTTATTTATTCCGAATAATTGGAATGGATTTTTCATTCCATTTGAAGCGCGGAGTCAAAAGAATACCAAGAAAAAAAACTCAATGCTCATGCGGTCCTCCATCTAAGTACTAACCGCGCCCGAAGATGCTTGATTTCGGTGATCGGACGAGAACCTGTTTTTGTTTTTTTAAACCGATATTTTCCGTAACTTCTTTCGTCAAAAGGCAATGAATCCTTTATTAAATAAAAAAAAAAATACTTGCCGTTGCTTTTGAGAGGCGAGAACGAAATCATGGTCGTCCTTTTTATCGATACCAACACGGGGAAGCATTTTATATTGCCGCATTTCAAGGGATAAATTTTCTTCCTCTGCATCATCTTCGCTGCTCCAAAAAGATGACGCCCAATTCTCCCAGAAGTAGATAATTTGCACGAAACATTTTTTATTTTATTATTTCAATTAAAACAGAGCTCTATTTTTATTTAATTATTATTTATTTTAAGATCTTTTGCCTTTCGAAGTCAAAAGCGAAAAGTTTACACAACTGAATATCATGAATGAATAAACAAAAGTGATGAAAACTCCCAAGTTTACTCGATAATAGCCTTTCCACACATGTCAAATTGAAAGAGGAAAAGAATTCCACGCGACTGCCAAATTTGTGGAAAAGAAATGACTTTTCATATTTTGCTTCCACACTTGCTTGTATTAATACATTACCTTAACCTAAAAAAAAGTGTGATAGAATGTGGGATAGAATGTCAAATCGTGTGGGATAGAATGTCGAGTTGTGTAGGCTGGGCTGTTATATTTTGTTTCCACACTATTCTACACTATTTGTTTCCCACTTTTTTGACATGTGTTAATACACAGTGGGCTAGTGTGAAAGGCCTTTAACTTCTATTATTTCGTTGATTAACTCTAGAGTTGAAAATAAAAAGTTGAAAATGTCAACTTCGAGTGAAGAGTCAACTTCTCAAGTTGACTGTAAAAATCGCAAAGTTATGTTCAACTTTGAGTGAATAAATTAGGCCTAAGTCGTTTTCAAACTGCCGCTAGTGTATCCATTTTTTTTCAATAAACAGAACCATCGTGATGTTACCTCCTAGCAGTTCAGGTATTATAATAGATCGATGGTGTAAATAAGTGTAAATAATGTGCAAGAAGCTTAATACAAACTTCAAAATTTATCCACTAGTTAAAAATTAAACGATCTCCTGAGCAGGTTAAATTTTGACGACTGTATTCACCTCAGTAATGTCAAAATTTAGCCATGGGATCAAATTTAACGCACTTTTAACGCAATTGACAAACGGCCTTAGTAGGTTATAACAGACTGACTAAAGAGATCACTGTTATATGTACCTTACCTGGGCAAAACACAATTATTTCTGGAGTTAAGGTGACTTGTACTTTTCAATTGAGTTTGATAAAGTAGCTCATTCAATTCTAATCAAACTGTATAGAAGAGGCTATTTTAGACCTTCTGTAAAAGATTACAAACAGCAAAGAAGATAAGAATGTAATATTTCATACAAAATAACAGGGCCACTTCAACCTAGACCTTCTGAGTCCTTGGAAAGCTTAAACAAATATCTTAAACAAAAGTAATTTTAGTATTTAAATTTCCTCATCTTTGGCAGAGTTTTTTGCAAAGTAATAGGACATATGATAGTTTTGTAAAGATATTGCAAAAGGAAAAAAGTTAAAGGTATCTGTATGGCACAGAGTAGTGTTTATATACAAACAGTCGGTAGATCTAATTAGGTAATGAGCAGACAAAATCCCTTCTGTTCTGTTCAGCAAAATCCCTAGTGTTAGTGTAGGTTAGGTTAGTGTAGGAAAGTCGCAGATAGATTGAGGGGATTGATTTAGGGATTGAGTTTTATTTTTTTCAAAATAATCGGTTTTCATTTTTTTCGGATTTTTATCCCTTCAGTTTAATCTGACAGTTTTAACCGGACAGAAACCCTGTTTTTTTTAATAACTGAATTCGAAAATTTGGCAGGTATGTACTTATGAATTTGTTTTTGAGAATTTTGCTTGTCATGTACAACTTTCATGTATTAAATAAAATCTATCGATTGAAAACAAAAATATTGCTCTTTCACTTACCGTTAGGTAAATAAGTTCTCGACCTTTTAATACGTTCACCCTAATTTCCCCTACTAAAAGTTTTATATTTTCAAAAAATCACCTAGACATTTGAACATTTTCTTAATTTTCTTTCATATTATATTTTTTTTAATATCATTATGGCTTACCACATAAGCTCAATTGCTCAATCAGATAATTGAATAAACGTTTGTAATTTACCTTTAAAGCGCGACAACCCTATGTTATACCCTAGTTTTTATACCCTGTTTTTTCTAGGCAACCTATGCGCAAATTGTTTGATTGAACACCATCTAAAAAACTGTATACCGCTCATCTTGTTATGATGAGCTCCACAACTAAGGGCCAGTTTGTTCACAGCTGATTATCTTTAATCCATTATTAGTTGAGCTGGGAAATCCTCAAGTTTTTGTTGATCAAATTTTGTTTAAAAAATTCAAAGTATGAGTTGCTATTCATTAGCCCAGTCAAAATAGACATTTCCATGAACAAAATTCCGATAACGCTTAAACTTGGTGGGGGCCTTCCAGTGACTATAAAGCAGCAATGACTAAAAGTCCCCGACGATCCGACAGGAGCATAACTTTTTAAGAATGGTTATAAGAAAATAAATCGCGGTGACACAACGGCTCATGAAGAACCAGGGCCTAGTGACTAACAACTCGCAACCATTCCTGTGTGCGCCTTTCGACAGGAATGGAAGGGACCTACAATTTTATGCCGAGTCCGAACGGCTAGACAAGAAGCACTTATTCGTGACAAGTGATACTCTTGGAGGATTTGTCAATTCCTCGCAAGAGGCAGTAGCCCTGAAAAAAAAACTTTTTAGTTTTTAGGTGGACGAGGCTGGGAAGCGATGTCAGACCTCCAGCGTGACAGTCGAACGCACTAACCATTACGCTACGGGCTACTACTTTAAGCATGGTTCCTAAAAACTGATTTTTTCGACAGCATGGTTAAGTGTCGAAAAAATCAGTTTTTAGGAAATAACTTTTTAATGGCAAATGCTATAGAAAAGAAGTTCGAGTAAGGTTTGTAGATCATTAAATTCTCTATAAAAAAAATGCCCACTTTTTTTTCCTACGACCACTAATTAAGAAGGTATAGCTAAAAGTGATGCTCCTGTCGGATCGTCGGGGACCTTTAGTCATTGCTGCGTTATAGTTACTGGAAGGCCCCCACCAAGCTTAAGCGTTGTCGGATTTTTGTTCAGGATTTGAGTTTTGTATGTCTATTTTGACTGGGCTATCATGGATTTCACTAATAAGCCAATTTTGGTTGATTAGCGTTAGTTAATTAAAGCCTATATGAAAGTCGCATACTATATTTAACCCACTGTGAACAAACTGGCCCTAAGAATCATTTTAGAATCAGATTTAAAAAATAATTCGAGCTACAAATGTATATGACTTGCACAACAAAAATATGCGCTTCCGCCAAAAAGTGTCTTGCCAAAATTAGGGACGTCAATTACATCCAAAAATTGTTCCTTTGCCTAAGATATTTTTTACTTGCGATATACGTAGTGTAGGGCAAGTTAAGGAATCGTACAAAAAAAAATCGAGATAGTAATTTTCCCTAACATTACGATGATAGAGAAAAAAGTGGGTCTCGCAATTCTGTCTGTCTGTCTGTCTGTCTGTCTGTCTGTCCATCTGTCTGTACCTCGACCTGCAGCCTAAAAGGCTGAAGCGATTTTCTTCAAACTTTGGACTTAAGGATCTTATGTTATTTCCTAGATGGGAAATTGAAATTTTTTTCTTAGCTCAAAAACTAACGGTACCTGTCATACAGCCAATATACAAAAATTTATTTATTTCAAAAACGGCTCTAACGATTTTCAAAAAAAAAAATTACTAGGTACTAAAATTAAAATATTTTGGTAGAAAAAAAAATTGTTTGTATCTGTTATTAACGGTAACTGTCATACAACCGATTTTTTGGTTTTCAAATTTCTCGTTAACTACTACACCGATTTCAACCAAATTTTGCATATAAAAATTTTCGAAAAATTAATTTTTGGATTTTTAAAAAAAAATTGAATTTTTTTTTTGAAAATTCAATATCTTAAAAACGGGCAAATTATTTTTTTTTAATGTAGTGAAAAATTGTATTTTAATTAATACTAAAAGTTGGCATACCAAATTTTAGTTTAAAAAATGTTAAAAAATGTACAAGAATTTTTATATATAAAAATTAATTTAAAAAAAAAACGCTCTAACGATTTTTTAATTTTTTTTTCATATATTCATATTTATTAAACAAATCAGATGGCATACTTTTTTTTGAGCTTTATCTGTTAAAGCTATTAAAATAACTAATTTATAATAATTCACAGTAATCATTTATATTTTATATTGTTTTTAAACCTTTTTAATAATATGTTATGGAACCAATAAATGTGTTCATTATCTATTTTAAGCTATGTTAAAGTTGTTAGCTACTAGAGCAAGTTTTGTGTGATCCAGTCGTGTCCATTTTTTTAAATTGATACCGGTCTTCCACTTAAAAATCAAAAAGTACTTGGTCCTTGCTGACTTTTCAATAAGTTCCGGACGAATGAGCATACACAAACAAAAATCAAAAAAAAACGAAAACGAGACAAGCTAAAAAAAATAGCATAAAAAGCCAAACGAAGTGACATCCTTTATAAATGTTTCCAAATTATCATCCATAACTCGTTTGTGTCAACTGAGTGCTTTCTAAGCTACTGCTCTTAATTGATTCTATTAGTTAAGAAGAAAAGTTTTGTGCAGTGATGTTTGTTATAGCATGTCTCTCTGCTTATCTCTCCTGCTCCTAGTTCATCCCCTGCTCCTCTCTCTCTCCTTTGCCATCCACTGCATTGTATATATATTCTGGAACTTATACTCACAGAAACTTATAGTTTGATAGTGCAACGCATCCAAGAGTAATGAAGACAATAACTCTCTAAGGACCAAAACTAAAATTGTGACTTAAATTTATGTCCGGCACTTAAGCAAGAGTGGAGCCACACTTCGAAAAATGAAAATATGAACAAAAAAAAAGTTTTTCTAAACTTTGTCCATTGTGTTGATAGTATGTGTGTTGTAGAAATGTATACCTATGTATGTACCATATAGAAATAGGTGTACCGCAAAAACGAAGAAGAAATTGCTCCTTTTTATTCTTAGGACATTTGTGCGAATTTTTGGAGATCATGTGGAGAAAAACCAAATAAAATAAGTCAAAATCTCAGAATGAAAAGTCTCTGACTGTGAAAGTATAATTTGCATACTAAATGATGAAATGCCCAAAGGGTAAAACTATTTCCACAAATCAAAAGGAAAGGATTTTCTAACTCCTCCACAGAACAAACAAAAAATAAAGGACACTTCTTTTGTACCCAAAAGTTTCACCTGAAACTTTTACTAAACAATTTGCCGACAACTATGAGTCGCAAGTACATGTTCCAATGGATTGTTTTTCACTGAATTCGGGAAGCAAATGTTACTTACATCTAAGGCTAAGGTAAAGAATGTAATGGACAGACGTTTGTGCCTATACTTTTTTCACCAATGGGCTTTAGTCTATCTGATTTATTGAGCCGCTGATAACTGTTAGGTACTGAAAATAAATTGAAAACCCAAATTTCATTAAAATGTTTATTTTCTTCTGCACAGTAAGCTAGTTGCTCTGAAATTGAATTTGAAAGTTGTTATTAGCTTCACAGATGGGATACAAACTATATTTCGACGTATCGAGAATATTTCGTCCCATTAGTCAAGAAGTTGCTTGAAATCGTATTTTTCTGAGACAAGAATGAGATGAGACTGAGACTGCAGATTTTAAATTTTCTCGCGAAAAAGGCGAGACTGTGACCGAGATGAGACTTAATTATACAAGACCGACAATATAAAACTAATTATACACGATTATTAATTAAATCATCCTCTAAAAATCTGTAAGTGGTTTTATAGCTGTATAGGTCTAACGAAAAAAGAGCTAGAGGGGCTTGAATCACATTTTTCCCATTAAGATCGATTTTCACTTAACAAATAAACACGTTATGAGACTAAGGCCCATTGGCCGATATGAAACTTAAGCATTTAAGTTCAACATATGAGAACTTATGTGATAGTTTATGCTACAGTTTATGAAAAAGAAGAGCAGAGCATAAGCGTTTATGTTGAACTTAAATATATACATATGTTTCGTATCAACAAACGGGCCTTAGAACTTTAGGCTAAAAGTGTATGATAAACAAGATAATATGTAAATAATTAAGGGAGAAATAATAACCAACATTTGTGTGTAAAAATTAATGGAAAATGCTGCCAAAAACTCATACTAAGAACGTGATAGAGTTAAAAATCAATTCAATTTTTTGCACTTCAAATTTGAAAGTTGACAAAATTTTAAAATCGAAAAATTTTGTATCAAAATCGATTTTGTAGCTTAAGCAAAAACTGTTCAAAGGGTGGTCCAACGAAAAAAGTTTTCAGAGAATTATATTATATTTTTTTAGTATGCTTCTATCATAATAAAAAAATATAATATAATCTATGACAATGATGTGTGAAACAAAATATCGGTCAAATGCTCGCCACGGCTTCGGTTGCATACCTTTATCCGATGGTCCATATTTTCAATGAGTCTGAGACATAATTGAGGTTCAATGTCGTTAATGTGCCGAATTATCTTATCCCTTACCTTAGCTCTTGAATTGTTCTTGGCTTATTGACGTACACTTTTTTTTTAAATATCCCCAAAGAAAGAGGTCCAACGGTATCAAATCACATAATCGTGGCGGCCAATTAACATCGCCACGACGAACGTGAGATAACACGGCCATTGAATTGCTCGCGCAAAAGAGCCATTGTATCGTTGGCTGTGTGGCAAGTGAAGTGGCACCATCCTGTTAGACGCATATATCGTCCAGGTCCATATCCTCAATTTCTGGGCACAAGAAGTCCGTTATCATCTCGCGATAGCGAACACCATTCACGGTAACTGCTAATTTTCGTAACCTCATTTTCGAAGAAGTACGGCCCGATGACGCACGCCCGCGCCGCCGCTCGCCAGCCCATTAACCGCACCAAACAGTTACTCTTTGTGGATGCATCGGCTTTTCAATATTCACTCGTGGATTCTCATTTGCCCAAATGCGGCAATTCTGCTTCTTAAAGAATCCACTGAGTTGAAAGTGTGCCTCGTCGCTGAAGATGATTTTCTTTGTAAAGTCACCATTCACTTCTGTCTGTTCAACCAACCGCCGAAGTATTGACGACGCGACGCTTGAAATGGTCAGTAAGCTTAAGCTCTTGAGTCAATTAAACTTTGTTAGCGTGTAAATTCAAATCATCATTCAAAATTCGCATCAGTGTTGTTCGTGAGATGTTCAATTGTTGGGCATGACGACGAAAAGTCGAGGTTGACAGTTCTTCTGCCACATTATCGCAAACAACAGCAAGGTTTTCCTCAGAATGAACTGGGAAAGCATGCACACTGCACAGGTGTTTTCACATTTCATACAGACCCGGTTTGTTGAAATTTTGACTTGAACGCCCATTTTCGTAAAAGGCTTCAACAATCTTAACGCACTGCTTAATGGTGTACCTCTCCATGGTTGAATTTGTCAAAAACTGAAACAAGGAAATGTCAAATTAAGTTGGGCAAAAAACTTGACGTCAAGGTGTGACTCATAATTAACATCGTGCAATATGGTTGGACCAACCTATGTAATAAAACACTTACAGCCTTTTTCGCAAAACCACAATCACTCCTTAAATCGGTAAAAAAAATTTGAATTCCTCCATTTGAAAAATAATTCTACTGCCTTGCCAACTTCACAGTGAAGTTAGCAGGGCAGCATAAATACAAATAAATCGGGTGACACAACGGCTCATGAAGAACCAGGGCCTAGTGACTAACAACTCGCAACCATTCCTGTGTGCGCCTTTCGACAGGAATGGAAGGGACCTACAATTTTATGCCGAATCCGAACAGCTAGACGAGAAGCACTTATTCGTGACAAGTGATACTCTTGGAGGATTTGTCAATTCCTCGCAAGAGGCAGTAGCCCTGAAAAAAAAATTTTTAGTTTTTAGGTGGACGAGGCTGGGAAGCGATCCCAGACCTCCAGCGTGACAGTTGAACGCACTAACCATTACGCTACGGGCTACTGCAGGGCAGCATGTTTTTTTTATTCAAATCGCGGACTTCAAAACTTGGAATAAACATTTCTTGAAATACATAAAGAACTGCGAATTTGGAGCCTTACATGCCTGGTTCTCGAGATACAGCAGCTGACCTGCTAACATCACAGTGAAGTTAGCAGGGCAGTATGAATTTTTTTACACATTGAGGACTTCAAAATTTGAACCTAGCCTTTTCTTCAATCTCTCACTGCAAATTACTGCGTTGGTCTCGTTACTCTACTTGAAAGTTGCCCTGCCAACTTAACAGACGTGAAAAGTTTTAAAACTATTTCATTCATCTCTTTTTGAAAAACTACAGTTGTCCAAGAAAATTGTTGACATAATAGGCACTCTTTTGCCTGGCGATTGAGAATACCCTAAGCAAAGCGACAGAGTCATGAAAGCGGAACAGAGGTCCCAAACAGGGATTTAAAATTCTTTTAGCCCATAAAGCGGGCCAACTATAGAAAAAAATTGAAATTGACGCATGGGCGATTTATTTTAATAAATTCCGTTGAAACATTATTTGGAGAAATAACTTAATATCGAGGAAATGACGCCCAATTTTTTGCAAAAAACAAGTAACATCCAAAATATTTGGGTGACATTTACATTTTATACATAATTTGATGGAACAGTAATTTAGGGTCTTATTTCCAATATCTTTTATTCTTTTTTTTGCGTCAAAAATATTTGGGTGATATTTCGAATACGATTTTTTTTCATAATAAGTTACCAACAAAAATTTAAATAAATTAGTTTCCAATTCAAAATATTATTTTACCCGCCACCAATGTAAAATGTTAAAGATTATTGACGATTATTTCTACACACTCTCATTTCTTTAAGCTTATCGTCGAGATGAGGGGTTAAAAATAGCGAATGTCCTAAATGTTCTCTCAGGGTTACTTTACTACTTAAGTTGAAATTTTCAGAACTAGGTATGATGCGCTGGAATTTTCACTAAGAATGAAGATTTTAATACCGACCGACGATCCGATTAATAGAATTCAAGAATTTGGCCTTTTTAGAAAACCCTATTGACTTGTTTCTGAGTTTTTTTCAAACACCAAAATAAGAGCCCATAAAGGTATTCTTAAAAGGCATACTTATTGAGTTGATCGTCGATATGCGAATTTCAAAAAATTACCTATAATGTAAAGTTTTTGAACTTAATAGAAAGCTTGCCAACCCTATGCCTCCATGACGTTAGGCAACCCATATGCGCATATTGTTAGACATTACCTAAAAAATGTATAACGATGAGGTTAGGGCTACCCTAGACTACTTCCAATAATCTGTAAATTTCGTATTAGGTACCTTGTGAATTCTATTTCCATAGAAACAATATATTTTGTGAATTTACGCATTTCTCAATTAATTTGAAATTCATTTACCTATACCAAGTTGTTTTCAATTTTCCTACAAAACAACAAACCCAAACGATATTATTTTTAGGACATCTTTCAATATACTCGTAGTAGGTATTCATAGATTATTTTCACTTAATGAAAATTCACATACCATTAAGCCTTAAAAGAAAACATTTCGTCCACTGAAGCATGTTTAATTTTGTTCTTGTTGAAGTGAAATTTCTCTTAAAATTCATTCATGCGTATTGTTTTTCCAATAAAATAAAATCGAAACAAAATAAAAAAAAAAACAAAAATCCGTGTGCTCTCTGAAGCTTAAATAATTTCAAAATTAAAGTAATTGCGGTATCCAGGTTTATCCACCCAATAGCCATTAACATCCTTCAAAACAATACAAACAAAAAACTACGAACGACACGAAAAAAAGAAGAAAATAAGTACTAGAACTCAACACCAGAGAGACAATTTGTATATCCCTTGCATTAATAGCAAAAAGGCTCTTTAAATGTGTTTTTTTGTTATAAAATTTAAATTTCGAAATGATTTCGACATTATCGAAGTGAGAACGTAAAATCACTAAAAAAAAAAAAAACTGAAAAAAAGTTCTATCCAGCGGGCTTCACAACGATTGAAGTTGAAGGACATGACAGGATAGCAAAAAAAAACCGATCCTGATGGTATACATCAATCCCAATGGTGGTGGTGGTAATGACAGCACAAACAAGAACCTAACCAAACCAAACAGACATGGTTGAAAACTGGTGAACTGAAAAAGGCGATACGGTCGTGACGTTTTACCTTTACCTTAAAGCTGGCTTATTGTTTGGGTAAAAAATAAAAATAAAATAACCGGCGCAGAAAACAATCTAGTTTTCGATAAGACACTAGGGAGTCTTTCATAGATACTGGCAAGGGGCTAGAAAGGGTTAGCAAAGGCTAGAACAAGGGTCTTGGCGATTATGAACCCTTCTGCCTCGGGACTTGATCCCGCAATCTTCTGCTTGTCAGTCCAAGGCGCTACCCACTGAGCTAGCTCGCTATACAAAAAAGTCGAAAGTTAATAAGTTTCACACTCTAATTATTTATACAGCATACCAAATTTCATAACACATATTATGTCCACACCCATAGAAAAAGTGTGATATGAAAAAGAAAATGAAGGAAAGTGAGAAAAAAGTGTCGTATGATACTAAAATTGCATGGTTCTTATACAATGTTTGATTTTGATGTACAAGAGACATTCCTGATAAGGTACATAAGCATGTGCAACAAGTTTTTACTAGGGAGGGCCTCACAAGTGGTTCAAAAGTTTCGCTCGTCTGAATTGTTGGTACTGAAATACAGCAAGGGATTGCCAAGAATATAAAAACTTTTCCTCGTCTAGATTTTCCTTACTAAAAACTTCCTTGGGCCTTGTCCAAACTTGACACAAACTTTGCATTTTTCTAGCCGGAAATCAACTCAATATGCAACAGACCTATGGTATTGATTCCATCTGATTTGAGTTGCCTTTAACTGCAATGGGGCGTATTCATAGTCATTTTAGAGCTGGGTCTAAGTTAAACATAGGTTATGTTGAATTTTCGGACGTTGATTCTACTTTTTTAAGTTTATCATTTCAAAATATTTGAAGCTTTTTGTGTATATTACACCAAATTAATTATTTTATAAAAATATAAAACCAAAAATTTGTAATTAAAATCCTTCTGTATTCATTGAGCCAAAATTGTCTTAAACTGTAGTTTAGTTAAACCTGGGTCTATCTGCGACTATATGAATATGCCCCAATGACAATGAGTTTTTTTTCTAGCCAGAGCTAGAGCTAAAGCGATTAAGTGATGTCTATTTAACTATTTACAAAGCTCCAAGACAATCATTTACTTTAAAGCTTAAAATTCTATCAAAAATATCAATATCCACCTATGGAAAAGCAAGTTCGCACAACCCTGGTACGCGCTTTTAAATTTGTTTGTTACAAGGGAAATCGTGTTTTTTTCCAACATTCGTATAGGTTCAACTGTATCTATAGAAAGAAATTTACATTTGGATTTTGTAAGTCCTCGTGTGCAGCTATTTTCATTGGCAAAATATTTAAATTTTAAAAGATATTTATTTTCTATTGAATCTGCAGGGAAGATAAGAAGTAAAAGCTTTGTATTTTTTTATTTTTAAAGGTCTGGCCTGACCCTGAGCATAACTGAATATCCCCGTAGGAATTTAAGGAAAAATTAAATGAGGTAAAATATAAAAATTAAAAAAAAGTAAAGCCTTCTCCAGATAGGGAAAAAATGAAAACATGTCTTCTAGCGATAATGTTCCATTTTTAATTATTTAGGTATAGCCCAGTCGAATTGTACAAAAATAAATTCTACAATGCAAAAACTTAGATAGTGGGTAATTTGCTCTTGATCATAAGAGGGGTTCATAAAGAGTGTTCAGAATTGTTTTCGACGGCCTAGATCTTTTTTGTTAGCCGCCATCTTGAATTTAACGTACATTGGTTATTATTTTTTTTCCATTTTTGTTCTTAAAGTTTTGAGTTTGAAATTAATTTATTCAAAAATTATTTTTATAGAAATTAGTTCATTTAAAAGTAACATAAGAGACCAGAGGTGGAATCGAATAAGGCGATAGTTGATTGTTGACCATCGAAATAAATGCTTTTGCCCCACGTAAGGTGATTATCAAATTGACTATCACTTGTTTGCTATGGTTTGTGGGTGACAGCTATTTCACTTTCATACATTTTGCTTAATATTTTTAAGAAAGATAAGTTGTGTTAGCTTAAGATCCGCCATAAATCGATAGTAAAATGAAAAAAAGTTATCAAAGTTAAAATAAAATATAAGTGAACAGTAATTTTTGTATATATACATATACAGGTACTCCAAAACAAATTTTCTATGCGCCGAATAGAACGATAAATTACTCAATTGCTCAGGAAGAAATCAAGGAATAAAGGAAATATTCTGGAACATCCTTACCCAATGTTCCAACCTATTCCAACTGCCTATTTTTTCTTTTTAGTATCGTTTTAATCCATATGGGAAATTTACTCCAGGGGCCTATAACACAGAACAACAAGTCAACTAGTCAACAATTACTTGTTCAACTATGTTTGTCTAACAAGTGAAAATCATTTCTGTAACACAATTAAAACCGTAACAATTGTCAATAGAAAAAAATTCCCTTCACTTGTTGAATCAGTTGAACAAGTAAATATACCAAGATGAGTCGTGTATGATAAGTTGAATTCTTTTAGTTTCAGGCCAAAGCACTTGTTTTGAAATTTAATTTCATTTATTGCAAATGTCACTGTGAACGTGCGAAACTGTCATTTTATGAACACCATGAATGTCACATATAATTCAAAGGCTATATTTTTTCGGGTTGGGGTCGAAATTCTGCTGAGATCAAAATTCTTTTTTCAAAATTCTGCTTTCAAAATTCAGCTTTTCAAAATTCGGCTTTCAAAATTCTGCTTAACAATATTCTGCTTTTCAAAATTCTGCTTTTCAAAATTCTGTTTTACAAAATTCTGCGAATAATAAATAAAAGTTTCAAAAATGCAAAAAAGCACGCGCTTTTCAAAAATGTAAAAAAGCACGCGCTTTTTTACATTTTTGAAACTTTTATTTATTATTCGCAGAATTTTGTAAAACTAAATTAGGGAGAGTAGTAGGTAACCTCGTTTATCCCTGGTATGTGAATGCTTCCTTTTAAACTACAAACTGAAAGTAATTATTGTCTTTTGACAAGTGGAAGTTAAAGTGTGCTTTAAATTTTGTATGGCAGTTCAAAAGCAACAAAAGAGACATTTCCAAGAACACAGAACAATGTTGAAACATGGCATCGTCGACTTAAGGTGATAGTCGGTCGCAGTCATGCAGGTGCTGGTGCAGGCCTATTCAAAATCATAAATGATCTCAAAAAGGAACTTATCACTGCCAAAGCTGAAGCTAAAAGGGTCAAAAATGGAGAGAGATTAAAACAGAGAAATCAATTACATATTATAAAGAACAAAAAAAAAGAATTTTGAACAAGAGAACAGATTTAAGTCATACTAGGTTCCTTAAGCAAATAACATAGTTCTCTTTGGTTCTGCTTAGAAGTTGGTTTCTTGCATTAATATATGAAAAAAGTATATTACTTTTTGTTGTTATTTTTTTTTGTTACATCGTTAACAACTCCTTCTTAAAAAAAAAATCAGCTTAAGCAGAAAAGCAGAATTTTGTAAAACAGAATCGAAAAAAAGCTGAATTTTTGTACCAATAGCCAGAATTTTGAAACCAGAATTTTGACCCGCTCCCTATTTTTTCCCTTGCACATAGTGCTTTATTTTTACTAGTGGTGGAACGTAATTAGTGAGAGAGACTTTCGGTTACATAATCACCAACTTTCTACGGGCACACAAAATTTTTCAATAAATATGGGGTTCTATTCCAAAGTTAATTCTTTTTTTGAACATTTTTATCTGTCTATGGCTCTCATTCAGAATCAAAAAAAAAAAAAAACATTTTTTGAACAAAACTCTTGACCACTTAATAAATTCCAAGCGATATTTCCAAAGCTATTTGCAAGTACTTATTTCTAACTTGTTTACTTTCAACTAGTCCGAAGCCGTCGGTTGAAATTTATCAACTATTCAACAAGTTTATTCTACTTTTTCTTAACTCTTGTTGTTTCCAGTTACAGAGACAGTGGAAATGTGAAATTTCCAACTAGTTGAAAGAAGCTAAGACAATTGTTATAGTTCTCCTAGACTTGTTGTTCCGTGTTACACAACTTTAAAGAAGTTGTTGAATTTCACTAAGCACTTTATGTATTGTGTTATAGGCCCCAGGTATAGGATGGACCCGAAGGTTTCAGGTTCGAGTCCTGTTGGTTCACAACTTTTTTTTTTTTTTTTTTTGTAAATAATGAATAATTTTTTTTTTTTTTATATATTTATCGCGCGCTAAAGGGGTTGTGAATACGCTTAAAGTGAAAAACACAGCAAGAGCGATTAGGTAGGTTGGAGGGGATTTGAAAGGAGAAACCGATGTACATTGGTTTTGAATGTCCGTAGATCACAATGGGAGGGGAAGATAGAGCTGGGTAGAGCATTCCACATTCGAGTAGTGCGACTAAAGAAAGAATCTCTGTACTTAACAGTACATCCGAAGTTGGGCTCAAGGGTAAACTGATGGGCATTCGTAAAAGGGCGAGTATTACGGTTGAATTGTTTAAGGGGAGGAATGCAACTGGCTATTTCACTAGAGCAATGTTTGTTAAAATAACGGTAAAACAACGAAAGGCATGAAACATTTCGACGGTGCTCCAGAGATGTAAACGTTTCCGTTATAGTTCTTTCACCTATCATTTTAAGAGCTCTCTTTTGAATTCTATCCAATATACTCAATTGGGTTATTTGAGCACCTGCCCAAATATGGGAGTTGTACTCAAGTTTTGGACGAATAAAGGCTTTGTAGATCACAGCCCGATCAGAGGGGGATGGGAAATTTCTTGCATCGACAGAGAAAACCTAAACACCTAGCAGCATTTTTGGCGATGTCAAATATGTGGTCATTCCACAAAAGGTGGTCTGTGACGCACATACCGAGGACTGAAAGCTGTTCAGTTTCCTCTATGCAAGTGCCGCTCATGGATAGCAGCATTGGGGGTGGGTTCCGCTTTAACGACAGGAGAGTTGAGTTTTAGAAGCATTAAATTCTACACGGTTTTTTATTCCCCACTGGACAATACTGTCGAGATCAGAATTTAATGAGCTTATCATACGTTGCCGTTCAAGTCCCACATCCGAAGGACATGGATGTGAATCAAGAAATGAATATGAAAAGCTGAGGGTACTGTCGTCAGCAAAACAGTTTAATGGATTAGAAGTTTCAGATAAGAAGTTTCGAGATATTTCTTAAGCTGAAAATTAATCAGCGTTTCCATGACCTTGGAAAGAAGGGACGTAAGCGCAATTGGCCGATAGTTGGAGGGGGAAGAAGACACGCCTTTTTTAGGGACAGGCTGGATAAATGCTGTTTTCAATCCACTTGGAAAGAGACCAGTAGAGTAGGACAGATGGAAAAGCTTACGCAGTGGTTTTGCCAGCGTTGAAGAACACCTCTTCAGAACAATGGGAGGGATACTATCCGGGCCAGCGGATTTGTGAACGTCGAGATCTTTTATAACTCTAGCAACTGCACGAGTGCGAAAGAAGATTTGTCCCATAAAATCATTTACGCTCTCAAGTACAGGAGGAGTCATAACACTTTCTGGCAGCGTCGAATTAACAGCAAACTGCGCTGCAAACAAATTGGCTTTATCTTGCGAGCTGACAAAAGGAGTCTGAATAATGAATAAAAAAATGATAAAAATATAAATATCGAGTACTTATTTAAAACACATGATGGGTTTCCATCAACATATAATTAATCTACAACGCATAAAAACAATAATTATTGTGTTCATCAAATTCAAACCCTACAAATGTTCTGCTTTTTTTTATAATCACTACGCAGAACAAATTAAAGTTGATAGTCAAAATTGATTATCAAAACAGCGACAGTCAACTATCGCCTTAGCCGATTCCACCCCAGACTTCTGGCTAGAAGGTACAGTACTTTATTGTAGGTGTTGCCGTCGTTTCAAATTTTTTTTTTTATAAATAGTGTTTTATTTTAGAAAAGTACACCTCTTGTCTATACGGTGGGAGCCTATCTATAGTAAACAAAATACTCATGTCTAACCCCTCTATAAAAATTCGTTACTATTTTCTGTCACCTAAGTTATCGTACTTTCTTCTTCCTCAAAAAAAGTTATTAACCGTAGTAAGTTAATAATTACTTTTTCGCGTTTATTTGGAAAAGTATCAACCATAGACCAAAAATTATTAAAATCATAGTTCTAGGAAATTAGATTTTAAACACTTTTTGTTAACAAATTTTTTGTCAAAACTTGAAAATGTGCGAGTTATTTAACAAAAACTAGTTTACCTTAAATTCATGATGGCGGCCAACGCTGAAAAGTGCTACGCGGTCACAAAGCATACTGAACACTCTTTATGGATCCCTCCAACGAATGAGAGAAACAAAAAAGAATTTTTGCCATGTCAAATTACATTCCGACTAGAATAGTGCATTTAATTCTGAAGCAAAATTTAAAAATAAATAAAATGGAAAGTGCATAGTTGTGGGCAGTGAAGTTCTGGGACTGAAGCACTAAGGTACCTATGAGGAGCATTGTTGATGTGGATCTTTCCGGATGGTGCAATGTATGTAGCACCTATTTATTTGTTCGCGTTGCTGGTTTAAAATACTGTTCTACACAACGTAGGTAAATATGAAATAGATTTTTAGTGAAATAAAATAAGTGATGAGGTCCACTGTAGTTGTCACTTAAACACTTTTAATTGAACTTCATTCAATACAGTCCACTAAAATAAAAACATAAACAATAAAATTTCTATTGTTTAGGTTTTGTCTTCTTAAAATAAGTAACATATTGCTAAATCTGGCCATTTATAATTTTTGCTAATTAAATGGCTGTAGGTATAGTTTTTACCGGCTACACAATTGATAACCTATAACCTAATATACTTAGGTATACCTATACCTACATTTTGTCTCTACAACTATCAAAATAGCTACAACTTTTCTCATTTATTTACCAGCCCAACACTAGCCCTAACAACGCGCCGCGCCATGTGCTTTTTAATCCTACCTAAAAATGTGTACCCAGTGGTGGACCCAGGGGGTGGCTATAGGGGCTAAAGCCCCTCCCCCCCCACAGCCGATTCTTAAAATTAATTAAAATATAGAAATCAATACATTACAACGCGAAGAGTTCTATGTTCGTCTAAAATATTGCTGAGCAGTGAAGTTTTATGGGAGTCAGACAAAATAACGAGCATGGGGCTAAGCAATTTAAATGTTATGTAATTTTTTTTTAATAAGCTTCAAATGAATTACTTTGTGACTAAGGCCTGAAAGGAAATGTACAAAAAACCAAGGTCGGGGCTACAAATAATTAACAAGGACAGAAAATTGGGACGAAAAAAAAAAACAGCTCGGCACGGCATAGCCTTTATGTGCTATCTGCGCTTAAAAATATTTGAAATGTTAAATACGACAGATTTTATTATACTTAGGTACTTATCATTGAAAATATTTTAAACCGGGGATAGAAGCTGATATAAATGCACAAATAACACAGTTAAAGGAAAAGTGGAAATATCAAAATACGTTTCCGATTACACAACTTTGTGTATTTTTCACAAAAAAACTTAAACCCAAACTAAAACTTTATTATTTGTTATAAATTGTAAAATTTATTTGAGGACAAACAATTTAAATTACTTAATGTCTCAAAGTGGATATCAAAAGCCCCCACCCCACGCCACAACCAAATCCTAGATTCGCTACTGTGTGTACCTAACAGGTATACAACATGCATGCAAAAGTAATTAGGAATTTTAATGACAAAAATAAACATTTGCCCAGTAAAATATACTCGTACATTTTATGTATGGTTATAAATTCCATCGAAGGACCGACGGACATCAATCAAGTCGTCATCATCATAAACATTTGGCCTGAATCTGTAACTTACACGAAATTGCAATGGTGTAATTTTCAAATATTGCAAAGTACCATGATGTGCAACCGTAACTATTAGTTGAATAAAAATAAACAATAATTAGTTACCTTCTCGTACGGTAATTACGAGTAGCTAAGGACTATGCGATTGTACTTAAGAGGTTCACTTGAATAAAATGAAAAATTTGTAGGTAGTTATCACAAGAAAAACATTAATGTTAAAAAAGAAGCCAAGTTCTTTTAGCTATATACAAAAACTTTTGCATTACAAGTCAGACGTAAGAAGTAGTGAGATCTAAGTTTTTTAATGTTAAATATCAAATATTTTCATTGGGGACTCTTTTGATTCTTGGTAAACATGCCAAATGAAACATTTATACCAAATTTTATTAATATCCCATTATTTTAAAATGTTTTTTGGGTAATATTTTACTTCTTGTACTTTAAAAAAAGTCATCGTTTCATATAAAGGACTTTAACTTTCTACAGGATACATGTATCTTTTTAGTTTTGGTCAGCGTTGAAAAGCACCCTAAAAACATGTGTCATATGATTAGATTATATTATAACAAATTTTTCAGTTTGATAAACTCTCGATTCCTCCCCTTCTCCACCCTTTAAATGCATCTATAGAAAAAGCCAATTTTGGATTGAGCTATGAAGCCCTGATACTTTTCTTGAAATTCTATGGGGCATATTCATAGTCGCAGATAGACCCAGGTTTAACTAAGCTACAATTTAAGACAATTTTCGCTCAATGAATACAGACCCATTTTAACTTCAAATTGTTGGTTTTATATTTTTAAAAGATAATTAACTTCGTATACTACACAAAAAGCTTCAAATATTTTGAAATGATAAACTTAAAACAAAATAGAATCAACGTCCAAAAATTCAACCAAAGCTATGTTTAACTTAGACCCAGGTCTAAAATGACTATGAATACGCCCCTATGTCTTTCGCAGTCTTACCAATACCCTGTCTCGTATGATTAGGTCTCGTCTCGGTCTCGTCTCCGCAAAATACGATTTCCGAATAACCTCTTGATTATTGGAACAAAATATTTTCGATTATAGTTTGAATACGTGAAAAAGAAAATAAGTATTTAACTGAAATTGGATTTTTTAATTTATTTGACTCTCTGTAAATTTCGGTCCAAATATACAGTCTCGTCTCGGTCTCGTCTCAGTTGCTTAAAGCCAGTCTCGTCTCGTCTCGTCTCGTCTCGTCTCGTCTCGTCTCGTCTCGTCTCGTCTCGTCTCGTCTCGTCTCGTCTCGTCTCGTCTCGTCTCGGTCACGTCATGCGAGACCGAGATCGAGACCGAGACTTTTCTCGTCTCGTGGCCAGCCCTAGTCTCGTCCAGTCTCGCCTTTTTCGCGAGAAAATTAAAAATTGCAGTCTCATCCCGGTCTCGTCGCGGTCTCATCTCAGTCTAGTCTCGGTCTCGTCTCAGAAAAATACGATTTCAAGTCAATTTCTTGACTAAGGGATTGAAATTTTCTTGATACGTCAAAATAAAGTTTGTCTCCCATCTCTGAAGCCAATAACAACTTCCAAATTCAATTTCAGGGCAACCAGCTGACTGTGCAGAAGAAAATAAATATTTTAATGAAATTTGATTTTTCAATTTATAAGCATTTTGGCTTTTTTTCTGCCGAGACAACCGAAACCGACGAGAGTCTCGGTAAATTGCAATCCAAATATATAGTCTCGACACGGTCTCGTCTCGGATGCTTTAAAGGCAGTCTCGCCTCGTCTTTTCTCGGTCTCGTTATGTGATTTTCTTTTCTCGTGGCCATTCGTATTCAATACTACAATCTCCATTTTTGTTAAGATGTTCTTAATTTTTACTCAAAGTAAGAAGAATTCCAAATTGATCATAAAAAAAAAACTGTTTATAGCCAAATTGAATTAACTCCAAAATAAATCATTCTTCAATGACCATTAAGCTATCCTCGGTATCATCCATAATAAGTTTAGGCCCTCATATACATATATGTATCTACATATAGTTCAAATTGCACTCTACACATACCATTATGGTCTTATCATAGATTCCTCTTAGCCCATAATGGCCGAAGAAAAATTTCTGATTCAAAAGCAGCAGCTGTGGTATCAGGCTATAAGACACATCTCTTAAATAACCAAAAAAAAAACTATACGTTGTCACGTATGGCTAAGTAAAATCCTTAAGAAGACCCATAAAGTGACGACATACCCATAAGTTATAAAGTAGTATAAGAAAAAGAAATAAAGGCAGTTGTAGGTATACTGACAAAAAATGCCACTCAAATGTCCTTTCTACACACACTCACCTAATCTCAATCCCCCAAAACTGTCATCGTTCTTCTCTTACACCAGTTTGGTGGACCAACTTATCAAAAGTAGCTCTAAAAAAACTTTTTTTTGTGTATTATTCTTTCTTATACAATTTTAACATTTTTCCGTATATTCTTTTGAATATTAGAAAATTATGTTATTCAAGAAAATATAAAAAAGAAATATATCTATGTTACGCTATGTACATATGTATGTAGGTATATATGAATTTAAAAATTTACATTTTGAAAATAATGTGATAGCTCTGGCGTAAAAACTCCTGCGCTTCCGGTATTTGTTTGGCCGCCAGTCAGTGGTGGATGAGACTTTCTCTAGAGCCCAGTTATTCCAGGGCTCCATTTTCTTGAAAACAAAAAAGGCAAGAACTAATTTTTTCTAATAAATCTGAAATTTTGGACAAAATATTTGAAATCTTTTCTTTTTTTATTAAATCTTCTCAAAAAATAGCAATTTTTGATATACGCTTTTTGATTTATTTGGGTTTTGAATACATTTAGCATATAGCGAAATTTTTAAGGATGTACCTACTATTTTTATTTTAATTAAAAAAGTGTCCATTTCTCTTATATTTGTATAACATAAAGACAGTCTTATAATTAAAGCAATTCTCATAATATATGGAGCCGGTTTTGAGTCACATACGATTTTTCAAACGAAACACAAAAGATACCTATACTAAGTACATAATATTAAGAAAATTGACCCGTTTAGGCTCGAGTCCCATTTTTTCTTCATCATAATATCAAGGTCGATTAAAATCATGAGTTAAATAATAATAATTGCTTTACGAACTCATGTATACAAAGCAAATGCGCGATTGCGTCGCACGTACATGATCATGTTCAAATGACTTGTGCAAAATTTCAAAAATGATATGTATTATTTAAAAACATGGGCGTGAAATTTTAAAGAATTAAAACCGGCTCTAAATCACTTTTAAAATGGGATTCGGCTCTAAAAACTCTTTTTAAAGCGAAAGTCAACTCTTTGGTAATTTTAAACGACATAAGTATAGTTTAACGTTAAACCACTCTTCTAACTTTAAAAGCAGCAAATCGCTTGTTTAACTTCTTAAAAGATACTTTTACCACTTGAAAATAAGTTTGTAACAACAAAAAGGCGTAGGTTGGTAAAATGATTTCGGAATTTCTATTTATTTTCTGGAAATTTACAGCTTTGTTAATAGAGCTGGCCACGAAACGAGGCTCTGCGAGACTCTTGTAAGTCTCTTCTCGGTCTCGTTAAAATCGAAAATTTTCAATCTGGTCTCGGTCTCGTATAATTAAGTCTCGTCTCGGTCTCGTTTCCAAGAAATTCGATTTCCGGCCAACTTGTTGATTATTTGAACGAAAAATTTTAAATTATAGTTTGAATGCGTGCAGAAGAAAATAAATATTTAACTGAAAATGTATTTTTTAATTTATTAGACTCTCTGTAAATTTCGGTCCAAATATGCAGTCTCGTCTCTGTCTCGTCTCGGTTGCTTAGAAGCTAGTCTCGTCTTGTCTCGGTCGCGTCATGCGAGACCGAGACATATCTCGTCTCGTGGCCAGCCCTATTTGTTAAAAATAAAGGCGCAAAATTTTAAACAATTAAAACCAGCTCTAAATCACTTTTAAAATGGGAGTCGGCTCTAAAAAATCTTTTTAGAGTGAGAGTCGACTCTTTGTTAATTTTAAACGACATAAAGTATAGTTTATCGTTAAACCACTCTTCTAACTTTAAAAGCAGCAAATCGCTTGTTTAACTTCTTAAAGTATACTTTTACCACTTGAAAATAAGTTTAGAACAACAAAAAAAAAACTTAGGTTGGGTAAATAAGTTCGGATTTTTTTTTTTATTTTAGAATAAGAACAATAAAAAGTATTTATTAATGTATTTCAAAGGTCGGTGGCATTGAATTTTTCACTTTTTCTGCGAAAACATGGGCACAAACTTACAATAGCACATATACATTAACCAACCTACATGTAGGTTCCTACCCACAAACATGTCTCAGCATTGTCCATGCACTTGGGTTTTTTTTAAAATGATGCACAATGCGAGTAGACTTCTTTTCCACTAAAAAATAACAATAACATTCACACAAAACACAATCATAAAATCTATGAAGCCGATACACACATAATTATATTTAAATAATTTGTTCTGAAGTTGTTTATTTTCACATTTTTTGTTGTTCTATGGCTGTTTCTTCTTTTCATCTGTCAAATTTGTGCCTGTTCAACCGTAAATTGCTTACGTTACGTTGCGGAGTCCACTTTAGTTAGAAGAGTTGTTTAACGTGTTTAAAATTAGGAAATATTTAGAGAAGGGTTCACAACTAATCGACTACGTTAACTAGAGTTGGTTTTATACCTTAAACGAGCAATGTTTAAAATTTTGCGCCAAATAGTTTTTATTAATGTATTGAAAAAGCTCGGCGGCATTGTATCTGCGATACATGTCCGCAAACATAAACCGCACAAGACACATCAACCAACATACACGTAGATACCTACATATTTACAAAGATGTTTCAATATTGTCCATGCGCTTGAGTTTTTTTTTAGAATAAGGGATAATACGAGTAGACTTCTTTTAAACATTTAAACAAAAAACAAACATAATCTATGTATATTCACGACACGCACCTAGTTAAATTAAAATTATTTGTCTGAAGTTGTTTGTTTAATTTGAACATTTTTTGCTGTTGTATAGCTGTCTCTTCTCTTCATCTGTCAAATGTGTGCCTGTTCAACCTTAATTTGCTTACGTTACGTTGCGGAGTCCACTTTAGTTAGAAGAATTGTTTAACTTGTTTAAAATTAGGAAATAGTTAGACAAGGGTTCACAACTAAACGACTACGTTATCTAGAGCCGATTTTATTCCTTAAACGAGCAATGTTTAAAATTTTGCGCCATGGAAGTTAAAAAATGTTCAAATGTATTAAATTAAGCTATTGTAGTTTTGAGCTAAATAAAAAAGTATGCCTTTTGATTTCTTGCAAAACTAATATGAAACAACTTATAATTTGTTGGAGGACGCCAAAGGCGTCGAACATGTTACGTTATTGCATAGAAGCGTCCCAGACCAGCGAGTCAGGGATGAGCGTAAATATGTAATTTAATTTAATATTTAAAATTTTTAAAACATTTATAATTTGTAGGAAGAAATATTGAAACGCCAATTTAAAGTTAATATTAATATGTTGATAACAAATTTGTTTAAACAAAATTTCACTATAAGGGGCCGGTTACAGCGGTCAGGAAAACAAGCATCAGTAAAAAAAAATCTTTTTGATAATTTTATTTGTTAAGATACGATTTGGAATATAAAAAGGATACAAATCAATAAACAACTACCTAAAATTCATTAAAAAAAAATCGATTTAAAACAAATATTTGTGTCTAAAAAAAAAAAATTTAATTTCCCTGATGTAAATTCCGTACGGAAAAAACTTCTGTACGGAATTTACATCGGGAAAATTAAAAAATGCTTTTTTGAGACACAAATGTTTGTTTAAAATAGTTTTTTTTATGCATAAATTATTTTAGCCTTATTGTTTATTGATATGAACCCTTTTTATGTTTCAAATCGTATCTCAAAAAATAAAATTATCAAAAAGAAATGTTTTTACTGATGCCTTTCCTGATCGCTATAACCGGCCCCACCCATTTTTGAAAAATAAAAATGGAAAACTGTTTTTTTTTTTTTTTTTTAAATTATGATATTTAATATTATTTATACTTTTTAAGGAATTTACATACATATACAAAAAATATTTAAATCGGTTCATCCAATAATGTGAAAATAGAAAATATGAAAAGTGGTTCTATGAAGAAGTATCTTCTGTTAATAAGAACCAAAAATATGAAAGATTTTTAACACACACATTTTTGATAGCGATATAGGTACTTTATGGTAAGTTATGGATTCGTTAAAAAAATCGAACTCCAGATAATAATTTTCCCTAACATTACGAAGATATAGAACGCGAAAAAAGAAGGTCGACTTTGTTCGTCTACCCTATCGCATAGTAAAAGAATGTTTGATCGAAATTTTAAGATCTATTTATTTTAGTAATCCATAACTTGCAGTTTCGCAAGTAAAAATAGTAAAAACAACAACTTCAATACTTTCTTAAGAGATAGAGATTCAGTTTGAAATTACTTCTTCAACCAAGTTGTTTTCTGAATATTGTTTTAAAAATTAACTTTCAAACTCAAGATTTTGAAAATTAAAAGTACAAGTGATCTCAACGCCAGAAATGCGTTTCGCTCATATATGTCAGCGGGCTCTTCAGTTAGATGCTAATATACCGCTTTTAAGACGCAAATTTTGGTAGATATTAACCAAGTCTTATAAAAATCACAGCAAAAATATACTGTGAATTTTATTATTCTAAGTGAATACACATATAAAAAGAAAAAAAAGGGAAGTAAAATTATTTAAAATCGATTTAATTTGTTTTATCTTTAGTATATTTTAGGATCTACTGCGGTATATTGTTATCTACTGCACTTTTTCTCATATACGCCGCGCTGGGTCAACTATAGGGTGGCAGCACTGCTCATGACCCCTTCTTGGGATTAAAGAAAAATTCCCTAAGTTACTTTTTCTTGCTTGCGTCTGTCGTCGGGGCGTGGTGTGGCGCGCAATCATGGCGATGGCGGCGTCCCAAAAACTTGCCGACATAAGATTTTCAAAAAAACTTCTCCGAATTATAAAAATAGCTTTTTTTATTTTATTTCGCGAAAATTCTCTCATGTAAAATTATGAATCAGTTTTTTAGTGCAATAATATTATAATTAAGTTTATACATAGTTTCTTCACACTGATCCCTAAATTGAGCAATTTCAATAACTTAATTTCAAAATTACCCAAACTGCCCAAACTGCAAGTGAGATAATTTTGTTTGTTGGTCCCTGTAATGTCGTTTGTGTTTGACCCAAGCAGATAGGCAAATTTTATCTTTGTAACTAAACACGATTCGGACAAAAAATACGAATACAAATAATGGCAAGGCAAAAAAACATAATTTTCAAAGGTTAACAAAAGATGACAGTAAATATTTGCTCGTAGTCTAGTTAGCTCTGTTCACTTTATCGATGTTCTGGTATAAACTGATGTACAGCGCAATTTCCTCAGTTATTTCATGGAAATTGATGTAATTAAATATGATTTTGAGATTGCGTCATTGTATGGGAAATTGTGCAATATGATTTCGGCAAAATATTCCAAAATAAGGCAATTTTCTACAGTGGAAACATAATCACGTCGATTACACAATCCGAAAAATACTACCGGATAGTTGACTCGATACGCAACTACCTAGTATGTGCGGATTTGAAATGTCAAAATTTATATGGAACGCGGATGGGCTGAGTATTTCATAATCTTCTTTGCCGATATTCCTGCAATTTGTTTACAATAGAAAAACTGAACGAAATTGTCGGAAGCCATCCGCAGACGTTTCATCGGATTCTGTAATCGGGGTAAATAAAAACCCAATTAAAGTCACCACATTTGGTGAGTTAACAACTATTGATAAGCTCATCAGATATGCTTTTGCTATTTCATGCTCCCAGTATTTTATATGATTTTCTGAGTTATGCTGCATTTGCACGAATGGCAGATTGGCATTTTTCTGCCAATTTAATGGCAGAATTACTGACAGTTTTCCAATCGTGTAAATAGGACATTAATCCTCCACTGAAAAACATGCCTACAGTACGCTTACTCTGGCTTAACTGGAGAACTACGCCTTAACCATTAAATAGGTTAATAAGCTTTTTTTTTTTTCAATAATGTTTCGTTTTTAATTTCCCAGGGGAATACTTTCACAAAAAAATCATTCTGCGGAAAGAAATATCCGACTGCGTAACTCAGATAGTATATTTAATGGCGTTTTTCTTTTTTAACTCTGAGCAGATCACGAAACTGTCAAACAAAAATTCTGTTTTTTTTTTTAGCTCAGACATTTCAGAGCTCAAAAAGTGCGTTTCTTTTTCCATCTGAGCTAGCGTAGAGCTTAATGGATTAGCTCAGAATAAAATGACCGAGCAAATCGAGCGAAACGCTGAGCGAAGCCAACTTCACTTTTTTCAGTGATTTGACAGACGAAAGAAATACAAAAAATTAAAAATGGATTCCCAGGACAGTCGCCCGTCTAAATCAGGTAAACAAAAGTTTATTTTAGTAACACACCTATGAAATGACAGTTCAGTGCTCAAATGTGTTTGATAAATAAGTCTGAGGGCTCTGATCATAATCTGCTCAGAGCTCTGCTCTGATCGCTCAGCCTCTGCTCAGAGGTTTATTTAGAGCCAAAAAAGAAAAACGCCATAAGATTCTGATTTCTGAGGTGCAGTATTTTTTTGTTTTCGAGGCGTCTGAAATTCCGTATCCGCCCCTGTCAACCGCTATACCGCTGCCACCAACATCAAGAACTTCTTTTCTTTTATATTTTTTTCAACTTAAGAAAATAAAAAAAAAAACTAGGAAATCTCTGAAAGCCGTAAAAAAAGATCAATCTTCCACCCATGCAAAAAGGGTAACTGATTACCATTTAAATAGAATTCATTATATGTTATGATGACCTTTTTCTTTTTTTTATTCCTGTTTTTTTTTTTAAGTAAAGGTTTTGATTTATCTCTGGCGCAGAGACATTTTAAGGGAAAAACTATTCCGGTTAGCTCTTCTTCGAGAGCAACATTCATATATGAAAATAATGTTAGTCTTTTTTGTGGGTCCTTCCGTGCGGACTTCATGGGAGTGGGAGAAGCTCTGGCCTTTGGTTTGGGCTAGGAAGTAGTAGGTAATTTCGTTGGTTGGCCTTTTTGTTACTTAACTTTTTTTTTTGTTGCTAACTTCTGGGAAGTTTGGAACGAATGTGTCGTCATCGGGTATAAATTATTGGGGTAATTTTGTAAGGCAGTGATATTAAGGTTTGTATATTTTGATTAAGGAAATATTTTTGGGGTTGGTGTTTTGTATACATGTATTTAAGTTCCTACCTCTATATATACCTCTATAGGGATAACCTACATGTTGAATATATTATGTTGATTTGGTAGAGAAATTTAATATTTTTTGTCAAGGATATGAGCAATGTTATCTAAAGGTTCAACGGTATTTTGATTACAATTTGGTCAAACGAATATAATCTATCTTGTTTGGCTGGCAGGAGGGATGGTTTGGCGACTAAACAATCCTTATTTTAACTTTGTTCATTAATTAATTCAGAAAAGGGAACTCAGTTCCTAGATACAAATATGTATAGACACGACCTAAATTGTAGGAAGATAAATTAATATGCATTCTTGATGAACCAGAAAATATGAATAAGTTGCTTATGTTTATTTATAACAAGAAGAAAGTTATTTAGGTACCTTCATACATACATATCTCTATGGTTGAGTAAATTTTAAATTTTTTGTTGTGATATAAACATTTCAAAAGTTCATTTTAATGGCCCCCTTAAGTCTGTTTTATCTTTTCATAGTTTCATCTTATTTTAAACGAAACTCGGAAGGATGCCCTAAATAGGGTTGGTCACGAGACGAGAATCTGCGAAACTTTTGTAAGGCTCGTCTTGGTCTCGTTAAAATCAAAAATTTTCAGTCTCGTCTCGGTCTCGTTCGCGTATCGGTCTCGTTCTCGTATCGGTCTCGTATAATTCAGTCTCGTCTCGATTTCCAGTCTTGCTTTTTTCACGAGAAAATTAGCAACGAGACCGGTACGAGACTGGAAATATAAATTTTCTCGCGAAAAGCGCGAGATATAGACCGAGACGAGACTTAGGTATACTAGAACGAGACGAAACCGGGACGAGATTAAAAATTTTCAACTTTAACAAGACCACATATTCGACACGTGTCGTCGCCAAAAACGTTGCCAAAAAGTGTTTAAGTTTTCTATTTATCTATCTCCCATTTTAATCTGGCTGTTATCTACAAAAGCCTTTATTTGACCAAAACTCGAGTTCAATTTTCACATTTGGCCACTCTTGAGTCTTGACAGAATACAAAAAGAGCTTTAAAAATTATAGTTGAAAAATTATAACTGAAACAAAACATTTACATCGTAATGTTTCATGTCTTTCATTGTCTTACCTCGCCCCTTAAACAATTCAACCGTAATGATCGTGTTTCTAAGAATGCCCATCAACTTACCCTCGAACCCAACTTCGGACTTAGTGTTAAGTATAGAGATTACTTCTTTAGCCGCACTACATGAATGTGGAATGCTTTACCCGGCTCAATATTTCCGTCTCATTACAGTATTGAGACATTCAAAACCAATCTACTTGTACATCGGTAGCTCCTTTTAAATCATTTTCCATTTTCCTTAACGCTCCCACTGGGTTCAAACATTTAAAGGGTATTAATAACCGTTTTGTGCGCCCAAAGTATAAAAATAATGCCTTTATTCAAATAAATAAAATTTCATTGCTTACTTTTGCGACGCTTTTTGAAAAATTTGAAAAAACGAGTTTCTTGGTACAGCAAAATGGTTTTTTTACAGTGCACTCTTTTTAGAAATTTTGAAACCTTAGATATTTCTCTTTAAGGATTTTGATGATGCATGCAATTGGGTTTCACTATATGCGACCATAATGAAACCCCTGGTTCGATGAAGAGTCCCGGCTGGTGCATGCAGCTAAGGACGAGGCCTTCCAGGCAATGCTGCAGACTCGAACAAGAGCTGCTGAGAGAGTAGACCTGTAGCTCTATGGGATGAAACGAAAAGAGGAACGCTGACTTCTCAGGAGGAAAAAGGACGAGCACGAGAAGCTGAGATGAGAGTAGGAATATGATAGTAGACACACAGTCAGTGTTGAGGATCTGGAAAGAACACTTCTCTCGACTGCTTAATGGCGAAGACAACCAAGATGCCGCTAATAGGCAGAACGCTCCATTCAACTTGGACGATGATGGCCAAGAGTTCCGTCCACCCGACCTAACCTAAGTGCGGCTGGCGATATCCAAACTTAAGTCCTACAAGGCTGCTGGTGCGGATGGCTTACAAGCCGAACTATTTAAATCAGCGGGAGATGAATTGGTTAGGACCATACACCAGCTAATCTGCAAAATTTGGTCGAATGAAAGTATGCCCGATGAATGGAACCTCGGTATAGTGTGCTCCATCCATAAAAAGGGAGATGTTTTGAAATGCACCAACTACAGAGGAATATAGTCTTCTAAACGTCGCTTATAAAATTTTGGCGGCTATCCTATGTGACCGCCTTAAACCATTTTTCAACGATCTGATCGGCCCCTATCAGTGTGGTTTTAAGCCAGACAAGTCAACCGTCGATCAAATGTTCACACTCCGACAGATTTTAGAAAAATCCCGGGGATTCCAGATCGATACACACCACCTCTTTATCGGTTTTAAAGTCGCGTACGATAGCGTGAAAAGGGACGAATTATACAGAGCCATTTCATATCTCGGCATCCCTGCCAAACTCGTCCGCTTGTGCAAGATGACGATGGAGAAATCTCGCTGCTCCGTCAAAATCGGTAAGAACCCCACCGAAATCTTTGATGTTGAGAGATTGTAGCAAGGATACGCGTTACCATGCAACCTATTTAACATCGTTCTTGAAACAATTGTATGCAACGCCAGGCGTGAACGCAGGAAAAAATTTCGGGGGAGGTTGAACAAATTTCGGGGGGGGGGGTTAACTGAAAACTCAAAATTCATACATTTCGGGGGGGGGTTTGAATCACCACCCCCCCCCCCCCCCCTGCGTTTGCGCCTGTGCAACGCACAAGTCAACAACAGTGGTACAATTTATCAAACGTCCTTTCAATTGCTTGCGTAAGCAGACGACATAGACATTGTCGGCAGATTGAAGTGAGTTGTGACAGGTGCATTTGGGAGCATTGAATGTTGAATCGGGGGCGGCTAAAATGGGATTGGCGATTACTGAAGACAAGACAAGATATATGCTGTCATCGACTCGGACAAAATATCACGATGGACAGATATAACTTCGAAATTGTCAAGGACTTTGTATACCTGGATTTCCACTATTACCTCGCAAAATGACATCTGTGCAGAGATCAAGCGAAGAATTACTATTGCCAACTGCTGATTCTTCGGGCTAAGAAGGCATTTAAGTAGTAAGGCCTTCTCTCAGAGAACTAAGGATTGTTTATACAAGACCCCAATTATCCCAGTCCTGCTCTATGGGGCAGAAACATGTACAAACTTTGAAAAAATTTTATGAAAGTCTGCTAGGGTGCTTTGAGAGGAAGATTCTTCGTGTGATTTTCGGTCCGATGTGTATCGAGGAAGTGTGGAGGAAAAGATTCAACAACGAGCTATACGTGCTATACATTGACGTTGACCTGGTCAAGAAGCTGAAAATACAGCGGCTGAGATGGCTGGGGCACGTAAAGCGTATGGATATCAACGCACCTACCTTACAAATCTTCTAATCCAACCCCGATTGTGTACGCAACAGAGGAAGAACCCATAACAGGTGGCACGCACAAGTGGACAACGACCTCAAGCAACTTGGTGTGTGCAACTGGAAGCGGCTAGATAAGAACGGAGCTGGCTGGAGGGGCTTGTTAGTTGAGGCCGTAGCCCATCCTGGTATGTGAGTGCCATCTTAAGTAAGTAAGTATGCAATCAACGGGAACTTACAGCATTAAATATCATATACAATTTACCATTCCACCAAAACGGGGGAATATAGACCCCCCCGTCGTTGGTGTGTTTAAATGAGTTCAAAAATAACTTTAAAAATATTCTCTAAACATGAAAACATTAGGTACTTCACTATATAAGAATGTATTTCACAAACCATCAAATCTCTAAAGTATATAAACTTACTCACCAAAGATAACAAAAACTTGATACAGACCAAATCTCTTAAATTACCATTTAAAGTGAAACCATCAACATATTGTTGCAGTTTATAAGATAGTAAAAGTAAACATCATCTCCTTGATCACCACAAAGCATAAAACTGACATTTACGCATCTACGAACAAACACACAAAATCATGTGCTCCAATAATTCGATGAAACAACTTAAACATTGTAACTTTTAATGCTCCCATCCTTTTCTTGTCTATTTCATCCAAATATAATCCCATCAGGATCAAATGAGAATAGAAATTTTCAAATTCACGTTAACCAGCTATATTATGTAGTACTCTTATCCTTTTCTAGTATCTCTGATGGTATAGATGTAACTTGTATATACGTATGTTTGTATTTTTTATTGATTGAGCTGGACAATAAAATCCACCCCTTCTATATCTGCTGTGCTGGGCTTTGGGCATGGCCAGAGCAATACAATAATGAATCCCTTTCTATTATGGTCTTTTCAAAAAGCTATAAGCGAATAAAAACTTCGTGTAGCACAAATGAGATTGCCATTGCCAGAATGGAGGCGACCTAGGACCGATACGAACTTAAAAACAATGGGTTTACAGAATTGGAGCTCCTCTGCTCCACCCACCCCGCCCCGCTCTGCAATGTCATTGTGACTTTCAACCTCCTGAATTGTTAGACATCCTGGTGGTGGCATGCAATGTCAAACCAAAGGGCACAAGCAAATGAACAAAAGGATCTGCTGCTGCAAACTCACTTCGGAATTATAGTACCAAACAGTACAAAATTCCCAACGCATATAACTGACTATACTATATACTGTCGTTGTCGTTCACAAATGAAATATAATCTCGAACTTCCCGCAATACATTTATTCAATGTATCCTCGCTTTCTCTGTCAAGGATGTTTATGAGAATGTTTTTGGATTGGATATACCTCTAGGAATACGAATAGGTATAAAATAACAACAAAAACCATCTCTAACAACACATCGGAATAATTACAATCTATATTGTGATCTTGCATTAAATAGGACAGCAGCAGAAAATCCACATTTGGCATACCTACTCCCACCCACATACAGAAAGACAGAATGATATAAACATACAAGGATACGCTTTCGAATTCGAATTTGGGAAAGACTCGCGATTAATCAGCGTCTCATTTATACTCATTTTTTAAATAATCCAACGACTCGACGAGAATATTATTTGCAAATGAAAACAATGGCGAACTTTAATTTTAAATTTTCTACTACCAGGCAAGTGTCCACAAATTTACTTGCTTTTTTAGTTTGTGCAAATTGTGTACACTAGGGCCAACAAGAAACTTTTTATTCTATTATTAAGCTTATTTTATATTGAATAATTTCATTTTAACATTTATGCAGGGTGATTGGTATAAGGTGCACCAAAATGCTGTAACGAGTAAGTTGGGTTAAGACAAGATTAGGCCTCCTATGTGCCAATAAATGTATAATATCATCGTATCTAACTAGTTATTATAAGTCAAATTGTAAATATTATTTTGTTCAATAAATATATATCTATATTTAGGCGGGAGGGGTAGGTTGGTAGGAAGAAATAGTGGCTATGGGCAGTAAAGCCCATAGCCCAATTAGCGTTGAAGTACGCCGTTTCGATACCATAACTCGTTAGAACCTGTGGATGGAATTGAAGAGAGAGAATATAGGCATATCCTCAGGATATCGTCCATTTTTATTTTTGTTTATAATAGGATTTTGTTGTAGCTTTTAGCACAATCATCAGAAAGTGGATTACTCACTCAACCAGACTAGCACCCGCACCATCCATCACAGTTATCCCGCTAGGCAGTTCGTTGGCTGGCACTGGAGCGCACTGATCTGATTGAATGATCATCCGGCCGCTGTGCACCACAAACCCCCACCAGAACCCTAGTCCACTATCTTGCGATCATAGGGAATCGACGGAAGGTATAATGTAGAAGTAGCCGAAATTTGTCGTAGAGCCATTTCGTCGCGTTGAGGAAAGAAATCAAGTCTTTGATATTCATTTCAGAAAGTTCGTTAATGTCATCAAAAAATGCTCTTCCGAGTGAATGTGGCCGGAGGGGTAAACAAATATTTAAAAACAACGGTAAAACTTGCAATGCCCCGCCATACCTTTTTGGAAAGCCAGAAATCCCTTCTTTAATATTTGTTTAAAATTTAGTTGTGTTTATAAATAGTTTTTAAAAAATTAATTTTCGAACTCGAAATTTTGAACAAAAAAATTTAAAAAAAAATATCAACCTAATTTTTTTCAAAATTGTACGTTATTAAGTTTTTGTTTTCAAAACTCAATACTCTTATTAAGTTTTTGTCAAACACTGAAAAACACTTGGATCTAGGGCTTTTACTTTTCAAGAAATGAAAAAATAAATGAAGCAACTTTCTCATAAAAATTTCAAATTTAATTAAAATTCTGCTTAATTACATAAAATTTTAAAAAAAATTAGTTTGAAATTTTTTTCAATTTTTTTTTCAAAATTCCGAGTTTGAAAATTATTTTTTTTAAAAACTATTCACAAACGCAACTTAATTTAAAATGAAAATTAAAGAAGCAATTTCTGGCTTTCCAAAAAGGTATGACAGGGCACTGCAAACTTTACAGTTGTTTTTAAATAATTTTTTTTCTGTTTCAAGTCAATTTTTTTCGAAAATTGCCCCTCCCGCCTAAACGCCAGAGGGAAATAGACCCCCCTCCCATACGGTTTTTTTCTTGTCTTAATCCAACCTACTCGTTACAGCTTTTTGGGTCACCTTATACCATATCAACCTGTATGAGTTTTTACGTGTTTCGCGTTGGTTAACTTAATATTTCTTAATACATACCTATTTCTACTAATGCATAAAATAGATGTGCAGCAAGTCTGCACGCATCTATGCATGCAGCGCTGCACACGAAACACATGTGAATAGTTTCTGACATTCATGATGCATAGTTATTTCAATTTGTCAAGTCAAAACATGAAAACAAGGCGTTGCCGATGTGACCCTGGGCCTTATGTCCCTGCACCGCCTGCCCTACATCCAAAAATGAACTTACCTTACGTTAAAATTAATTTCTACTTGTTTGCCCTCTGTTTTAATTTTCAATATATTTGAAATTCCCCTCCCAACAAACATAAGACTATTTTAAAGTTAGTATAGATCCGTCGGTCGACAAGAAAATAACGATGATGACCAACGACTGGGCCGAAAGGCTAAATAAATGAATATTTTTATTTGCTTGCACTTCCATATATGTATCAAAATAATTGCGGTGTGACTGCTGCACAAATTCTTTCACAACTCCCTTACAATGTTCATTTACAATTGTCAAGTCATCGTGTTTGCGAGAAAAGACGGAGGAAATCTAAACAACTACTCCCAGTCACCAGCCGAAGACCAAGTCTGATCCTGATGCAAGGACGAGAAGGAATAAGTTTGTTCCGAGGATATGTCTGTCCACCCGAGGCGCGCAAATGATTGAGAAGCTTTGTGCGAAAACTCAAACATTCCAGTTGCACTCAGCTGATCTCCCAAAGTGGTCCACCGCAATTTTGTATAGTATATAGTATATAGTATATAGAAATAGAAGGCATTATATTTATGTATATCTTTCTCCCACTTCCAAAAATACAACGTTCCTTCGTTCGTTCGTTCATTTCTAATGGATTCACAGAGACATTCGTTTATTTTTTTTTTTTTGCCGACGAAAACATGGCTCCTTGAAGTCAAGGAAAACTTCCCGACAACACAGTGTCACCCGAGAGCTCGAAAATCACTCTGGGACATGCCAGATGCAAATGCGAAGAATGTCCTGCCCTGCCTTACCCAAGAAAACTTCTCCTCTTTTGGACTCATTCATTTATCATATTGCCACTGAAAAGCGTGTGCATTTGTGCGTCTTGAAGTCTGCTTGCGAAAAACAAATATTTTCCATCAGACATACATACATATATCGTCCTGCGAGTGCAAATCGAGTGGGAAAACATTCCGTAATTTATAGTTTGAATTTTCACATATCCATACATATAAATAATGTAGGTTTGTATATGGGTTTGGGTGGTATTTGCCCAAAATATATAAATTTCCTGGTGATAAAAATAATTTAGAGAAAAGCTAAAGCTTAAAGAACAGTGGAGATCCTTTATTCGGAACACTCATAAAAACTTTTTATTTTTAAAAACGAATAATTAACATTGAAAATGTTTATAGGCTCGTTTTGCACAAATTATGGTGTTACCAAAATGAATAAAGTACAAATGAATACAAACGCAAATGAACCTAAGCGTAGTAGGGGCATTTTGCGAAAAATATGGTTGATGTTATATGGCGTTTTCACTGGGCCAAATGAGGTAATTTCGTTGCAAATCTCCAAATGAGATCCGAAATTACCTAATTTCCCATACAAAATCACATTTCGAAATAAGGTAATTTCAACCTCATTTGCACGAAATTAGGTTGGAAATTAGGTGAATGCATCCAGCGGGAATCAGTTTCAAAAGCTCTTAAAAGCTTTTGCATGAAAATATCAATACATTATACTCGACAACATAAAACAGAAAGAGAAAACAACAAAAATAAACCATTGCCATTCCAAATTCAAAATGAAATGAGATGTCAAATGAAATTAGCTTATTTGTTAATGAAAACACTTTTTTGCCAAATTTCGAAATTACCTCATTTCGGCTCTAATGAAAACGTAGTATTACCACAGAAGCTACCTACAAAATTAAAATGAACAAATCTTTGTAAGCGATGAACATCAAAGCGTATCGAATTGTTGGTTGGGCGATGTTTCATGCTTGTGCAATTTGCTTGTGCTACCAAAGAAATAAGAAGAGAATGAAAGAATAAAAAATAAACGATCAGCGATCGGACTTTACTGCAAAAGTAGTAGATCTACTGCGCGTTTTTCTAATTTTTCAAATCTACTGCACCACTGCGCTTTTCCTACAATCTACTGCGATTATTCTATTCTCGGATCAATAAATAACATGAATAAAAAACTATTTCGATCGGAGAAAACCGTAGTACATTTTCTTTATGCAATTATGGTTAAGAAACACTTTTTAAAATTACTTAATAATTTTATAAAGAAAGCGTTTATTGATAAGAAAGTTGTTCTTGTAATCTAAGCTCCTGCGTCTTAAAAATTTTGTGTGGTCTTAGTTTTTAAATACATGGTGAGCGCATTATATGATACGCGAACCTTTTCGAAGTAGAAACAAATATTTTGTATTATTATATTAGATACGCTTTGCAAACAAATTCAATCTAGATTTTCATTACAAGGTACATAGAAAGATGCTTAAATATCTTCATCCGAATAAAATTCAATAAGGTTATCTTACTTCAGTTTTGAAAAAAATAGAGTACTAAAGCATTCCCATTTAATAAAATAGCAGTTGAAATTATTAATGATAAATGGAGAAAATTTGTACGATATAATAAAAGCGCATTGAATCCAGAGGACATTGTTAAGTTTTTGTATTCTTTGAAAGAGCAGACAAATGCCGTAGAAGAATTTATTTTTCAAAATCTGTCAGAATACATGCGATTTCTTATCTACGATTTTGTCCTTCAGTTTTTTTTTTTTTGTGTTAAACAAAATGCTGAAATTTTTAATTTAATTAATCATTAAAAATAAAAATTTAATTCTACTGCAAAACTGTAAACGATGACATAAATAATTAGCTATATGTTTGTTGGTCTTTTATTGGCAGGTGGAGGTGCAGACTGCAGAGCACAACTACAGCAGAGTATCGAATTTTTGGTTGATAATGTTGTGTTGTCTACAGTCACAATACGTGTTTACAAAGGTTGGGGGGTAGAAAAGGAACGGAAAGGGATACATGCAAAATTTACCACAGTGGAATTTACAAAAGTTTTGAACCTTTTTATTATATGTATATAATAATAAATTTAAAATAACTTTTTCACAAAAAAAAAGGTAACTTTTCTACAAAAAAAAATAACTTTTTTACATAAAAAAATAGCTTTTCTACAATAAAAATAAATATCTTTGGTTACTTGCTTAAACAATAGTGATGAGAAATTATTCAATTATGTTTTATATTTTTATTATAAATTATACATACAAAATGTACAAAATAAACGCTCTTTTCTGAGTCACTGACTGCGTAACGCTGCTATGATGGTAAAATCAGAAAAAAGCAACCCTGCTCCTAAACGAAAATGCGTTAAGGGTTGCCAATTTTCTCGAATAAACGTTTTTATGAAAGTGAACGGTGAGTTTGTCAACTAAATTGTATGCATATTTGCGCTAAGCCCTGGCTAACATAATTATGTTCGACGGGCGCGTTTGAGGTCGTGCAACCAACTAGTCTCCGATATTAAGATTTTAAAATACTTCATTAAGCCAGACATAAAAGATTAATTTAAAAAAAAAACAATCTCAAAAAACAATCAGTTTGAGTTACAGCCATATTATTGACTTGATTCAAAACTAGTTTTACGGCAAAACTAGTTTTACGGCAAAACTAGTTTTACGGCAAAACTAGTTCAATAGAATTTCTAGTCCCAATATTTGGACAAATCGGTATTATTAACTAAAGTGTTGGTATTTTAAACTCAAAATATTGAAACTGGGATACCAAAACTTTCATAAATAATACCAATATGTATAAAACTTGCAATTTGAAATCTCCATAAAACTAGTTTTGCTTTTAAACTAGTTTTGAAAAACTCAATAATGTTTTTGTACCTCCCTAATTGAATTAATTATTCAAAACTTTATACGGAAAATTGATGTGGTACAAAAGTTGTAATTTATGATTCTTGGAAGCATATTCTCTATATTCTGGTTTGTCCCAAACAAAATATATCAGATCTTTATGAATGAGGTGAAAAATTAAAGCAGGGATTACTTAAATTTGTATGCTAACTTAATCGTAAATGTTGTACAAATTAATTCTAAAAATGTGATTGCGTTATTAGTCGTTTCGATTTTTGGCGCATAAAATTGAAAAGTTGATACAAAATTTTACAAATTTTGAAAACAAAACCCACGCACATATTGACTTATTGACTTAAACCTGCTACGATTAGGTATAAGATAATGTTAAAAAAAAATGTTTGATTAATTTAAAAAAGAGAAAAACGAATTAATATAAAATAAATTCGTTACTTACAAAATTCTAAACGGAATTCTCCAGATTAAGCTTTAAAAATACTGCCTTTAAGATTTACACAAAAAAAAAAGCTTTCAACAAATTCTTGAAAACTTCGAAAAAATTTAAAACAATTTTAGTTAATGTCTTTTTTTCACCTACCTAATTTACTTAATTATTCAGAAATTAATATAAAAAAATAAAACTAGAGATTACAAAGTTGGAAATCTAATACAAAATTCAAATTTAATGCTTTTTGAATTATGGCTATTAAAGACAAGCTGTTGTGACACTCAATCAGACAGATAAATGATAAAATCGTTCCTTACTTTATATTTTACTAAGGATTTCAATCTTCTGTCTCTCTTGTCAGCAATTAAGTGCTTATGTTAATCAAACATAGCTGTGCACTTATTGAGAGCTCCAAACGTTCTGAAACAAATAACTAAAACTATTCTTATCTATTCTATCAATAACAGTAGGTTCACTTGTATAGTTGAAGATAGCTAGTACAATTGACGAAGTCGAAAGGAAGAAAACATTATACAGTCGAGCCCGTTCATAGCCATATGAAGATGAAATAAAAAAATGTGTTTTATCCGACTGCAAAGTTGGTTTGGCGCACAGAAAAAAAGATTAAATGACGATAACAAACAGGAAAAAGTTCCAGTGTTATTTGCAGATGTTAATTGTCAAACAAAATTTGGTGCAGTATAAAATTGGGAAAATTTCAACTTTTTGCTACAGGTAGGTTAGGCAGTCAATTTGCCAAAAAATTAGTACTGATGGGAAGAGGTACCTAATTCGCTTGGAACTTCAACCTTCCAAGCACATTGGGAAATGGTTAAGCCTAATGGTGTATGTAGCTGTGGATGAAGCTTGTATATCACTGTCAAAATAAAAAGATACAAAAACAGTGAAGAGCTCTATAATATAACGTTTTAGTTGTTGCAAGAAATGTATGGCATGACACAAAGTTGAACACTTTTGATTGAATTTACAGTCTTGTGTTCAGCCATCAGTAACCTACAACTATTTTTGTAGCTTTCACTAATGAAAGGCTTACCAAATTAAAATAATTATAATGTACCTTATAGCATCACGAGAGGTTGTCAACATCACATCCTTACAAGAATTTCAAAATTCAAAAAGGTATAGAATTATTTACTTTTATTGTGTATTTATGTTAAAATAATGAGTTCTTGTATTCAATTGACATTATCGTTTTCTTATATAACTTATCTTGCTTCAACTTAATTTTAATTAATGTAATTTTGTTTAAGTGCAAACAATTAGGTAGCTATGTTTTTGTTTTATCTAGCAAATGCAAGTCATTTTCAATGCTACCATTCGTACTCTATGAGTGAAATCTGTAATTGTTTTTAAAAATCTGCATAGTCCCGAAGGAAAGTATTGTTTTTCTCAAAAATTGAATTTTTTTTTTTATAATTATAATTTTTTTCGAATTCGATTTTTCAAAAACGCGGATTAGTGAATTTTTTTAAATTAAATTTTTATCACAACGAAGATGAAAAAATTAATCCTTGAAGTGAAGTGATTGAATATAGATTAAACGAAAGCTTAATTGACCTAAACAATAAAACTCCATGCGTTTTGACCAGGTAGATACAGATGGTTAAGATCAGCCACGAGACAAGACTCGGCGAAACTTTTGTAAGTCTCGTCTCGGTCTCGTTAAAATCGAAAATTTTCAGTCTCGTCTCGGTCTCGTAATTATAATAAACCTCGTATCGGTCTCAGTTTTGCCTTTTTCGCGAGAAAATTTGAATTCTCAGTCCCGTCTCCGAAATATACGATTTCCGGACAACCTGTTGATTATTAGAACGAACAATTTTCGATACTTCAAAACATAATTTGTCCCCCATAAACTTTGAATATGTGCAGAAGAAAATAAATATTTGACTGAAATTGATGGATTTTTAAATTTATTAGAATCTCTGTAAATTTCAGTCCAAATTTAAAGTCTTGGTCTCGGATTCTTAAAATGCAGTCTCGTCTCGTTTCGGTCTCGTCATGCGAAACCGAGAATTTTCTCGTCTCATGGCCAAAGCTGTGTGAAGTGGGAACCCCGAAGTCAAAATGTTTGGGTGGGGTTAATCAAAATCGTTTGTCCACCTAAAAACTAAAAAGTTTTTTTTAAGGGCTACTGCCTCTTGCGAGGAACTGACAAATCCTCCAAGAGTATCACGTTCGGATTCGGCATAAAATTGTCGGTCCCTTCCATTCCTGTCGAAAGGCGCACACAGGAATGGTTGCAAGTTGTTAGTCACTAGGCCCTGGTTCTTCATGAGCCGTTGTGCCACCCGATTTATTTTATTTTTTTATCGTTTGTCCACCTTTGTCCAACTAAAAAAATCATTTGTCCACCCTCAGGAAAAAAGTTATTAAGCTTTTCTTTTTTATAGCAACTCCCGAAATCAAAAATTCATCTATAGCCCAATAGATGACTTAGGAAGATGGGACTAAGTGCATTCGTTTGTCCACAGGCTGTTTAAGATTATCCATAGTTCAAAAGTTATTCAACATTTGTTTTTTATAGCAACACCAAAAAAGTTTAACTTTTTTTTTTAGTAAGATCGTTTTATTCTTAATCGTTTGTCCACCGCTTGTCAAGCGGTGTTGCTATAAAAAATAAATGTTGAATAACTTTTGAACTAAGGGTGGAAAAGCGGTGAATAAAAAATAAAATAAAAATAAAATTGGTGAATAATCTTTAAAAGTCGGTGAACAAACGAACGCACTCGGTCCCGTCTTCCTAAGTCATCTATTGGGGGCAGTAGATGACTTTTTTTTTTTTGATTTTGGGGCGTTGCTATAAACAAGAAAAGCTTAATAACATTTTTCCTTAGGGTGGACAAACGTTTTTTTTTGGTTGGACAAACGTGGACAAACGATTCTAATAAACCCCACCCAAAAATGTTTACTTCGGGGTTCCCACTTAACGCAGCTCATGGCCAGCCCTACAGATGGGCTTATCAGTTAGAAGCTGTCATACCCTTCTTGGTCGGTGTTGACTGACTCAGCGAATTTTTGATTAAGACTGCAAATCTACGTGTATTTTGTATGTGATTTCACAATTCCTCGGTTATACGAGTTAACATTAACCGAATTTTGCACAGAATTTTCGATTAATTATTATGATCTGATCACCATTAAGCGGTGGGATAGGAGGGCACATTTCCAATATACCTAAGCCACATGATACCTTTTTCACTTTGCATTCCTTAGAGTTCGAAATAGGGAGTTTATACTGTAACCCGAAACCATACCGAACAACAAACTTTTTATTGAACACGGGATTAAGAACATGTATGCACCATGGGTGGTCATGTTTATTTAGAAATAAAATACCATGGCACCTACTGCGTGGTCCTCAGAAGAGAATGACTCCTTTTTGAGATGTGGACACTTATTAAATAGGTTTTAGCTTTTTGCAAATGACACAAAATAAACAAAATACCTCTACACACATGAACACCAAATACTGTGAAAACGATTGTTTTATGAATTAAATCAGAAATACTATGTTTTTTTTCTTTTCTTATTCGTTACTATATAAATAGGTATATAGGTTTGCTTAAACGTAGGTAGATACATATATATTGTTTCATTTTTATGGTGTGTTGATAAGAATGAAAACCATGGGGATTAAGGATTGATCTGACAGAACTATAATTTGCCTATATTCTTTCAGGTTCAATTTTGCAGGTGTACCTACTTTATTTCAATCAAAAAGTCGCGCTATAGGAGCTTAATTTTTATAAGTATTATGGACACCAATAACTTTATTTGATAATAAAATAAAAGAACAAAATTCCGGCTTTCAAAAAAGCTAATTTTTTGTTGTAAGTGTTGCCGTTGTTTTTAGATATTATTTTTAAACAAATCTTCCTCTACGGCAAACAAATTTTGTATTGTACAATATTTTACGGATATAAGAAACACTCATATAAGAAAAACTCGCTTATAAGAAATGCAGTCCAAAACACCGTGTCTTTTCCTTTAAAATTGATCGTATAAAAGAAACTCGCATATAAGAAGTGTTTTTCTTGTATGCGAGTATCTTTAATAAAGAAATAAGAAATCATTTCTTTACACAAATATTAATTTCAAGAACAAAAAAGTACGCATATAAGAAATTTACTTCATCATTTCTTAATTCACCTTTGCCAAAACTAGTTTGTGCCCATAAATATGTTTCCATCATTAATTTCAACTTTTAATGTTCATATAAGATTGCAGAAACAGCTAAAAACCGCTAGAATACTATAAGTTAATATGCGGTATTACTTGGTTTTGTGTCTCTTTTTTGTCTGTATAAGAAATTTCCTTTCTTATATCCGTGTTTCTGATATAAGAAACAGTCTTTCTTATATCCGTTGTTTGCATATAAGAAAAAACTCGGATATAAGAAAGTAATTTCTTGGATTATCAGAGTTTCTTATATCCGTGTTGTACTGTACTCCTTTAAAAAAAAACATATCATTTTTTGGCGCGCGCTGTACGAGACCAACTCTTGCTAATTAAATTTTGTCTTATTTAGTATACATCAACTTTTTTTATATAGTTTCGGGTAAAATATAACTCCACTCTCAGCCTTATGACATGTTAAAATAACAGTATATGAATGTGTATTTGATTTTTTTTCAGGTAAATTGGTCAGCAAACATTAAAAATCTAAGTCAGGGACATGTTTTTTCAGATTTGTTGACATTTCTACACCCCGCATCTCCCTTATTATTGGCCCTAGCAAAAATATGAACAAGAATTTTTTATGGACAATTTGATTTTCGATAATTTTGTAGTATAGACCTTTAAGCTAACACGCTAGATTGTGAAAATATTCACGAAAATCTAAAAAGGGGTACATTTAACCCCCCCTCCTGAGTTTAGCTCGCGGCCCTTGGCTGGGAACTTTGGGTATGTTATACCTGTAGGTACTTACTTACTTTACTTTAGATGGCGCTTACAGCCCAGGATGGGCTACGGCCTCAACTAACAAGCCCCGCCAGCCAGCTCTGTCCCTAGCTAGCCGCTTTCAGTTGCACACACCGAGTGCTTTGATTTCTCCATCGTCATCCTGCACAGGCGGACCAGTTTGGCAGGGATGCCGAGACTCGACATGGCTCTGTATAATTCGTCCCTTTTCACGCTATCATACGCGACTTTAAAATCTATAAAAAGGTGATGTGTATCGATCTGGAATGCCCGGGATTTTTCTAAAATCTGTCGGAGTGTGAACATTTGATCGACGGTTGACTTGCCTGGCCTAAAACCGCACTGATAGGGGCCGATCAGATCGTTGACAAAAGGTTTTAAGCGGTCACACTGGATGGCCGACAAGATTTTATAAGCGACGAGACTAATTCCTCTGTAGTTGGTACATTTCAGAACACCTCCCTTTTTATGGATGGGGCACACTATACCGAGGTTCCATTCATCGGGCATACTTTCATCCGACCAAATTTTGCATATGAGCTGGTGTATGCTCCTAGCCAATTCATCTCCCGCTGATTTAAATAGTTCGGCTTGTAAGCCATCCGCACCAGCAGCCTTGTAGGACTTAAATTTGGATATCGCCAGACGCACTTCGGTTAGGTCGGGTGGACGGAACTCTTGGCCATCATCGTACAAGTTGAAAAGAGCGTTCTGCCTATTAGCGGCATCTTGGCTGTCTTCGCCATTAAGCAGTCTAGAGAAGTGTTCTTTCCAGATCCTCAGCACTGACTGTGTGTCTACTACCATATTCCAACCCCCATCTCGGCAGGCTTCCGTTCTAGCCTTGAATCCTTGGGTGGATCGCTTCACCCTCTGATAAAATTTTCGAACATCTCCCCTACCGCTACAACCCTCAATAGACTCTACCGCCCGCTTCTCGTGCTCTCTCTTTTTCCTCCTGAGAAGTCGGCGTTCCTCTTTTCGTTTCAGCCCGTAGAGCTCCCGGGCCACTCTCTCAGCAGCTCTTGTTCGAGTCTGCAGCATTGCCTGGTAGGCCTCGTCCTTAGCTGCATGCACTAGCCGGCACTCTTCATCGAGCCAGGGGTTTCGTTGTATTCGCCTAGTGAAACCCAGCACATCAGAGGCGGCACTTCTGATGGCTTGTTGACAGTGTTCCCACTGGTCCTCTGCACTTGATGCTGGTGGCGGACCTCCTGAGAGATTAAGAGTTACGTTGTCTGCAAAAGTTCTGGTGGTCTCTTGCGATTTAAGCTTCTCGACATCGAATCTTTTCACAGCATCTGCTCTGCGCTGTCGCGTCATGGATATCCGCATAAGTAGTCTAGCTACCACCAGGTAGTGATCCGAGTCAATGTTGGCCCCTCGGAACATACGGACGTCCAAGATACTGGAAGCATGTCTCGCGTATATCGCAAAGTGGTCGATTTGGTTGACGGTGAGTTGATCACGCGACCGCCAAGACCCCTTGTGTATATTGAGGTGTGGGAAGTAAGTGCTTGAGATGATGACATTTCGCCCCGCTTTAAAGTCTGCCAGCCTGTGTCCGTTGCCGGAAGTTTCGTCGTGAAGGCTGTGTCCTCCGACTATCGAACCAAGGATGCCCTCCTTTCCGAATCTTGCGTTGAAGTCACCAAGAATGATCTTCACGTCGTACTTCGGGCACATATCATACGTTGTCTCCAGGAGATCGTAGAATGCTTCTTTGGTTGAGTCCTCTCTCCTTTCATGGGGGGCGTGAACATAGATCAGCGAAATGTTCTTACATTTGCCTTTGATGCGGATTGTGACCAGACGCTCGCTTACACTTCGGAAGCCCAAGACTTCTTGCCTACGTCTTCCCCTTATCACAAAACCACAACCAAAGAGACGCTGACCCTGTTCCTTTAAGCAGATATAGTAGATGTCACACGATTTCAGTCTCTGTATGCCCTCTCCATCCCATCGCATTTCCTGGATGGCTGTTACGTCATTGTAAATTCATTGTTCTTGTTTCGTTTGCTGGGGTCGTCAACTTTAAAATCATCCATATCCGAGGCTTGTTGTTGTTTCGGAACAACTTTTTTCACGTGGAAGGGAAGTTACCCCGATGCACAACCCCCGACCCGGAGGACCAGACCCTTCGTATAACTCCAAGGGTAGGGAGCCGGATAAACCGCTCCTGAGCTACAAATATGTCGTAGTAGCCCATATAAGGTGTTCACTTAGTAGTTCAACCTAATTGGAACTGTAGACATCACCGTTGATTCCATCTAGAGAATTCGTCCGCTGCCGCCTCGATGAAAGGAGAAGTGCCTTAGTGGGAACACTCTCCTCCCCCCTCTCTCGTTGGCTGTCCCCAAAAGCTTTCCACGGGGATTTAACCCCGTCTCCAGCTGAGGTACTAGACACCCGATGTTTACCACTAGGAGGTGAGAGTAGGAGTTGGTACACAGAGGTGGGTTTTGAGGAAAACCTGTGGACGCTTGTGTCCTCTTGAATGCACATAACTAGACCTTGCTCCTTGAAGCACCCGCCGCGCCCTAGTAGATGTCAACGTTTGCAGTATCCGTATGCTCTCTACATCCCATCGCACTTCCTGGATGGCTGTTACGTCAGCCTTTAGCCTGTCCAGGTTCTCCACTAATTGTTCGGCTATGTTTCCGAAAATATTTTTTTTTTTACGTGGTAGGGAAGTTACCCCCACGCACAACCCTCGACCTGGAAGGCCAGACCCTTAGTATAACTGCAAAGGTAGCCTAAGCTACGAATATGTCTTAGTACCCCATATAAGGTGTTCACTAAGAAGATCAACCTACCTGGAACTGTAGAAATCACCGTTGATTCCATCAGGGGAATTCGTCCGCTGCTGCCTGGATGAAAGGAGAAGTGCCTTAGTGGCACCCTCTCTCTCGTTGGCTGTTCCCAACAGCTTTTCATCACAGGGATTAAAACCCCAACTCTAACTGAGGTGCTAGACACCCGTTGTTCACCACTAAGAGGTGAGAGTAGGAGCTGGTAGACAGAAGTGGGGTTTGGGAAAAACCTGTGGACGGTGGACGCTTGTGTCCTCTTGAACGCACATACTTAGAGGTATCCCCTATTATATAAAAAACGATCCAGAGATCACTTTTTTTTGCAAGCAAAATGCCTTCGTTGAATGTACTATCAAGGCAAACAGTGAATTAGTTGACCGATAGAGGTTGTTGATGCTGGTATTTCAATTCAAGATAGGGCGAGTGTTACACTCACAGTCAAATGTAGGTACGTATACTTTGGTCAATGGAATGGATAAATCATATAGACATTAATTTTGCTGTATAGACACATCGACTATAATTCCCAATTGTGCATTAAATGTAAAGTACGGCATCAAACAAATTTATACATAGTTGCTACATTGGATAGCCAAAACCTTTTATATTCAACCTTCCGTTTCATTTAGTCACTAAGATAATCGTCAAATGAAATGCACAATACAATTATTCTATAAACGAAAATCTCAAAAAATACAAAAATATATTTTATCATTCCCAATTTTTTTTGAATAGAAAGAACATCGCAAAGCATTCTTATTCATACCATCACACACTTGAATTCAATAAATTGAATTTCTCTGGCACAACAATAAAAAGAACGAAATGAAATGTGTCTTTCTAAGCCCAAAGCCATAAGACCCTGAGAATAGAGGCCATCGAATCGAAGCAGCCAAGACGATTCAATTGTTATGTTGGTGGGTATACGAAAATGTAAACCATATAAATATAAATGGCAATAATTTTCCGATTAATTCCACTCAAATGATTTTAAAAAACTATTTTCCCGCATAACTTCCCTGCCTTACCCAATCCCATCACCACACCATCGTCGATCATATGGTGCCACTGCCAGAAAAAGAACCCAGCACGAGCTGGTTGGCCCGACAAAGATGTCCCTGAACTATATTTATATATACCTACCACCGTCAGGATCAGGATATCAGATAAAAAAAATTGTAAAATTCATTTCAAATGCAATAGATGCACAAAGTAGGGCCAACACACGTAGTTGCACATCATGTGCAGTGCAATGTGAAAGCGAACGTACAACCTTCTGCAAATATACACGGAAATCTATTATGTAACACTATAGAAACGAGGTGCTGCACCCGCTCTAGCCCGTCAACCGCTCGTATTGATGCAAAAAAGTCATTGCCACCACCGCGCCGCCGCAGCCACGTCACCACTGAGCCATCATCTACCATCGTACCGTGTAATGTTTCCATTGAATTCTGCAGGATTTGCTGATTGAATTCTTGTCGCACGTTTGCAACTGCATTGTCGTTTGGCTGACTAAAAATACAAAAAGAACGACGACGATGAAGACGAAAATACAATATATAAATCGAAATCCTGGATGGGTTGTGTATACATACTGCCTAAACTTCAGATGATGAACAATGCACATTGCATTCGAATGAAACCAACATCAAGAGGACTCTGTTCCTATATGATGCCCCAATCTCGGGAATATTGAAAATTACCAATCAACTCGAAGCAATAAATGCGCTTGCTAGCTGATGCCTGATATCCTCTTCGTATAGCAAACATACGACCAACATATTTAATGTTCAAACAAGGATTTGATAAATAGATAGGTATACGAGTAGTATAGTTGGTCAAATGCAATTGTCCTTTGATTTAAGGGATTTTGAGAGTTGAGAAGAATATAAAATAATTTAGTCCTTGGGGCAAGCAACCTCTTTTTTCTTTGATCGAAACGTGGGAAACTTAGATTTGTCAATAATGATGTCCTATATCCTGGAGTGCTTCCAGATAGGTACCTTCCTATCCACATGTGAAATAAGAGATTCTTATCATTAAGCTTTTTCTGAAAGAAAATATGAAGCAAAATTGACAAAAAAAACTCACACTTTACAGAACACAGTTTGTTAAAAATTTCTTCCAAGATGATTTGTGTAGAGAATTTAATATGCTGCTTGGTGCAATGGCTAGTTGGTTGGATTATCGACTATCACGTCGCAGCGGAGGGAGGTCTGGTATCGAAAAACATGCAATCTTAGAGTGTCTTGAAGACATTTGGACCCTTGGGGAATGTCCTGGACCCTATATTCATTTATAAGGGCGCAACACAAGTCGGGAGCAAAAAACAACTTTGAGTTCTAGAGTCTTGAGAAGCAAGAAAAATAAAAAAAAGCCACAAAAAAAGATGCAGTGCAAATGAAGCTGCAGATCGTTATAGGGAAACATATTCTAATACGCGTCACCTGGATTATCGTCTGCTTACAAGAGAGTGCTTGGCTTTTCATGGAAGACTATCTGGTAGTGGTGTTGGTATTGAATATAGGGGGTTTGATGATCTTGATCAGGATCCTTCAATATCAATATGCCAGCACTGGTATCTATCTGAAAGTCGACTGTCACAATGTCTTGAAAAATACAAATTTAATCATTATTATTTAACGCGGTATCCAACGCTCAATGTGGGAGATTATGAATGAAAATGGAGTTTTTGTCGAAAAATTTTACTCAAAATTAAAGGCAACCCGCATTTATTTGATATGAAACTTCTTTGAAGTGATGTGATAACTTTTAAAAGAGGTAGTTACACGAACCATCATTTCTTGGCACTTTATACTCAAATATTATGGGGAATGACAGGTCAATTAAGTTACCAGGGAACTTAGCTCAAAGTTATTTGGAGGACCTCCAAAATGATCTAATAGCCTTGAAGAATGAACTTTCTGACTTTCCAAAATGTGTCTAAATTGATTTTTTTTTTCATTACCGTTTATGGCCTGTGTGGAGGCGGCATGTTAGAAGCTTCTCTTCGTAGACTTTTTATTCCCGTTGTTACGGTAAGATTTACCGAACAAAAACCATTCCTTAATTGGTTCTTAAAAACTTAGTCTGACTATGTTACTTGGTCATATAGTCTAACTCCTGTAATATGTTTTCCCCTCGATCCTAACCATTCCCGTTTTTCGACCCACACTTTTAAGTACGTTGTCCTTGTGAGAATGGCTCAGAGAGAATGACAAGTTAGATTCCCAACTGGTGATTCATTCTTCCGTGTTGATCCAGCGGATGGGCTGGAGACGCGCACGACATCTATACTGAGAGCCACGAAACTAAAATTCGACATAAATTAAACATGCATACGGAACCTACACTTATACTTAGCATGGATATTAGAGCAACATATCTACAAAAGATAGGTATTCCTTATATGTTTTAAACAATATCCCAACAAAATTCACAATAAATACACAATCACATATTTATCTATTGTTATATTGATTTATATTTTAAAAATTATATAAGTGAGATTTCAACATAAACATTTCACAAATAAGCACCACCCCTAATATCTATCTACATAATTGATGTTGTGTCAAAGTCAAAGTGACATTTCGATAGCAAACAGCCTTTATGTAGGCTCTAAACAACCACTAAACGCGTTTAGCTTATATTGCCTCTATTCAACGTTGGATAACTTTTATAAATCACGTTTTTGCGTTCAGAGAAATTTTAAAGCATGCATAGCTCTATGCAAGCGTTCAACTTGCACGCCTGGGCGTCAAAAACAAAATGACGCCCGGTCGTCAAAAATATAATGACGCCCGGGCGTCACAAATAAATTGACGCCCGGGCGTCAAAAATAAAATGACGGCCAGGCGTCAAAAATTAATTGACTCCCGGGCGTCAAAAATAAAATGACGGCCGGGCGTCAAAAATAAAATGACGCCTTAGCGTCAAAAATATAATGACGGCCGGGCGTCAAAAATAAATTGGCGCCCGGGCATCAAAAATAAATTGACACCCGGGCGTCAAAAATAAAATGACGTCAAAAATAAAATGAAGCCCAGGCGTCAAAAATAAAATGACGCCCGGGCCTCAAAAATACAATGACGCCCGGGCGTCACAAATAAATTGACGCCCGGGCGTCAAAAACAAAATGATGCCCGGGCGTCAAAAATAAAATGACAGCCGGGCGTCAAAAACAAAATGACGGCCGGGCGTCAAAAATAAAATGTTCCCTGGGCGTCAAAAATAAAATGACCCCTGGGTGTCAAAAATAAATTGACGACCGGGGGTCAAAAATAAAATGACGCCTGAGCGTCAAAAATAAAATGACGCCCGGGCGTCAAAAATAAAATGACACCTGAGCGTCAAAAATAAAATGACACCCGGGCGTCAAATATAAATTGACACCCGGGCGTCAAAAATAAATTGATGCCCGGGAGTCAATAATAAAATGACCCCTGGGCGTCAAAAATAAATTGACGCCCGGGCGTAAAAAATATAATAACCCCTGGGCGTCAAAAATAAATTGACGACCGGGGGTAAAAAATAAAATGTCGCTCGGTCGTCAAAAATAAAATGACGCCTGGGCGTCAAAAACAAAATGACGCCCGGGCGTCAAAAATAAATTGACGACCGGGGGTCAAAAATAAAATGACACCTGAGCGTCAAAAATAAAATGACACCCGGTCGTCAAAAATAAATTGACGCCCGGGGGGTCAAAAATAAAATGACGCTCGGGCGTCAAAAATAAAATGACGCTCGGGCGTCAAAAATAAAATGACGCCTGGGCGTCAAAAATAAATTGACACCCGGGCGTCAAAAATAAATTGATGCCCGGGAGTCAAAAATAAAATGACCCCTGGGCATCAAAAATAAATTGACGCCCGGGTGTCAAAAATACAATGACGCCCGGGCGTCAAAAATAAAATGACGCCCGGGCGGCAAAAATTAAATGACGCTCGAGCGTCAAAAATAAAATGACGCCCGGGCATCAAAAATAGAATGACGCCCGGGCGTCAAAAACAAAATGATGCCCGGGCGTCAAAAAAAATGATGCCCAGGCGTCAAAAAAAAAATGACGGCCGGGCGTCAAAAACAAAATGACGGCCGGCGTCAAAAATAAAATGACCCCTGGGCGTCAAAAATAAAATAACGCCCAGCCGTCAAAAATAAAATGACGGCGGGAGTCAAAAATAAAATGATGCCCGGGCGTCAAAAATAAAATGACGCCCAGGCGTCAAAAATAAATTGTCGCTCGGGCGTCAAAAAAAATTTAAAATAAAATAAAGCCCGGGCGTCATAAATAAAACGACGCCCAGGCGTCCTATATAAAATTCTTTCTACCACAACTTTTTATGAGAGGAGGGACCAAGACCCTTTAACATTTCCAAAATAGGAACCTGTCAAATATGATTGAAGGATGGCTATGATTATGATGAATTATACAAAATCTCTTAAAAAAATTAGAGTTTTGGGGATTTCTGGTGGCATTTGGAGCATTCTGTTACCGATTTCTCAAGCCATAGACTGTCAAATTAAATTGAAAGATTGCTAAGGAGATGATGCATTGACAAACTGAAAGATATCTGAATTTTTTGAGATTAAATTTTTTGCGCGCGGGAAAATCTGTCAACGTATGAACTGTCAAATTCTATTAAAGGATGGCTACGATGATGATGGATTAAAAACCTGCAAAAATTAAATTTTTTTTAAAAATTATTAAAAATAGAAATCAATCCATGTTACCTTGTCGCGAAAGAAAAGTCTGTAAATGCATCTGTCATCGCTTTGGCAGTATTATGCGTGGACCATATCACAAGACTTGATGCAGAATTTGACGTCATTTTTTGTAAAGTAAGAAAAAATCGAAGTCCGATGCCAAAGCAAATTCAATAATAATGTGTATTTAGAATCCTAGATAGGCTATCCTAGTAAAAGCTGAACATGACCGAAGATACTTGAAAGCAACTTGCTTTCAGATTGATTGCCGCCTACTTCACAGCATATTCACGTATATGAACTTGACAGTCGATCTATGTAGCCAACTGGCTTGCCAGTACTGGCTCGTGTAGCCTCAGGGTTAGCTGCAATTATGCTAAGTAGCGAATTATTTTGTAAATTCAACAAAAATTTTAATACTGATTTAGCTTAACAGTGATTTCGCTTATTAGTGATTTAAGAGTCAACGTGTAAACTCAACAAAAAGTTGTTGTTTAAAACTGATTTTGCTTAACTGTGATTTTGCTTATTAGTTCTTGCCGAGTTTTCGCGTAAATTCACCAAAAATTTCAATACTGATTTTGCTTATAAATCGTGTAAATTAAACAAAAAGTTGTTGTTTATAACTGATTTAGCTTAACTGCAACTATGCTTATTAGTTATTGCAGAGTTATCGCGTAAATTCACCAAACATTTCAATACTGATTTAGCTTAACAGTGATTTCGCTTATAAGTGATTTCAGAGTCATCGTGTAAATTCAACAAAAAGTTGTTCTTTATTAATGATTTTGCTTAACTCCGACTTTGCTTATTAGTTATTGCCGAGTTATCCCGTTAATTTACAAAAAAATTCAAAAATAAACAACAATTTATTGTTCAATTTACACAATGACTCTGGAATCACTGATAAGCGAAATCACTGTTAAGCTAATGCTGTTTTCCCAATCCATTGATATTTCCATATATTCAACAAAATTTCGGATGATGCACAAAAATATATTTATTTAATGTGATAACGATTGGAACTTTATAGAATTAGTATTGAAAATAAACGCATAAGAACATGGCCAGAAAATTAAGGCTCTTAAATTTGAGACTAATTTGATTGATTTCGCTTCGTCTTCCCAATTCAAATAATTCACGCCACTGGTAGATACGGATGAAGGTGCAGGCTCTGAAATCCGTTGTTCCTGAAATCCTGAAGTTGGTTGCTTCTGGGTCCTAAACACCTCCATAACACGAACACATGCTATATCATAATTAACAATAAATGGACGGTAAATGTTTCGATGCTGCGTCCTCGTAGAATTGGATTGGCCCAGTGTGTTGTCACATCCAGCTATCGTGGCTGGTGGTATCACTGGTGATGGTTCTCACAAGCGGGTTCAGACTTCGGATGACTGCAAAGATTCGTCAGTTTTTTGGCAGCACTGATCTGATCATGTTCAGGGTTGTTATTCCGGATGCTTCGAAGAGTCGCTTGTTGCTGAAATGCTTTCGTCGCCGTTCGTTGTTCGAATCGAGGGGCTGTAGAGAGCGTCCTGATTTGCCTCTCAAACATTCAAAGCTTACCCATGCTGGGTTTTCGAAAAAGTAAACCATGTGATGAGCGGTCTGATAAGTTGCTTATAGGGAAACAACTTTAGAGCTGTCAGATTTGGTGGAAGGCAAAATTGTTTTTTTTTTTCAGAGTACCTGTTATGTGCGTTACCTCTCAAAGTTGATACTCAGATATTTCACTGATGGTTTGGTAGTCAATTGTGATCATTGTCGGGCAGTTTGAGTATAATGCTGTAGCAGCTGGCAGCTTGTGGCTGTCGGTTTGTTGTGATGTTCCACGGGTCTTCTAAAGCAGGCCAAATCGGATTGGCCTAAGTCGACTTTGATGCCCCATCTTGTGAAAAATTCCCACAGGTGGCGGCTCACGTGTTCTTCTACTCGTCTTGATGCACTGACTGTATATGAATAGAAGGACTTTTGGCGCATGTGAGCGAATAATTCGCACAGAGAAAATTCATAGAATTACTGGCTTAGGTTGATCCGATGTGAAGTTTTTGCAGAATAACGGTCCTAGATTTGACCCTTGGGCAATTCCTGCTGTGATGTTTTTGTTAGTTGACTGGTTTTCTCCATCTGGAAGAAAACCGATATGGAATAGAAAAAAACTTAAAATTATTCCTGGTAGCCAGATCAGATGCTTTCGAATGCTTTCCCTATATTCAGGAAGCACCCAACAGCAATCTCATATTTATTGAGGGTGCTTACAATGTCTTTTTAGAACCTTAAAAGTGAAATGGTTCTCCAGAAATCCATACTGTAGAGTGTAGATAACCCTCATGATGTTGTTAGTGTAGCAGAGCTTATTAAACGTCCGAAGAATAAGTCCTTCAAGGAATTTGCTGGTGTTGTTCAAAAAGGATATTGGATGAAATCCAGAAACTGTCGAAAGTCGATAAGAGACTTTCGGTATTTCTATACTATTTTCGATGCCTTCCAACCATCTACATAATTGGAAAAAAGCAGTAATTGTTGACGGGCCATAAATATATCTGTGACCAAAATTTATTCATTTTGACATAAGTTAATCCGTTGCTAGCTTTTGGTCTTAAGATATATAATATAAGAGAAAGTAAATTATATTTTTTTTTACCATATCTTTGCCTCATTTAAATTTTTTACTCTTGCAAAAATAACAATACTCAATTATTCTTGTTGAAAAAAAAAATAGTTCATAATAATTTTCTTAATTTCATGCTCACCAACTCCTTAAAAAAAAAGCTTTTAAATTTAACCTTAATTCACCCTTAGAAACACAGAAAGTAAAACAAACAAAATAAGAAAAATAATATTAGTATTCAAAATATCTTACCCTAAAATCAAATAAAAACCATTTATCTTCCAACTCTTTTCTTTCTTTTTTTTTACTTTGAAAACATTTCTTTTTTTTTGTTTGTGAACTCGGAAAATTTCCTTAAGGAAAAGAGTCATGGAAATACCTAAAAGTTTTTACGAAAATTAAAAACGAAAAGTCACCCACCGCGTGCTAAATTAAAAGAAACGTCCGTCTGCCCTTTCGTCGCGCGTTGCCTTTTCGATAGCGGCCGGCGGCGCGGCGACTTTCTCATGGAACTCTCCACAACCCGCATGCATACGAATCGCTTAAGAAAAACTCATTACTTAACTTGGGGTATTTTTTCACATAACTCTGCAGTGTTATTCAAAAAAGAAAAATAAACGACGAAATGGGGCTATTTCCTTTTTCCATATATTTTTTACTTTGGAATTTCGGTCCTCTCAGTTTCGAACCCAAATCAACTAAAAATATATACGGTATGCGGATGCTAATTACCCGGTTGGCAGATGGTGAACCATTGACCGGAGGAGGTGGGAGGACTTTACAAAACCTTAAAGTCCTTGTAAACCAAAATGCGAACTTGGCATTATTTTGCTTAATATCTCGCTTGTCCGCTGCCTGTCCAACTCGATGTATCATTTTCTTCGGCCGGATGTGTCGAAAAGGGACAAAATGGCATGGCAAACCTTATCGTTATTCACAATGTATTTGCGCGGCGCGGAGCTGTGCCCTCTACTTCGATAATTAAACTAAATTAATGAAATTTACAAATTGATTTTATGACAGGGGGCGATCAATTTAAGGCCACTCACTGCCATTAAGGTCGTTATTCCATTATGGGAGAGCCTGGGAGCTATAGAAAGACTCACAGTCACAATGGAGGTGAAGGAAGGCGCATTGTCGGTGTTGGTCGGTGTATGGTGTTGATGCAGGACCAATTTGTGTGTATATAGTGACTCTAATGGAGGGATGCTTTGATATATACGGCATCATCGGAAAGAGGAAGCCAATTGTCTGCTGAACTGTATAGCGTTGCCAATTTGGAGGGCTAGTTATTTGTGCATTTGGCATGACGACAATGCGCGAGTATACGTTGGCCAATCAATGATTAAATCATTGATGGAATTTCTGGTTAGAAGCTTTTGCTGGGCCTATTTTTTTGTTCTCTTTTATATAAATCTATTGAAATTGTAAACGAGTTCTGTTTTTAGATGCAAACCAAATGCACTTTAGGTAGATGATGATGGCCTGCGCCTGTGTTGATGTGAGATGGAACGGAAAGCCTATTGAATTTGTTTCACGGTCTAATTAATCTTAAATTGGCAATAGTATGAAGGGTATATTTTAGTTGTGGATTTGAAAACTCGTGGTAAAAAAAAAAATCTATGGTGCGATAGATAAGTAGGTAAATGTACATACATGTGAAAGATATGACGGATGTAATGAAATAAAATAAGTATAGCTAGATAGTTTTTGTATATTATAGGATTGTTTAGTGAGGAAAAAGTCAGAAAAGAACAGCAGAGATTTGTGAGAAACGTCGGAAAAGTTAGAACAGAAAACCTGTTCTAAGTTGTTCTACCTAAAAAGCAATTACATAAAATCCTATTCTATTCCATATGTATTTGTTATGAAATATAAGAGTATGAAACTTATCAACTTTCTACCTCGCATTTTTGCAAAGAGAGTTAGCCCCGTGGGTAGCGCATTGGACTGACAAGCAACTTTTGTTTTTTGACTGACGAGGCAAAAGGGTTCATAATCGCCAAGACCCTTGTTTTAGCCTTTGCCTGCCCCTTGCCAGAATTAATGCAAAACTCTTAAGTGCCTTGTCGAAAACTAAATCGTTTTTTTGCGCGGGTAAAATACTTACTTTACTTTAGATGGCGCTCACAGCCCAAAGTAGGCTACGGCCTCAACTAACAAGCCCCTCCAGCGAGCTCTGCGCACACCGAGTTGGTTGAGGTCGTTCTCCACTTGTGCGCGCCACCTGTTATGGGTTCGTCCTCTGCTGTGTACACCATCTGGTTTGGATTCGAATACTCGTTTGGCAGGTGCGTTGCTGTCTATACGCTCCACGTTCCTCAGCCATCTCAGCTGCTGTATTTTCAGCTTTTTGGCCAGGTCACCGTCGCTGTCTAGCCCGTATTATAGCTCATCGTTGAATCTTCTCCTCCATACTCCTAAGATACACACCGGACCAAAATCACACGAAGAATCTTCCTCTCAAAGCACCCTAGCAGACTTTCATCCGATATTTTCAATGTCCATGCTTCTGCCCCATAGAGCAGGACTGGAATGATTAGGGTCTTGTATAAACGACAAAGACAATGTCTATGTCGTCTGCATACGCAAGCAATTGAACGAACTTTTGATAAATTGTACCGCTGGCGCTGGTGTTGACGTGTGCGTTGCGTACCTACAATTGCTTCAAGAAAGATAATGAATATGTTGCATGATAACGATGCGCCTTGCCCCAATCCTTTCTCAACATCAAAGGAATCAGTGCTGTTCTTACCGATTTTGATGGAGCAGCGAGATTTCTCCATCGTCATCCTGCACAAGGATACGTGTTTGGCTCTGAATAATTCGTCCCTTTTCAGGCTCCCTTACGCGCCTTTGAAATCGACTTCGGTTAGGTCGTGTGGACGGAACGGTTGGCCATCATCGTCCAAGTTGAATGGACTTTTCTTGTTTGGCTACTAGCGGTATCTTGGCTGTATCCGCCGTTAAACAGTTTAGAGAAGTGCTCTTTCCAGAAACCCAGCGCATCAGAGGCGTCATTTATGATGGCTTGTTGACAGTGTTTCCACTGGTCCTCTGCACTTGATGCTGGTGGCAGACCTCCTGAGAGATTAAGAGTTAAGTGGTCTGCAAAAGTTCTGGCGGTCTCTTGCGATTTAAGCTTCTCGACATCGTACCTCTTCACAGCATCTCCTCTGCGTTGTGGCGTAATGGATATCCGCATAGGTAGTCTAGCTACCACCAGGTAGTGATTCGAGTCAATGTTGGCCCCTCGGAAAGTTTGGACGTCCAAGATACTGATAGCATGTCTCGCGTCTATCGAAACGTGGTCGATTAGGTTGACGGTTCGTTGATCACGTGACCGACAAGTCCCCTTGTGTATATTGAGGTGTGGGAAACAGGTGCTGACATTTCGATCCCCCGCAAAGTCTGCCAGCTTGTATCCGTTGCCGGAAGTTTCATTGTGCAGGCTGTGTCCTCCGACTATCGAACCAAAGATTCCCTTCTTTCCGAATTTTGCGTTGAAGTCATCAAGAACAAGAATGATCTTCACGTCGTACTTTGAGTACATATCGTCCGTATATCTCCAGGAGATCGTAGAATGCTTCTTTAGTTGAGTCATCTCTCTCTTCATGGGAGGGTGCGAACACAGATCAGCGTAATGTTCTTAAATTTGCGTTTGATGCGGATAGTGACCAAGCGCTCGCTTACACTTCGGAAGCCCAAGACTTCTTGCCTATGTCTTTCCCTTACCACAAAACCGTAACCAAAAAGCCGGTGTCACACGATTACAGTCTCCGTGTGCCCTCTCCATCCCATCGCACTTCCTGGAAGGCTGCACGTGTTCTGTATAAGGACAGGACGTTCCACGTGCAGATTCGAAATTCATTATCCTTGTTTCGTTTGCTGGGGTCGTCAACTTTAAAATCATCCATATCCGAGGCTTGTAGTTGTTTCGGAACAAAGTTTTTTTCCGTGGTAGGGAAGTTACCCCGACGCACAATCCCCGACCTGGAGGGCCAGACCCTCTGTATAATTCCCAGGGTAGGGAGCCGGATAAATCGCTCGGTCCTTATATGCCTGAGCTTCGAATATATCGTAGTAGCCCATATAAAGTGTTAACTTAGTAGTTCAGCCTGACTGGATCTGTAAACGCCACCGTTGATTCCTTCTGAGGAATTCATCCGCTGCCGCTTGGATAAAAAGGAGAAGTGCCTTAGTGGGAACGCATTTTTAAAATAGCAAAATACAATTTTTAACCTAGTATTATACTAAAAACTTAAACATCGTACTAAATTGCGCCACTGTTTTTCTTTTACCTGCTTTTTAAACCAATTTTTATTTTCTTGAACAATTAAACAAACATTTAGTTTATATTCTTTCCAAACTCTATAGTAGGCTTCTTGATGAGACCCCTCGCAGTTGACACAGTATGCCAACAAAATCAAGTAACATAATATATCACATGGGTTATACATATTCACACAACCCCTAAAATAATAGCCTTCATAAGCTTATCCCACTGATTTGACTTCAAGGATTTAATTTATTCCCAGCAGGTATTTGCTCAGCGGTCGGTAGTTGTGGTGTATACAAAATACTGTCTGATTTATTAGACATTTTGTGGAACATCCTTTTACGAACGCCCGTAAAGTATTATCATCTGCATCATACGGGAATGTTAAATATCCTTTGAATCAGCTTAATTTCTCAACAAATTTCTGTTTGAGGAAATTTATATTGTAGTTAAGGTTTTTTTCACCACCACCCTCTGCCTTGTAGAATACATGCTTATATTATTTAACTACACTTGATGGTAGGTAAATATACTATGCTTATTATCCATGGGAAGTTAAAAATGTTCATTTTTCTTTTTATGTATTTAACAAAAAAATTTAATTGCACATAAAAGAAATTAATGCAATTATTATATTATTTTATGGCATGTGTTGTCGTAATAACGTAGGTATGGTACATGTTGTGAATTGCGAAAGCTCATTTCGTTGAACCATTAAATTGGGAACTCTTTTTGTTGCATATTACTTGATTTTTTTTTATATTTTGTTAAATATTTTTAATAACACTCGAATTCTCAACGAGATATTATCAGAGATTAAATATTAAAATTAAAAATCCTTTATTATAAAAGTGATTATTATTATTAAAGGGAATGGAGGTGGGGCAGGGTCGGGATACTGCCCCAATATACATATCGGTAACAACAAAAACAATATGTGTGTACTTGGCATGTTGCAGGCATGTAAATTTGCTGGTACAGATGGTGAGAACAAGCTGGTTTCATATATTATATATGAAATATGAAATAAACGATATGCCCACTCTGGACAGGATATTTCATATAGCAAATTTGATTTCTTCTCTTTGGGGGTGAGAAGCTTTTATACAAAAATAAAACGAACATGTAAATCACTAAGGGATTATGATGGTATTATAAAACCACATTTTTGAGCTCTACAATACTGCCGAGTACTAAATCATTTTATAATTATAATAAAAAGGTGTACCTAGGTAAATATGACATTCACTTGCATTTTTTAAATGAGCTAAATCCTTATAATCATTTTTAAATATCTGTTAAAAAATTATTTTTTTTTCAACGAATAATTATGTTTTCATATAAAATGTTTTTATTTAATAATTATTGGGCTTTTTATCACTTATTTTAAAGTTATTGCCTAATTGATACAAAAATTATTTAGTGAAATGTTGATTTGGACCACTGTAGGGTAAACACAGTAGCTTCCCGTTAAGGGGGATGATTTTCGCCTTCATGATAAGATGCCCAAGCCCGATTCACAATGTTAGGAAAAAACACAAGGTGATCGTGACGAGAACTCGTCGTAATTACGACAAGAACTCGTCGTAATTGTCAATCCGGTTTCAAACCATGAAAGTTAATACGAGGATATGCACAATGAAGCGTTTCTCGTCGTCACGCCAGAGTAGGGGAAAATTGAAAAAAAGACGCTCTAGCAAGGTTGTAGCCAGACAGGAGGGGAGGGGGGGTGGCGTATATGATTTTCAAAATAATTTTTACTCTTGATTCTTGAATTTAACTAGCTATCAGCAAGTTATGCTTCTTTAAAAACATTGTGTAACGATAAGGGTGCCTGCCTCTCCTACTAGACTGTGGGGGATATTATTTGGCTTCCCCAAGCCTAATATTCAATGGCTGAACTGCCGATCTTAGCTGGAACAAAATGATGAAATAAGAACAAGGCCAATGTGCCGAATTTGAGTTCTGATTAAAGAGTGATTTTATTGATTCAATTCTTAGCCTATTTATACAAAATAATTCCTTACACAAGAACAAGTAAAATATTCACTTATAACATACATATAAACATAATTTTCAATATCTAATATAAAAGTATACATATCATACGTTAAGCTATATTTTTGTTGTGTCATCAAATTCATGTTGAATATCCATGCCTATTTGATGACACACAAATATATTGGGTGAAGTGCAGGCACAGGCAGTGCATATCATAGAGGGACATTGAACCAAAACAATAGTAATTCAAAGCGTCAAGTGGCATTGGGTATATTTGAATATGAAGACAAAATGCAATCGCGTTTATTGACCGTAGATGTAAACAGAGTATTTACTACTAACCGAAAGTAATCTGAGGCGTTAAGTGACATTGAGTTTATTTGGATATAAAGACGGAATGCCATTCTGTTTATTGACCGCGGATGTAAACGGAGTATCTACTATTGCTTTATGTTTTATAATGCTAAAGCCAATGACCGGATGGAATGACGTATTGTTTTGATTCTATGTATCTGTAGTGTATGAGCACTACAATTGGCGCAAAATTTTAGTCGATTTAGTACGATGTTAAATCATTTTTAATATGATGATACTACGAGTAGGCTAAAAATTGTATTTTGCTAAATTTAATCGAGTTAGCATCGTTCATCGTACTATCTCCTAATATTTTACTAAAGTTGAAATCATCAAAAGGCTATTTAATCTTTTAGTATCGTACTATATTTCGGCACAATTATGGCGAAAAGCTTGCTTAGGAACTGGAGCAGTGACGATGGCGAAACAGCAAAAACTTGTTGGGAATGATGGCAGCAGCAACCACCATGCAGCACTGTAACTCAGCAAAGGGGGTATGAACCAGTGCTTCAAAGTATCCGGACATTTCGACGGTTTTAAGGATAATTAAAACCAGTGGTACGTCAAGAGTATGAAAATCAAAAAGAAACCGGTTCTACGGCAGCTACATAAGGAACTACGGATGAATTTCGCCAGGGAGCATGTTGTCTGTAGAAACGCATGGAAAAAGGTTGTATTTTTAGAAAAAAAAAGTTAAATATTGACGGACCCGATGGTTAAACATTTATTTTCACGATTAAAGAAAAGAAGAACTTATTTTGTCAAGACATCATAGTCTTACATCAGGTGTTAAGGTGTGGGGAGCTTTCACCTATTATGGAACTATTGAATTGGAGTTTATAACTGCAACAATGAACGAAAATAGTTACAAATGTCTGCTGTAACAGGTGTTTCCAAAGCTAAAGAATATTCTCGAACATCTGCCTTGGATATTCCAACAAGACAACCGGCGGCCTATCCATACTTCCAAGGTAGCTAGAATCTGGATTCAGTCGGAAAACGTTGGACTCTTACCACGGTCACCCTATTCACCGGACTAAAACATCATCGAAAACGTTTGGGCTTGGCTATCTCGAAAAGTTTCTGATCCTGGAAAACAGTTTGGAGATAAGGACGCCTTGGTTTAAGCTAACTGCAATGCCTGGAGCCAGATTTCACTGGATTATTCCAAAAAACTGTATGATTTAATTCCAAACCGTCTAATAGAGTTACGCGTGCGTTTCGCATGCGTTACGCGTGTGTTACGCGTGCGTTTTGTTTTTTTGTTGTTTTTTTTTTTGTTTTTAAGGAAAGAAAGTATAGAATTATGACCATAACACCTAACGCGTGCGTAACGCACGTGGAACGCATGCGTAACGCATGCGCAACGCATTCGGAACGCATGCGGAACGCACGAAAACGCATGCGTAACGCATCATTACCATCTATGATGAGTGTTTTTTTTTTTTGTTTTTAAGAAAAGAGAAAAATATAGAGTTATGACCATAACACCTATCCCCAAGGATCGGAAGTTACAGTTGACCTTTATTTTTAATTGGTTTCTCACTGATTGATATCAAATTTGCCAAATTTCGTTTTGTGTTTGTTCTGACATTTTTTTAATAAAGGGAAATGGTTGACCTTTAACCGTTTCAGTGGAAAATAAATCAAAAATGGTTAATTCCTTAAACATTGTAAACTCAAATCTTTGAAGAAGAAAAAAATAAAATAAAATGATTTTTTTTTTTCAAAAACCGGCACTAAAATCGGGCAGAGCAGAGAATAATAAAAAATAACACGAACAAAATTGAATAATGGTGGTTCAAAGAATGTTGTTTTGACCAGTTGTAATCAAATTGACACAGTTTATACTTATAATAGAATTAGGGATTGAAAGAATTGGAAGAAACAAAATGTTTTCACATCAGGGTGGTTCAAAAAAGTGTTTTTTTTTACCGTTTTCAATAAAATTAAGACAGTTTGTAGTTGTTAGAATTATGGAAGACAAAAATGTTTTCTTATCATGGTGGTTCACAAAAATGTAAGCTCCGTTGTTCCTTGACCGATTTCGATTGAAATAGCATGAAGGTGACATAGAATTCTCGAAGACAAAAAATTTTCAAATCAAGGTGAACCAAAAAAATTTGTCTAATCAAAAGTGTCCTTTAAAATACATTTTTTTCGTTAAAATCACGTATATATCCCTTTAGCCTAGTACGCTGCTGATGCGAAACGAAAAATCCCATTCAAAAATTACCTGACGAAATCATCAACGAAAAATTTCGTTGTGCTTTTCGTTCTGTGGTACGCTGTCCAACCAGCGAAATTGATGATTACACCAGATTGTTTTGACAAGTCTCCACTCTCTTTTCACACTGAATTAATTGTTCGGAAAGTTTAATGTGGGCGGAAAAATGACATTTGGGTTTGTTCGTGTTTTATTTGTTGTTACTTTCATTACACCATTAGTTAGGGCGTTAAGGGAGCCAACATTGCACTGTATTCTGACGGGATGAGCTTTGGTACACTAATAGTCCACATCTTAAATTTATTTTTAAGAAGTGTTGCCACGGTGGCAACACTAGCAGACCGGAGATATAAAGGTTGCCATCTGACCATGTTTTAACACGAAATCTCATATAAATTAACATATAAATCGAGAATCAGACATCCGTTGATTTCGTGGAATGTCTCGTTGGATTTAAAATACTTGATGCCATACGAATATGTTCATTTTTTGACCCCTCCCCCTTCCTTGTACGCGGGGGGAGCAAAATACCCTCGGCGGATAAGGGTTTTTATTTGTCAGAAAATGATGGTTATAAAATGAATATTCATAAAATTTTAAGATGAGCGTCGACGTAGAATTTCATACTTTACAGCATATCCGAAGTCCATTTTTATTCATGTATTAGTTTTTTGTAAAATCTCTTTCAAAATGGGGGAGGGGAAGGTGGAATTATATCAAACCCCTATATATTGGTCTTGGTATAGTCGTTTTTGACTAGTGTTTAATTTTCCTTAAAGCTTTTGATGCAATGATTTCAGATATTCCAGCCTGAAGCCTAGTACGCTGCTAGCGACAGCGATAGCGATAGTGATAGCGGTAGCGATAGCGATAGCGATAGCGATAGCGATAGCGATAGCGATAGCGATAGCGATAGCGATAGCGATAGCGATAGCGATAGCGATAGCGATAGCGATAGCGATAGCGATAGCGATAGCGATAGCGATAGCGATAGCGATAGCGATAGCGATAGCGAAAGCGATAGCGATAGCGATAGCGATAGCGATAGCGATAGCGATAGCGATAGCGATAGCGATAGCGATAGCGATAGCGATAGCGATAGCGATAGCGATAGCGATAGCGATAGCGATAGCGATAGCGATAGCGATAGCGATAGCGATAGCGATAGCGATAGCGATAGCGATAGCGATAGCGATAGCGATAGCGATAGCGATAGCGATAGCGATAGCGATAGCGATAGCGATAGCGATAGCGATAGCGATAGCGATAGCGATAGCGATAGCGATAGCGATAGCGATAGCGATAGCGATAGCGATAGCGATAGCGATAGCGATAGCGATAGCGATAGCGATAGCGATAGCGATAGCGATAGCGATAGCGAGTTAGCTTAATGCGTTAGTACGCGGAGTTTCTTAACTTGCATAATTGGAAAAAGAAGGTAGCCATTCCCACAGACTGTTCTTCCTCGCTCAGCTGACCGTAGTTTTGAGGTACGGCTTTCCTAGCCTTCTCTATCACGGGCACGAAGCTGGATAGACAGGGTGTCCCTTAATTCGTCAAGAGTATTTAAGGGTATGGTTCTGGGGTATATGAAATAGAAATGAAATAGTATATGAATAAGAAAAAAATTGTTCTTCAGTAAGGACATATCTCCAATTTTGATATCATTTATCGGGAATTTAAGAAAAGTCTTTCTTTGGGGTACCCTGGTCCATGTTATCGGTAGTTGCGCCGTAAGTACTTACGACAGAAACATCGTTTAGGCCTTCATTTTTAGAATAAATACCAGTCTTTGTAATTGCGTTTAAATACATTTGACATATTTTCTAAGTCTTAAGATCTTTTTTGACTTTGGGGTCAATTTTCTCCAAAAAATGCGTAATCAACATGATGTTTTAATAATTTTTTTTGAATGTATGTAATAATAATAAAAATTAAATTCAGCAACAAATTTGCCGAAAAACCCATAGATTTTATGATAATTTGGAAACACAGCGGCAGGTAAAATTAAATGTTTTCTTAGCTTTGAGCTCGAAAAGCTATGAATAAAAATTATTTGTGTGGTTTTAGATAATTTTGTAAGTATGTTTTCTACTAAAACAGTTATAACGGGTGCACTTTGACATTCCTTGGGTAGAAAAAATGCTAATTTTAGTAAACACTTAAGTTGAATTCTAAAAACTATCTGCAGTTGTTGCAAAATAATTTATAAGAACTATTCAAGGACATTCCATAGGTTCAACTAGCTTCATCTTATTCATACCTTGATGGTGCTTCCGCCCACTTTGCTCGAGAAGTTTAAAATTGACAAGATGAAGAGTATGCGGTAATCGTTGGATAGGAAAAAGTTAGAGCAGTTCAATGGCCTTCAAGATCAACTGACCCTACAATATTGGATGTTCTTGAATGGGGAAGAATGAAATAATAATATAAATAAATAATGTTAATAATATTTACTCAACAAAAACAGCAACTTTAAGTAAATTAAAAGAGCGCATGCTCAAAGCGTCCTCAGAAGTGAGGCAGTAGCAAGGATCATTAATATCAATATCATTGAAATACGAAAACGGGCTCTAGCATGCATACAAAATCAAAGAGGACTCAATTGAACACCGGTTATAACTGTTTTAGTTCACACATAAAATCCAAATTATCGATAACCACACATATCATATTTTATTTATAGCTTTTCGAGCTTAAAGCTAAAAAAAAAGGAAACACCAGGAATTTTGTAACAGTACCCAGGGTTTATAAATCACATTTTTCTCACTTTTATATCGCTAATGCTCCTCGAGTTTTCAATAAATTGCCGGATGATCTTAGATGTGAGAGAGTAATTTCTTCTTTTCTTCGTAAAACTAAAACATGGCTTTTTACAGTTAATCATATTGAATTGCTAAACTTATGTAATCCTTTGGATTAAATTGTTTAAGGACACATTTTTTCTTTTGCTTTTTATGTATCACTGCCTAAATTTGCTAAACATGACTTGAAATTTTAATATAATCTATCAACTTAAATCTAAATATAAAAATATTGTATTATAGAAAAATTAATTTTTTCTATTGACGTTCCCCATCAATGAATTATGTTGCTTATTATTTAGTTTTCAACGTGCATCCGCCACTTGTCGTAAAGACAATAGAATGCTCTTATCTATTTCTTGTTAACTACATATGTAATTATTTTGTATATACTAGACTTAAGAATGTATGTATGTAAACACGAAATAAAGAAATTGAAAAGTAAAAAAAAAAAGCTAATGTTGGTCTGTTTGGATTGGCGGGTGCTATACTTGCAGGAATGTAATTGTAATCGGTCATTGATTGTTGTGAATTTTGCTGCAGCTAACTATGATTGTGAAATTAACTGCGAGGCCTGTTATAGTAATTATTGACGAACTTGGCGGCAAATTCCTTTTGAGAGTTTTTTTTTCTGTCGGATCTTGTTCCCCTAGGTCTATTTTGCCTTAAGAATTGGGTAACACTTGAAGCTTGCTAGAAGACTTTCCATACGTCCAATGCAGTACTTTCCTTGAATTGGCGTCCACAGTCGTTGACAACGTGTCAAAAGCGCTGGCAGTTGCGGCATTGTACAAGGTCTTTGGATTTTGATTCTAACCAGTGGACTTTCTGGTCCATGATTATGGTCCCCGTGCAGACCTCTCTGGTGTCACAGCTCACAGGATTTTCTCAGCTCTAAAAAAACGTTGTTGTAATTTGTTTACCTTGCCTGGTCCCTTGTTGACTTTAAATGGTGTGAATCTTTACCACTGTTAGTCCTTCAATCTTGCCAATTAGGCATGATGAGGATGACTGCAGCTGCTTCGTTGTCAGATAAGTTGTAATTTGTTGTTGGTAAGACAGATATTAGCCGCGTTTTATGATCCACCAAGATCCATATGGATCCTCCTGTGATAATAAAACGATCCAGATCCCACACATAATTTGCATTTGATTGTGGTATTCCTGAGTTTTTTCCCGTTTTTAATTTTGAAATGTAAAGAAAAAATAAAAATGGAAAAGTAGTCGAAGTAAGTGTTTTATTATCTTTTATCGGGATCTAGATCTGGATCTTGTTTTTTTTTGACAGTGCTGACAACATTTACGAATCAAAATGGTCACCTGGTGCTGAGAATTAAAACTAATTCTTGGATCTTGAAATAGATTCAGATAGAATGCAGGATCCCAAATTGATTTTGTATTACGTGTAAAAGTTAATCCATATTCGGATCCAGATCCCGATAAAAGATAATAAAACACAGCTATTGGCTTCTTCTCCGTATATGTAAGATGGCTTGAAGTGGAGACTGATGGGTTCCACGGGTTGATTCGCATGGTTTGGCTGATTCGTTGCTATCTTTGAAACTGTTGGCGGTCTCAGTCGTCTCTTCTTCGCTGGATATCTCCTCATCGCTGCAGAAAGTTGTAGCTTCTCCCTTCATGCTGTCCTTGAACTCGGCATTTCTGTTGTTGATGGGTTGGTCGTCTTCATTATATTCGTTTTTATTGGACTTGACAGTGTTATTAATCGTCATAGATAATCTCGGGCCGTATTTCGGGTACAGGTCATTGACGATCTTCTTTAAGCACCGCTTCTATTTCACCAAATGCTGGTTCAGGATTTAGTGGCCCACTTGTTGCTGGATAAGCTACTTTCCTTTTTGTCACTTTTATCACTTTATAACGGATTAACTTTATCACAACCACATTAAACTAAGCACTGCACATAAGACCGTATTTTGTATTGTTTGGGCTAAACCATTTATATTTCCGTTGGGTAATAAATAAAATGGTGGTTTCAAATGCACTGACTATTTAAGTTCTTCCACTGGCATTTCCGATCGTGTCCGCTTACTGTCACTGAATGATTGCTATTTCGATGCAGAACTTTTTTAGTCTTTAGGGTAAGTATTTCCAGTACTTAGCTTTTTTTTATTCAGAAGCAAAAGTTGCGTGTATTTGGACACCAAGTAGCAAACGCATTTTTGCAGGATGGCCACGATCTTTGCTGTTTCCACTTTTGGGGGATATGAAATCAGATTGGGTTACTTGCTAGGTTGGTGTCACCATAAACCTAGTCATCATTCTGCCTCGTTCAAAACTGCTGGATCACCAGGTGAGTTTGGTTTGAAGTTTCTCTCGAAGTAGTTGCTGAGCGCTAACACTTTGTTATGTGTTGATTTAGCTTCAATGTTGTTGGGACTGATGACTTCCGGAGTTGGGGTCTGTTTTTCAACGATCTTGTTAATGTTCTTGAATGCTTCTGGTCCTAGCTGGTAGCCTGTTCTGAAACTAGATGTTATTATGGTGCCGAAAGGAGTTCCGAAACATGACGTTGGCGCAGTGCATCCTCATTCCAAACTGACCACTAACTGCTGCTGGTAGTGCTCAGCTCTCTCTAATCAATGGATCCTTTGGAATCGTTTTCTCAGCCGCTTACCAGCCGGCTGTAAGGTGTTGGTACCTGTCCCTTGATGACCTAGGTTTGGTGTTCCAATGCATCACAGAGAGCTTCCTCCAGAACGACTATATCAGGGTCTATTTTACTGTCCATAATGCTATAACCTAGCCTCTGAGCTTCTCAACGGGTTCTTAGCATTATTTGTTGGGGTTTTACAAAAGCATGCTTTTCACCCCCTGAGGCAGCCTCTTGCAACCACGCTCCCTGATCTACCAAGTGACCTTTTACCATTACTAATACACCCCTTAAAAACACATCCAACCCAATAATATCCTCCCCTTCCTCAATTAGTGTTTGAAATCCTTAATTACGTGTAAATCACAATTTTTAAATACAAATTTACTAATATTAAATATTATGTGCATTTCATGTTTTAAAAAAAAAACTTAAATAAAACCTTAATTTAAACAAACAAAAACAATTATTTTTGACAGTTTATTGATTTGAGTTATATTTTTAAAACACGATTAAGTTGTCCATCAATCATGTCATTCATTTAGAAATTTTTCCTTCCATACTGACATATATGGGCTTCATACATCGTTACGTTAAATATATTTTGCAACTTAATTACATTTTTATGATACCCAAATTTGATATACAGTGACTTCTCTCAATATCCATATTCCATTGTCTTTCGATTAATTCAGATTTTGTCCATTCTTTTCTGAAAATAAAAGCAAAAACCATGATTTTACATATTTTGCAAATAAACAAGTTCCATTTGATTTTTGTTTTCTCCATCAATAAGCCACATTCATAATCATCCCGACAAAAAAAACTGACAGCTGGTTCGTACTCGTATACAGAAATTATGTTGTGAATTTTGTGCAAAATAATATGTGCACACGTTAAGGGTCAGCATTCATTATTTCCATTATTTGAGTATGTATATATCTACCGATAACAATATTGATCCAGAAATAAATAAAAAAACCTAACGGAAGAAAACATGCAAAAAATATAACAACCCAAATGCAAATTTTATATGCGTTCATTTGTGAACATTTCGAACCAACAAAATGGGTCATTTGCAAGTAAATGTGTAAGTGGCGCCCAATGCGAGAATGTCCAACATCCGAATTTATGTCCTCATAAGTCACGAGTTGCCACCAAAGCAAACAAAGCAAAAAAAAAATAAATAAAATAATTCTCCCTTAAACAAGTCGTGTGAGTAGTGTGGTGCGGGAGGAAGTTCGCATGATGTGAGGTCGATAACCAAGTCGGCCACCAGATGCAATGGTTATTACGGTATCGCCTAAATTATCGCCAAAATACAGAAGTGACCATTTTTGCCACTGTAATTGTCATTGTCACCGTATATCTCGGTGCAGTATTGCTATATGTGCGGATGTATGTATGTATACTGAACAGAGTTATATTTATAGACACAATCGAAATTACACTCGTGGTGGTTTCTACGACCCTTACCATCAACACCACACTACCACCATGGAATGTGGTGTAATGGATGCCATACGAAAGTAATGTATTACACCAGAAAATAAATTAAAATTTGTTTTGGTTGGACAATTTAAAACAGTGATGCCAGTGGTCTTTGTTATTACGGAAAGAACAAAAAAACTAACCTATGTTTGGTTTATTCACAAAATTAAATTAATCTAATTCAATCGAGTTCAATGTGGTAACATATATTTACACGCATATTCATTTTTTAATCTGAATAATTTAAGAGGCTGGTTAACAATTTGGTGGGTTCGTAATACTTTAATCTTATTATTAAAAGAAAAATTTCGTTACGAATTCAAATATATAACAAGCATTTTCTTATGCTAGCTGTCTGGGATTAGACATATAGGAAATTTTTTACCAAATTTCGCATTAAAATTCTTAACTACATTACTTTTCTAAAAATGTCGACGGTAAATTATTTTACCTAATTTATACTGAATGGGCATACTTCTTGTAATATGTTTGTTTGTACTTTTTTGATGGGCTATTCTAAAATTTTCAAATATCTTGGCTCGAATCAGTTTTAGTTCTTCGTCTTTATTTAAAATTTTGATTTTGTGTTCTTTAACTGCACCCAATTTACGGAGTACTTCGTATAATTTACCCGTGTTGAATCATTGGAGTTCCAAAAATCGCGTAATAGGGCTCAACTGCGATAGCATCGTGCAGTAGACATCGCAATGAGAATGCTTCGTTGCTAAGGTGTTTAGCTCATTATATTCCTCTGAAGAGAAATATGGTGACCTAAAGTCGACCTCTGGTGCTTAGTATTCAGTTGTGATCTCCTCCATATTGACACGCGAGAGAGTATTAGGGACCTTTTGGACACCATCTTTATGCTATATCATGAAGTCGAAACCCTGGAGTTCAACACTTCATCTGGCTAAACGACCAGCAAGGTCCTTATGGGTCATTAAACATTTCAAACTTGAGTGATCGGTGATGATAGTAAAGGGTAAGTCCTAAACTTCTTTACCGATAAAACGGCCGCAAAGCAATCAAGTTCCGAAACACTATAGTTTCTTTGAGCGGAATTTAGCATATTTTTTTTTATAATTAAAGCGCACTCAGGGGATTATGACTTCCCTTCAAATGTTGGTTTAGCATAGTGCGAGCATTTAGGAATCAGTGGGAGGATTAAGTAGGAGAAACCGATGTACATTCATCTTAAATGTTTGGACATTGAAATGAGGAGGAAAAATAGAGTCGGTTAAGGCATTCCACATTCGTGTCGTACGGCAAATGAAAGAATCTATGTACTTAACTGTACGTCCGAAGTTTGGCTCAAGGGTAGACTGATGAGTATTCCCAGGGAATGCAACTAGCTAATTAACTAGAACATTCTTTAAAGAAGTAACGATAAAACAGTGATAGGTAAGAGACATTTCGACGATGTTCCAACGAAACAATAGTTTGAGAAATTACTGTCACCTATCAGCCTTAAGGCTCCATTTTGGATTCTATATAGTGGTGCAAAGATGTTTTAGATGCACCAGACCAGATATGAGAATTATATTCTAGTTCAGGATTTTTGGCCAGATCAGAGGGGGGGGGAGTGTTTACATCGTCTTATACTCTGTCCAATGAATATGTGCAGTACAGGCCTTATGGAAGAGCTTTCCTTTTCCAAAGGGTGCCTGCTGCATATGAAAATATCTCCAATCCCCTTAAATAACCACTGTGTATGTGTATTTTCTCGTACTATCAAGCGTACACCCCACTATGACATGCCTTTCGAACGGCTCGAGCCGTACTGATTGTAGCCTCGTTTTCAATCCTCTTTGTGTGTGCCAAAAATAAGCCCATCAAATCAGAGTTACCGTGGCAATGGTAATGCTTACAAATACATATTTTTCTTTGCATATCATAAGGGAGCTTTCAGGATGGAAGCTTTTTATACGCTTTAAACTTTAAAGGATACTTGAAGACAAAAATGTTACCGTTTGCTTTTTTTTGTTTCATAGATTTGGTTTTTTCGTGGTAGTTTGCAAACAAAATTAAAAAAGCCATTAAAATAGTATTTGGCTAATTGAAATAAGGAAAAGGGTTTATTTGAGTGCATTTTCGAGCGCGTCATGTTTGGAACATAATTTGTTTTGATGTTGTATTAATAAAGTGTGTTTACTTATAATCATTTTGATTTCTGGTTGTGAAACGAAAAAATTAAATGCTCAAGCTTATTTTTTAGTGCTGTGTAAGATAAACTGTATTTTTGCTTTTACTTTTGAACCTATGCACATACCTACATTTAATAAGTTTAAATGACGAAAGCAACAGCAGTTACTTATCGAAATAATGTGATAGGGTGCTGGGTAATTTACAATTGAAATGTATTATCCTGTAATATGTATGTATATTTTGTGTTATGAAGAATGAATTTGTTTTCTTCTACTTCTGCTTCTACTGGGGATACCCTTTAAAAACGCGCCTGTTATTTTACCGCTTGATAGTGTCGAAAAAGATAAGATCAATTTATTTCAGTGGACATTTAAAAACTCTGAAATAGAAAATCTTGACATTTTCCAGATTTTCACATTTAAGATTCTGAATTTCGTAATTTTCATATCCGAGATATAATTATTTTTGATTATAGATTTTGGGATTTTCATTTGTAAAATCAATTTCTTTGTTTTAAACTAAATAATAAAGGATAGATGGCAGCCCTTCTAAGCTTTTTGAATTTTTATAGTATGCAGTACGGAAACCCTTGACAATTATTTCTTTCACACAACTAAATGGGATTCCTTTAAAGTTAGAGTGAGATTCAAACGTCATATCTTCCCTGTACTGCACATATTCATTGGACAGAGTATTATAGGAAACCTAAGCATTTGGCCGCATTTTCAGCAATACCCAATATGTGATCATTCCACATATACACATACCAAGAATTGACAGCTTTTTAGTTTCCACGATGCATGCGCCATCCATGAACAATGGCATAGGGGGAATATTCGGCTTTAAGGAAAAAATCAGCTCTGGGTCTTAAAACCATTAAATTCAACACGATTATTAATACCCCATTTAAGAATGCTATTTAGATCGGAATTTAATGAGCTCAACATTTATTGCCATTGCAATTCCACATTCGAAAAAGAAGCAATTGGCAAAACTGTTAAGTAGATTAGCGGTTTTGAAAAAAAAATCATTTATAAAAATGAGAAAAGTAGTCGGATGCAAAACAGAGCCTTGGGGAACACCATCAGAATTTATTTTTCGAACTTCAGACTTGAACTTGACTTGACTGGGACATGAACGCTATCGGTCGTTCATTTTTCTTATCATCCATATGGAAGAGCACACTCCCTACACCTGAAGTTGAAGCGTCGCACTGTATATACAAATGTTTAGAAAAATCTGGATTTTTCAGTATGGGTGCTGTAACTTTTTTTTGAGTAGTTGATGTAGAGTAGTAATTGATAGAAGACTGCTGTAATTGCTTCGTCTTTCATTTTAAAGGAGAATGGGCAAAAGTATAAATGGGACTGGTCTACCTAGTGCCAAGACACGAGATCTATGAAAATGATTTGGTATTATGGAGTGTACCAAAGTTCGAGTATTTTGGTTGTCAAACAATGGGAGTTGGATAAAACAAGCGACCAAAAAAATAAGAAAAACACTTTGCAAATTCGAATGCACAAAGACGAATTGTTTTATATTTTAAAATATATACTGCCTAAAACACATGGGTGACAGCTATGTGTCCATACAAAAAAAAGATGTACTATTGCTAAGCTTTCCAACGATATACATATATCTCATTCGTGGACAATAGGTAGACCAAATTACCCATTCTTCTTGCTGTCCCTTTTTCAAGCAATCGGTCATGGGAGCTGCTATAGACGCATAGTTTGGTATGAAACGTCTTACCAGTCCGTCATGTCTAGGAACCTATGGAGTTGTTTGGGGGTCTTAGATACCGGAAATTCTTCGACTGCCGATACTTTTTCCTTGTCAGTCCGTTTACATCCGTCACCAACTACATATCCCAGGTATACTTTTTTTTCCTTTAAGCAAAATTTGCTCTTATCAATATAATTTGGCAAGCCACCTTGACGTTAAGAAATCACTGCTTCCTCGAGTACCTTTACTTGCGTTTCGAAGTCTGGAGTACAAATCAAAAGGTCATCGAGATAGACAAAGACATTCTGTCATTAACTAAGATATTCTGTGAGCCGCATTACACAACCCAAACGTCATAACCGTGAATTGGTATAACGGTCGCCCAGGGACTGTAAAAGCTGTCTTCTCTCTTGATTTGCACTCCAGTGGGAGCGGAATTTATCAATTAAGTCGATACTGACGAGTTTCGCAGGGATGCCAAACTAGACATTGATAGACATGGACGATCTCAAATCCACATCAGAGTAGCTTTAGGCCAGAAAAGTCCACCACCGACTTAATATTCAGACTGCGGCAGGTCTTGGAAACAAAATATAGGAGCTTAAAATCGACAATCTCCGCCCGTTTATCGATTTCAAAGCCACTTTTGATAGCATCTATCGAAAAGTGCTATCTAACGCGGCCTGGAAATCGAAGAAAATGTGCTTACTGTCGGTTTAAAGTTCTTGGTCTTTTTTTTAAAATTCTGGCATAATGCTACTCTGATATGGACTTGGGAGCGTCTTTTTACATTTTCGTACAACTTCCGAGCCGCATTACTATTATGACATTCCTCTACCTTCAAGATGGCACGCTTCGCATTCAAACCATATATCCTCTTATTCTCGTAGAGCTCGTGAGCAGCTCTGGTCTTTCTGTGCAGTGACGCCTCCTGATTAGCTTTATGCACTTGCCGGATCTCATCGTCAAACCAGGGGTTCGGTTGTGGTGGTCGTGTAAGACCCAGCAACGCAGATGATTTTCAATACATTTTATTGAAGTTATTTGAGACTAGATCGAAATGAACTTTCCGATGTCTTGCGATTTAAGCTGTCCGATGTCCGTAGCCATAAATACATAGGAACCATATCGGAAAGCTCACAGTTTACTCCAACAGCTGTCTGTTGGGGGGCAGACGTAGTAGAAAAAGAGAAGTATGTAGCATTTCACGACAACTGCTTTTTCCTGCGTTACCCTCCTTTTACGTTTGTTTTGGGAAGACATTTCTTCAAGTATTTGATCTCGGGTTCTTTTCCTTAGAATTTCATGGGTGACTCTCCCTACCTTGATATCTATCCTCCTGATTTCTACTAGAAATAGTCATCTACGAACTCTGTTACCTAATTTATTGAGAACCGTGTAAAAGGTGTACATCATCACCCGTCACACCTTAACCCTAACCTACCTAAGTGCAATGGCAACACTTAGTTTTTTATTTACCCACTTCTGAGACATTTGGATTTTGCGAAGCCTTTTCCAAAAGCACAAAATTCCAATACAAGTAGGTAGGTACTTCTAACTCTTGCTTTTGTGGTCATGTTATATTTTGTTTGTTTGTTTTTTTTATGTTTTGTTTCCCTCGACTTCAGACTTTTGTGTGAGGAAAAATGCCATTGATTCGAAATTGCAAACAATGAACATTTTGCACACGCACTATTTTTCCACTTCGACCGTAATGGTTATTTTTGTGCCAGAGAAGTTTAGGAAATAATAAAAACAAGGATATTTTTGTGCACACTGTTCTGGATGTATATTTAGGACACAAATTGAGGACTTTCCTCTGAATACTCCTGCTCTACTGCTGCTGCTATCCTGGCGGAATATTATTGTTTTCCAAAATGACTGGCCACATTGCTAGCGGCTGTGGAGCGAAGAAATTTATGTTTACCACCTGGTTTGAATGTTTTTCTCTCTCACTGCTTACCTAGTCCTAGACCTATGTACCTGTCTCTCTATACAATAGGGTTATGTTTGTTTACCTACCGATTTGAAAAGTTGTTGTTTCGCATCGTTTATGGAGATCTCGAGGGGTTGGTGGAAAGGTTATTTTGTTTATGTTGGCTTTCAGCAACACCTATTTCGTATATTGGAACACAGAAAATAAAATGAGTTGTGATTAATTTTATTTTTGTTTTGGAGTGAAAGAGGTCCTTACCGCATTATGTTTCCTGGAATATATTTATACCGGAGGTTGTTTTTGTTTTAGTTATTCGTTTTTTTGTTAGTTTTTTTAGTTTAAATTAAAAGCCAAACATTGATTCCACACTTTTCACGACGGGGGAGTTTTCAGCTAACATTTTCGCTGTTAAACATAAATTTGTAAATTTGCGGTTTGTAAAGATAGTTGAACATGGAAATGTTTTAATTGTTTAACAAGGAACTCTCACCTATGGTGGGCAGAACATTAAATACATATAACTATAGTTAGTCGATATAGTTATAAGGGTTTCTGTTTAGTCCTTTAAGCAATAAAACTTATTTTATATCGGTTTTTCTATTTTATTTAGGTTGGAAAGGTAGGAAGGCATCTACTTTTTTTAATTTAATTAATTTGTTTTTTTTGTATCAATGGAAATATAACTTGAAGATTGTAGTAGTAAGGATAAGAGGTTTCTAGACCGCTGCCAGATATGCAAAATTCAAAGGGTCGACATCATACCCGCCTTCCTCAACTTTTATTTGTAATTTTTGTATGATGTGCACTACGGCTTGTAGGCGACCCTTAGTGCAGATCACGGAAGTTGTGAGGAAAGAATGAACAAAAGAGAAAGAGTGAGTTATTGCTCAATACTGATTTTTAATTGTTCAGAAAGCTACTTTTAATTGGCTTCAGTTGCTTCCGACTATTAAGGATCTCCCAAACCAATGCAAATCATTCGTTGACAACAAAGAAAACAACAATCACAACATGTTGTCGATGAAGTTTCGTCGTCGACAAAAAATAGTTCGCATTGGTTTGGGAGAGCCTTTAGTATTTAGTTCTACTTTGATAACGAAAAGTAGCTTTCCTAATCGTTGAGTAAATGTAGAAGTCCGAATTATTTTTTCTTGTATAAACTACGTTTTTATCGATAACTTTTAATCGCCAACTTAATGCGTTTCGATAGTTACAAAACACGTCTTTTAGTTCTCTGAGATATAATATTTCTGAACACGCCTAATTCTAAAAGTCACAATGACGTTTGGTTAATTTAACCAAATCATTTTCCCAAGCAAATTCTTTGGGGAATATTATCCATTTTGTGTACCTATATCATTTCCCATACAAAATTTGACAGTTCATTACCCAAATGGTACCTTACGCATATGGTAAACTTATCTAGTGTTTTACATCGTTGTCTTTGCATGAATACCCCTAATAGTTTGGATTAAAGTCCGTCAACTTAAATTTCATTTAACAAAAGGAACAATCAACTTCAAATGCGTTCCCAACTCAAATGAAGAAAATACGCTTATTTTCATTTCCACAAAAATAAACAAATTTTATTTATTCTTCGACAATAAAAAGGATTTATTCAACGTTTTTGCTTTTAGGTATATATAAATTGTAAAAAAGTGAATTAAGAGCAAAAGACAAAATGAAGTTGCCAAGTGAATACATGAATAATAATAATATTTGAATGGGCCATTTCTATGCTGCTCTTGCTCTATCAAAATGCATTTTTGCTATGCCAGTGACAATGAGGAGACTTCTTCTTCATTATTTTAACACCCATCAGCAGCCAGTTACAGTAGGTCCCAGGAGTAATATCATGAATATAGAGCATCTGAAGTCACAGCCAAAAATACTTCTACAAGCCCCATGCTTTGGGCATAAATAAACGTAAGAAACCAAAAGGAACAAAAGGGACTTACTTGAATCTCTTAGCACGCGAGTCCAACGTAAACAATATTCCATTTTGTGTGGTGGTTTAAGCTGTTTGCAAGTAGAATCCACAGAATGGACACTTTGGCAATGGCAAAGATGTGTTAAGTAAACAATAAAAGAAGAACTGGCTAAAAGATGCATTTATTTATGAGAGAGAGAAGACAATAAAGATAAAGTTGGTGTTATCACCTTTTTGGCAAAGCAAAATTAAATTCAATCTTGCAGTGAAAAGAGATTTTAAGATGAAGTTTGAAATTATATAAGACATCAGTTGCAGAGCAATGAAGTGGATTAGAAATTCAATTTAACAATTGATGAAGAAAGTCTAGCATTTTTCGTTTTGAATGTCAAAGGAAATTATCTTGAAAATTATAAATATTTGAAGGGCCAATTTTTCAATAATCAGTTACACCTCAGGTAGTACTTATAGACTAGGACCGCTTTCACACAAGGAAACTGAGTTGCCGGCAATTTTTAGTTTATAGGCGAGAAGGGCGGAAAAGGAAGACAAAAAATCTGCCCTCACACCCTTCTCGCCTACAAACTAGCTAGTTTCTGGCAACTCAGTTTTCTTGTGTGAAAGCGGTCTAAGAGCCCAGGACCGCCAGACAGACTTTATTTTATCAAAGCTAAGATTATGTCTCACTCAATCTGCTATTAGATACTCATTTTCCAGGTAGCTCCCAAACTTTAAACAGTAGGTACTGATCACATTAGATCTAACAATAATCTAACTTTTCCACAAGGTTTGATAGCAAGGGAAAAATTGTTGTGGGCTATCAACAGCTTCAAACCTTACAAGTCTCCAGGACCAGACGGCATAATACCAGCCGAACTTCAAATGAGCTCATGTATAATGCTGCCTATTTTAGAAATAATCTTTAATAGCTGCTTGAACTTGGCTCATATTCCTAGTTCATGGAGAGAAGTAAAAGTTGTTTTTATACCCAAAGCAGGTAAATGCTCCCATGTTAATCCGAAAGATCACAGACCTATTAGTCTATCATCATTCCTTCTCAAAACTTTTGAACGACTGATTGATATTCACTTACGTACTAGTATTGATACGAGACTCTTGTCTCAGTCTCAACACGCGTACTGCAAAGGGAAATCGGTGGAAACGGCACTACATACTTTGGTACGCACCATCGAATATTCCCTCTACCATAAAGAATATACAATGGTTGCTTTCCTAGATATAGAAGGCGCTTTTAACAATGTCGACACATCTGCAATCGCATCTGCACTGTCATGTCTGAAGGTAGACAGTTCGCTTGGTGAACTGATCAATCAAATGCTGACAAGCAGGATTATCAATTCAAAACTGGGCGATTTCTCTGCAAAAAGATCAGTCAGTAGAGGTACGCCACAAGGCGGTGTTCTATCTCCCCTTCTCTGGAACCTTGTAGTAAACGAACTGCTTACAAGCCTGGAAGCGGAGGGCTACAGGGTGATTGCCTATGCGGACGATGTTGCTATCGCTGTATCAGGTAAGTATCCTATTGTCTTAAAGGATCTCTTACAAAATGCCTTAAACAAGCTAATAGACTGGGCCGAACGGTGTGGACTGGGTGTCAACCCCCACAAAACTGATCTTGTCCTCTTCTCCAGGAAATATAAAATTCCACACTTAAAGGAATTCCACTAACATTCTCCGACAAAGCTAAATATCTGGGTCTTATTTTAGATAAGAAGTTAAGTTGGAAACCAAATATAGAAGAAAGAGTCCGGAAGGCCACAGTAGCACTCTTCTCTTGTAAGAAAGCCATTGGAAGTAAATGGGGACTCCAACCCCGTATTACTCACTGGCTATACATCTCGGTAATTAGACCGATTCTTACATATGGGTTGGCAGTTCTAGATACAGCGGTTAACCGCGATAAACTTAGTAAAGTCCAAAGATCAGCTTGCATGTGTATAAGTGGAGCACTTCGTTCTACTCCCTCCGCGGCACTGGACACTCTTCTTCATCTGACACTCCTCGATTTATTTAGTAAACAAACGGCAGCAAGTTCGGCAATCCGTCTTAAAGCCTCTTCACAGTGGACCAATAATGAAATAGGCCACTCAGCTATTCTGAACTCATACAGATCACTTCCAAGTATAATTGACTACACCATCCCACAATTCCGTTTCGATAAAAATTTTCAAGTTGCCATACCCTCCCGATCCACATGGGAGGACGTGACATTCTTGGAAGACGACTCGATTCACTTTTATACGGACGGTTCAAAAACCGATGATGGGGTTGGTGGAGGCGTGTACTCAGAAAGATTAAATTTAAGTCTCGCATTTCGTCTTCCAGACCATTGTAGCGTGTTTCTGGCGGAACTTTTGGCGATAAAAGAAGTTTTATCTTGGCTTAAAGAAAACGTGATATTGACTTCTGATATCCGCATCTTCTCAGACAGCCAAGCTGCCATAAAATCTCTCGACTGTGTCTCTACAAACTCTAAAACAGCCCTTAACTGTCGATCATCTCTTATAGAGATGGCGCAGCAGTTCCAAATTCTCCTTTGTTGGGTGCCGGGCCATAGGGACATTCCGGGTAATTGTAAAGCTGATGAACTCGCCAAAGTTGGAACAAGACTACCTATTTTACCTGAAAAGGTAGACAGGTATGCCTATAGCTACATGCAAATTTTTGCTGAAGCAAGATGCTTTAAGGAGAACAAACCTTAGGTGGAACAACGTAACCACTTGCCTGGCGACAAAACAGATCTGGCCTACGCTAGATGTGAGGCGCTCTAAGTGTTTGATATCTTTGAACAGATTGCATATCAGCTCCGTAATTGGTTTCATAACCGGGCACTGTCTTATAGGCAAGCACGCAAAGTGGTTTGGAGTTTTCGCAAACGATTTTTGTAGGAGCTGTATGGATGAAGAGGAGGAAGAATCTGTTTCTAATCTGCTCTGCACATGCCCTGCCCTATCTAAAAGACGTAGGCTCCATCTCGGAGACTTCTTCTTCAATGATCCTAGTGATCTGACAAACATTGACATAAGTAGTCTCGCACGCTTCATTAGAAGCTCCAACTGGTTTTAATGAGCGGGGAAAAAATCTCTCTAGATTCACGTGGTATCACAACGGACCAACTTATGGTCTAAGTGTGTCAGTCCCTTGCTGGCAGCCACTTCAACCTAACCTAACCTAAGATTATGTCTATGAACATAATACGCTATGGGTACTATTAGAACCTTCAATCCGGGGAGAATAAGGCGGTAGCGAGTCGCATATCGCATTCAAATGTTGCAGCATTGTGTTATTTCACAAAAGCTGAATTTTGGATATGTCTTAGGGGTTGGTGTCATTAACTTTATTTTACACTTGCCAGAGCTCTACAGTGGGATCTAAATTCAGCCAGGCACCTTAAATCTAATAAACTAATCATATATGTTTCTGTCTTAAAGCTAATCTTTATTTGCTCCAAAATAAATGAAATATTTATTTAACGGATAAGTTCACTAACGTGCAATAACGGCAGCGTCATTGAAGTCAAAAATGGCAAAATTACTTGCCTAGAAGGATGCCAATGCTGATAGGATATAGGAAGTAGACAAGAGCATCTCCAATTATTGTACCCTATCTTTCTGAACTGGACGAAATATTTGGCGAAAAACCCGTAATAGAAAATAACCTAACCTAATTACCTAAAGTTAACAAAACCCTCATACCACCTAAGACTTGTAGTGCATCTAAACCCTGTGATTTCCAGCCGATAGCAGTATCATCAGTTTTAGTTAAGCAACTGCATAGCATAACATCTTGGTAACGAGACTAAATAATGCCATTGAACTGGACAGCTGGCAGCAAGCTTTTATCCCTTCAGATGGCTGGGCTACCAACTTAACCTTTTCTGACTTGCTACTCGATATCAACATCAATCAGTTCCAGTTGTTATCTCGCATCTATTGACTTGACGTCGCTAAGGAATTTGACTCTTTTTCCTATCTCACGATAATGGGAACCCTACGCTCTAATGGAGCCCCTTTGTGCTTCATTATGTACATTCCATATCTGCACCACCACTCTAATACACGGATTCAAAGCAACTATTGGCCGTCGGATCCAATTAAGTCCAAGAGTTGTGTCAAGCAAGGCGACCCCCCTTTATCACCAATTCTGTTAAATTTAGCTATTGATAAACGACTCAAATCTTTATACTCCAAAATAACTTGCAAAATAGGCACGGTATCAGTCAATGCAATCGCGTTTGCTGATGACCTAATACTATGTGCTTCGATACCTCTTGGTCCTCGGAACCTTTTAAGCCACACGCTTGCGGTTTATCCATCAATACTGCTTAATGCAGAACAATAAGTATAAAAGTCCAGTTAAGGATCATTGGATTTGTACGATGGAAAACCAACAAATCCTGGCCCTTAAAATAACTAATGTTCTTACATAGCTCAGAATTGATGTCACTTTTAAAGGTTAATACTATAAGAAATCGCCTCTAGCGCCAAAATTGGAGCGCGTTATTGGGGTTTCTCAGAAACTCCAACAGTTCATGCTTATTTTAAGGACACACATCAGTGCCCTAAGCAAAATCGCAAGAGGATTAGAAAGAACAAAGTCAACACATGGTTAAGCTTGCCACAAAAACCACCTCGACATATTTCTATGCGCCTATTGATCAAGGTGGTCTGGCCCCCAAAATCCTCTCAGGTAGGGACTTTATTCACTGTGTTAAAACACATATCAATGTCCTCCTTAAAAAATCAAGATCGACGAGAGGACGTGCATCCCCAGATCGCATGTGTCGAGCAAGATGTCCTAGGGTAGAAACACTCAATTACGAGGTGCAGCAGTGTCCACGCTAGAATAGGATAATTCCCCCAATTTGTTGTCCTATTATGCTAACTGCTGCCTGCGATCAGGCACGACCACTTGATTTTAGCAAATCATTCGATAAAATATCCCATGACATTATTTTTTTTTTAATTTAAAGCATACGGTTTTCTTCTCCTGTCTGTATCCCGCATTGAATCCTACATCAACAATCGTCAAAATAAAGTAATTTTAAGATCATGTTCTTCCAACCCTATTGGTTCAAATTCAAGTGTCCCGCAAGGAAGTCACCTAGGGCTCCTGATTTTCCTATTAACTATCTATGATGTTGAACTTATTCTCTCTGAATCTGCCCTTGAGATCTACGCTGGTGATATGCGCAGAGCATCTCAAACATTTTGTATCCATTGCAGGTGCTCTGTCACTACAAGTAGACCTTAATAATACTCACAGGCTCGACAATCTTATTCTGCCAAACCTGGAGAAAGTCACCTGTGTACATAGCAACAGAGACGACAGATATTGAGCCAAGAGATTGCGCCTATATAACAACAACATCCATAGACACCAATGGAACTTGTGACCTATTGGCCCAGAAAGCTCCATTCCACAACTGGTGGTTGTAGTATTAAGGACGCGATTCGACCACGACCACTTGTTGTTCGGTCACAGTCAACAGTGAGACTGTAGGGTGCGAACCTAGCTTCGTATGCTATCTAATACGCCATCTTCTTTCCCCCAACGGATGCAAGCGCCACCTGTGGGCCAGTTGATACAAGCAGCATAAAATTATTGAAGCCAAACTAGCTTTAAGCTGAATGTGGTCCAAATTCTTTTGAAATCAAAAATTTGATCTGCTATCCAAATATTTTTTCTAATTAATCTATTAAATATTTATCAAATTCAACCAAAAGCATCATGTATGAGATTCACATAGAGTTCTAGGAACATAGCACAAAAAATCCTAAGTGATAACGTACTACTGAATTCTCAAATGCAAACAAAATACTAAGAATTCTAGCATATATTTTAGTTCTTTCGAAAATATATTAAAAAATACCCCATATTAAAGCTGTTTCCATATCCGGTATTCTCGGAAAAACAAATTTAAACAAGGCAGTAAGAAAAACAACATGATCCAATGACAACACATCCAAACAAAAAAATAAAAGAAATAAACAAAAAAAAACTTTAATAACGAAAACAAAACTACATTCACAGAAGACAATAATACGAAAGAGTTGTAGTCACAGAGTAGAATATACTTTCTGTAAGGAATAACTTTCTAAGTCTCATTTATCATGACGTCTTGCTGCTGGGGTATTTCATTGCTGCAGATTCCCGAATGCGAATCCCGAAAGAAAATTAACGACATCAAAATAGTCTTCCTTCTTCGTCGTCGTCTTCATTTGTGTTTGTGTTCAAACTAGAAAAGAGATGTGCTGCTGTTACTGTTTCTAGACCTTGTTCTCCAATAGTGCCATGCAGAAAATAGAACTTCCATTATCATTCCATCAAAACGACGATGGGAAAGCAAAAGCATTTAAAAAATAATAAATACCCTGTTGTTGGTGTAGAAATAGAAGCAGCTGCAGTTTGTTGCAACGCACGGATGAACAAAATGGCAACAACAAGAGCACACACTATATTTGCTCTCTAAAACTAAGGTACATATATTTTAAATGTATAGATATGTGTATAGAGGATGTCTGTCGGGTGTCCTGTCGCTGTCATTGCGCCCAGCCATATAGCAAAGGACATTAATCCTTCGTTCCGCCCTTAGACTGTGAGCTAAAAGTTAAAGTATACATTGGAGTAGAGAAGAGAGTGATGGAAGCAGAAGTAATAAGTATACTACAGTCCTGCCTGCGTTCTCTGCGAGACAAACAATATGACTTTCCGTCAAGCTTACGTCATGCTCTTTATATCCTCGTTGACATTTCTTCATTTTAAATTGTCAAGGATTTGCACCAAGGATATAATATAGCTAGCTCTATGATGGTTGGTGATGGTGGCATTAGAATTAGATATACACTGATGTAACCGAAAAACATAGTCCGACGACCATTCACTCAGCTCCAGTCCGGACTCACACCATTTATTTATGCAGCCGAGAACCCGTCACCACAGAAGTTCGGATGACATCTGGTCAAAACATTGCCTGTCTTAATAAATCAAATTCAATACAAGATTATGTGACACCGCTGTCAGACAGACATAAGTTACTCGTATCGTGTTTATACCATGGAGTGTGTGGTGTGGTGTTCTTAACTATTTGGTCAACGTATATTGAGAATATACTTGTCATTTCTATTACTTTTTGGCAAACGTTATAGATATCGGTTATCCTTATATATTTGTGTATGATATTTGAACTGGCTGAAGATGGGGAACCAAAAAGTAAACCTTTTATTAATTTTCATGTCAACTTAAGTGCTGGCATGTCCTAGAATTTGTAGGTTAGATTAGGGTTTAATTTATTCAAACTGATGTTTTTGTTTTATCGATATGGATATGAATTACCATACCTATTTCTGAAAGCCATACAAAATGAATTAGGAACGATATTAATTTAAGTTGATATTAAATTTTCTACAAAAATGAGTATAACTTAAAACTATTGAAACTGCACCTATTTATTCTCCGCAGCTGGAAATTAGGAAGATGGATCAGAAGAACTTGGCAATTAGTGATGGGAAGGACATGAATTAATGAATTAAGTGCGGTGGTACTTTGTCTCACTTTAAATGTCCAATAGGACAAAGCTATTTTAAGGGAAATTTTCAATAAAAAAATTAAATTTTTTCAATGACGTCTTTTCTCTTCAGCTGATCATGAAATTTGAATAAAACACAGCAGTACTTTTTTTTTTGTTGTAGATTTATTTTAACAAAAGCAAGGTTTAAAAAAGTAAAAAAAGGACAATATAAAAGAATCAAAACCATCACAGCAAAATTAGTATATTTTGGTAAACGAAAACAATTTCAAACTCACTTAATAAAGAACCAAAATTAAAATGAAAATGTTTACAACAAAAAAACTTAAAATAGAAAGGTTTAAGAATAAAGGTTAAAAACAACAAAATAAAAAGGTTTAGAACAACAAACGTTAAAATAAAAAGTTTTAAAAACAACAATATAAATTAATTGTTTTAAGAGAAATACCTTCATTTTTTTAAAGCAAACATAATAAAATTTTATTTGAATAACAAAAACAAAAAAGATTTCTTACGACAAAATTTACCGCAAAAGTCCTCCTTCGATTCCTTCCTTTCCGTTTTCAATTTTGTTACGGCTGCAAAATACTGGCGAGGTTTAGGGCAACCATGGTACCATCAACCATTGGTATACTTAGCCAGAGTGTTCTGCAAAAGTAATAAAAGCAGGTGTACGAGATATTTGGATTTTACAATTGGAACAGGCACAGGCAGGCGGTTACCAATTCCATACGTTCATGGTTATCATGTAGACGAGTGGCCTCATGCTACGAGAAAAATACCGCCGGATGAGCTGCAGAGGTAACGAGTCAGGCGGACTCTTACCTACTCTAAAATCAACAACACAACATATATACAACTTTACTTAACTAAAATTAACTTAAAATTAACTTATCTTAACTTAACTAAATTTAACCAAACTTAATAATAATGTATTTTAATATGGGTCATTAAAGCTTAATTCTTAACGTCTAAGATTCTTAATTCTAATTTTCAAATAGTAAATTTGTTATAGAAGAACTATCGGAATTGACTTTATTGAGTAGGGTTCTAATTTTGAAATTATGCCTTCCTCTAACTTATCTCGAAAAAAATGTATAATGGTTTCAATTGCGCTTCGTTCAGGCGCGGATCCAGGGGGGCAATGGGTGCAATTTTGCCCCCCCCCCCCCTGGGCAATTCTACTTATCATGTTTATAACATTTTTTGTTATTGTTAAAATTTTATCTGCCTTCCTACTTCAATCCCTACCTTAAGTTATACCAACCAACAGACAAACGCATTACTTTTCGTTTTCATGTTAGGTACGTAGATTGGTATATCAAAATGATGTCTACAATTTATTGCACTCTCAACTTTTTTCGTTTTTTTTTTTTTGTCGCTAAGACCTGCCAGAGGCTAAGAGGCCGCTGATCAGTTGACCGGGTAACGTTATCTCGCCAAATTTTTAAGATAATTTTTTGCCACCAACCCGCCGAACGTAATCTCGCGGCACGATATCTCGCCAACTAATCTCGCCAAAAATTTGGCGAGATTGACACCACTTTTAGTACTATTGAAAAAGTACTATTTGGTACTAGAAAAAATATTTTATTTTTTTTTTTTGAATTTTGTAAGTTTTTTTTTAATAATAATAATGAAAATAATAATAATAATAACAAGTTAAATCTCTTTAAGATTTTTTTTAGTTCTTAGAAGAACTGAAAAGGTACCCCAGGACACAGTCTGGGCACTGAATTCCATTTTTCATTCGGTTAAGTACATTCATTGGACGACAAATTTTTGTTCTGATCATCGAAAAGTTTCTCGTCCAATAAAAAGTCTTTAAGCAAGTTAAATTCCGGAATTTAATTCAGTTCTTGTTGGAACTCGGACCTGAAAACAGCTGAGATGTGGAATTGCTAAAAAATAACTTTTTTACAAAAAAGAATAACTTTTTTTTGAAAAAAAGAATAACTTTTTTACAAAAATAAATAAATAAATTTTTTACAAAAAAAAATAACTTTCTTACAAAAAAAGTTAACCTTTTTACAGGAAAACTTAACTTCTTTTTAAAAAAGTTAAATTTTTTGCAAAAAAAAAACAACCTTTTTTACAAGAAAAAAAATAAGTTTTTAAACAAAAATGTTAACTTTTTTTTTGCAAAAAATAACAACATTTTTTTACTTTTTAAAAGTTCCTACAAAAAACTTTGATAACAGATCGACTGACAACATAGGCGCCTGCCAGACGACTGAGCATACCCTAAGCGGAGCGAAGTGACGGAATCGCGTGAGCGGGACAGAGGACCCGAAAAGGGGGTTAAAATCCTTAAACCCGCGAAGCTGGCCACCCAAAGACTGTTTACTACAAAAAAAAACTTTGATAACAGATCGACTGACAACATAGGCGCCTGCCAGACGACTGAGCATACCCTAAGCGGAGCGACGCGACGGAATCGCGTGAGCGGGACAGAGTACCAGAAAAGGGGGTTAAAATCCTTGAACCCGCGAAGCGGGCCACCCAAGGTGCCGTTTACTACACACAAACTGAAATCACATCAACTGATAACATAAACCTTACGAAAAATCAGGGGCCGAATTACCGCATCAGTGAGTGATCAATACGTTACTGAATTATCTGCATTTGGGACTCCTTCCTAATATATCGAGTAAATTATCGAGTATCGAGTTCGATTTTTGGCATTTTCTCGTCAGTGAACGAGTGTTTTTTCAAACGATAGATGCTAGGTAAGGTGTTTTCACCCAGAAAATTATTCTTGCTTGATTGTAAGGCACAATTATTCGATTTAGCCAAAAAATATTTTTGGGCAAATTAAATTCCTAAGACAAATGTAAACAAAACATGAGCCCAACACAAGGAGCTGTGGCAATCGACCAATGAAAAGTTGGGAATATTGACGTTTAGGAAAATGTACTAGAATTAACCTAGTACAATACGAACTCAATTCGATACGTGATACTTCGTATAACATCATACCAATGTGATAACACGATGGTACAATAACGTGTAAAAGTTCCTTACTCGTTCACTGAAGACGTTATTCGGTCCCAGGTTTTATCTTATAACTCTATTTGCGAGCCATAGAAGCATCGTATACCCCCCAATGTTTGCACATTCAAACTTGATTAGCGGCTAAACTAAGAATCTTACAAATCTAAAAATTGCATATTCGTGATCCAGGGACTACCATCTTTCAATCGATGTATCGCATGATATGAAAAACCGACTTTTATCTTTAAACTCGATTTGCGAGCCATAGAAGCATCGTAGACCCCCCAAAGTTTGCACATTCAAACTTGATTTGCCACTAAACTAAGCATCTTACAAAACTAAAAATTGCATTTTCGTGATTCACGGACTACCATCTTTCAATCGATGTATCGCATGATATGAAAAACCGACTTTTACCTTTAAACTCTAGAAACTAGAAGCATCGTAGACCCCCCAACGTTTGCACATTCAAACTTGATTTGTGGCTAAACTAAGCATCTTATACTACGTTTCCACCAGACACTAAACCGAGATTTAGCAAGATTATCACAAATCTCTTTGAAATCTACAAGATTTACCATACAAATTTTAATCTCCTCAAATGAAGATTTCAAATAAAACTCATTCAAATCTACTTGGAAACATTAGTTTGTCAAATCAAACAAACTTTTTTTTCGAAGAATAATTGTGGAACCGACCTATTTTCGTTTATTGACAGATGGAAATGTAAACAAAAACTATCTATCTCACTTCCACTTCATATCAAAAAAAAATGAAACATCATTTGAATGTTTTGCCATAATCCTCTTTTTGTGCAGTGGAAACACCAAACAAATCTCATTACCTAAATCTCGGTTTAGTGGTTGGTGGAAACGTAGTATTACAAAACTAAAAATTGCATTTTCGTGATCCACGGACTACCATCTTTCAATCGATGTATCGCATGATATGAAAAACCGACTTTTATCTTTAAACTCGATTTGCGAGCCATAGAAGCATCGTAGACCCCCCAAAGTTTGCACATTCAAACTTGATTTGCGGCTTAACTAAGCATCTTACAAAACTAAAAATTGCATATTCGTGATCCACGGACTACCACCATTCAATCGATGTATCGCATGATATGAAAAACCGACTTTTATCTTTAAACTCGATTTGCGAGCCATAGAAACATCGTAGACCCCCCAAAGTTTTCACATTCAAACTTGATTTGCGGCTTAACTAATCTTACAAAACTAAAAATTGCATATTCGTGATCCATTGACTTCCACTTTTCAACCGATGTATCGCATGATATGAAAAACAGACTTTTATCTTTAAACTCATCGTAGACATTTAAACTTGATTTGCGGCTAAACTAAGCATCTTACAAAACTTAAAATTGCATATTCGTGATCTAGGGACTGCCATCTTTCAATTGGTGTTTGTCTAAATACTTTTTTTTAACGAAAAATTTTACTACGACAATCATTTCTCGTCCAATGTTTACTAGAGCACCCTACCAAAAGAAAACAATCCCCTTTCCGAAACCGCAAATAAATACCCAAACCCTAGGCCAAACATTTTCTCACCAGCACCAGCAACCCAAACAACCATACAGCTCACACCACACAAGACACAAGTTGTGTCAGATTGTGCGATTTATCGCCAAATGTGCGATTTGAAATTTCATTTGGTGACACGAAAATCGGTTTGGCGATGTACCCTAAAAAAGGCGATATATTTTGTTTTTGGCGATTTCAATTTTTTCTGATATTAGATTCTAATATTATTCTCTCAAATGTTCACTTTAACCTTACGTATTTTCCATCGCGATTTGCGCTGAACGCGCCCCAAAACTGTAATTCGATTTCACTTCTATCCCTAAAATAAATGACGTATGTGTGTCAAAACATACAGCTTTAACAAAAAGTTCAACCGTTTTTCAAAGTTTCAAGTTCAAAGTTTTTGTACATTGCAAAATTTGCGACTGCGATATACGTTCGCTTAAAACTGTCTTAAAACGTCCGGCATGCTGTTATTTCTTGCCATGTTGCAAAGGCTATAAAAAGGATCTCATCGATAAAATACTATGGATACATATAATATATGCGAGTTTTTTTTATTTTAAGTTTTTTTAAAAATTTTTATTTGCTTTTATTTTGTTTTGTTTATTTATTTTTTTTTAATATGATTTTTTTCTTCAAACTTCAAATTGCGTTTTTTTTTTATTTTTAAATTTGGTGATTTTTTGGGTTGAAAATTTTTAAATTTGGCGTTTTTTTGGCGATTGAAATTTTAATTTTTTAAACCTGACAACCCTGGACACAACAAGCAAGAAAATCAAATATAATATCCCTTTAAGAGGTGCTATCTCGACTGAGTCCTAAGAAGAAGAAGAACTGACTAATTTTCGCAATTACTATTGTTTATATACCCTCGTTGGACGGCGAATTTTCAATAGGTTGTGATTGGCTACATTTATTTGAATTTTATGTTCGTTCTCGTCGATTCTCACTGAATCGAGTGACCTTTAATAAAAGTATTGACATCCTCATACAGTGCTGTCTTCGAAAAATGCAAAAGGGATTTTGATTGGCTGTTATCAAAAAATCCGTGATTTTGATTGGCTGCCCATATGAAAAATGATAATTCAATACAGCGCTGTCGTTTTTTTATAAAGAAAAGTAGGAATTGGCGAGATAACGTTACCCGGGCAAACGTGAGAAGAAATATCGTTACGCGGGAAACTGACGCACGGTCAAACGTTTGGCGAGAAAACGTGAGCGAGAAAACATGTGCGAGAAAACGTTACGCGGTCAACCGTTTTGGCGGTAAAACGTAGCCAACCCTAGAAGTTGAGAGTGCACTACTCTGGTTATGTTAGTATCATGTAAAATTGTACATACCATAATAGTACAACAGAAAATTTTGAGATTGAGAGTGGATCTGAGTTTGAGGGTTTGAAAGAGCATATTTTGTGATATCGAAATCAAAAATCTGGCAGGTTTTTTTTCTCAGCATTTGGCAAGGACAAGGAGCTGAAAAGAGGTTTTCCAAATTTCTTATTAGGTTTGTAATCACTTTAATTATATTTTTAAAAATACATCATGATGTTCTGTCATTTTCCCTAAGTACAAATACTATAATCTTGGTGATCCGAGTGATAGACCTCAAGATATACGGTTTTTCAGCGAACCTTAACCATCGTTTTTTTTGAGAAATTGTTTTGTTCATTTTTCCCGTTTATAAATCTCTAAGAAAAAACGAATAAGGTTTCCTTAAAAAGCTTATATCTTGAGTTCTTTTAGTCGGATCACAAAAAATTAACGTGTTTGGACTAAGAAATGTATTTTTACATTTAGTATTTTCAAAAAAATTATGGAAGTGATAATACCCTTAATAAGAAATTTCGAAAATCTCTATTTTCAACCCCCCATCCACGCTAAAGACTGAACAAAAAACGAATAAGGTTTCCTTAAAAAGCTTATATCTTGAGTTCTTTTAGTCGGATCACAAAAAATTAACGTGTTTGGACTAAGAAATGTATTTTTACATTTAGTATTTTCAAAAAAATTATGGAAGTGATAATACCCTTAATAAGAAATTTCGAAAATCTCTATTTTCAACCCCCCATCCACGCTAAAGACTGAACAAAAAACCTGCAAGACTTTTGATTTCGATATCATAAAATATGCCACTCCAAACCCTCATACTTAGATTTTGGTTCTACATCCACTCCCAAAATATTTTGTAATGCCAGTGCTGCCAACAAATACTGGACGCATTTGAGGAACTAGCTTATTCAAAAACTGTTGAAGAATAAGAGAGAAACCAGAAAAATATTCACTGCCGAAGAGAAGTTAGATAGAAATGCTGCATCTGTCTGCATTATCCAAATTATCTTGTCCCAAAGCTCAAACTTGCTCTTGAATGGTGTGTAGGAAAAGGGAAAGACGGATGCGTTGTTATGCTTTCGGAAGCGATAAATGCTATGAAGACTTCATGCTACAGTCACAAATAAAACAGCTCCATTTCTCAAAGTTTCAAAGTACCTGCCATTCGAGACGCTGCTGTGGTAATCATGAAAGAGGTAATTGTCTTCTTAAAATCGCATCCAAAACGAAAAACTGTCTGCATGAGCACCTTCGGGAGTGCACTCACATTTCTTTGTCAGATTAGATGGATAGACCGGCACGAAAGTGGACTCCAATTTTCCTTAGACCTCGTCAAAATTGTGGAAAACTGGAAATGATTTCTCAGTGGCGTGACCCAAGTACAGCTACCAAGGCTTCCTCCCTTTTAACCACTTTATATGAACTTCACAATTTATCCTACCAGTAAAGTGTTTAAGTGATATGATATTTATAACACAGTCCTTGAGCAAACTGCTACAAACAACAGCTCTTGACCTTAACAGCACCGCAATGCTGCTAAAGAACACGATTTCCGTTGGTTCTAGTCACCGAGAGAACATAGATACTAATGTCAACAACATCTGGCAGCGTGCAAACACTTTAGGTGGTTAATTGAATGTTGAGTTGAAAATTCTTCGTATCCCATCCCGGGTCATGGTGGACGCCAAATTTGCCCACCCAATTTTGACCCAAATTCAGCTGAAGACTACTACAGAATATCCTTATACCTTTCGACCCGAAACCTTATATGTGTTTAAACTTACGATTTTCATTCCCGAAAATACAGTCAGGTATATTACTGATGAGTTTGATACTACCGTTAAGTCCCTAATGGATCGCTTTGGACAACTATTGGACTTAAATATAGAAACTGCCTTTTTTAGCTTAAAACTGACTTGGTGGCGCCAAAAATGGGTAAAAGAAAAGGAGCAAACCAATCATCTTACCGTTACTGCTCTGGATTTGATTAATGTAATGAGGATGTTTTTGGAACAATACAAAGTTTTCTTCGTATTCTTGAAACGCTTCCGGTAACAAATTTTTCGGAATAGAGGTATTTTTCTTCATTGCGGCGCCTTAAAACATATTTAGGATCAACAATGGGTAAAAACCACCTCCTCCCCCCTGAACGAAATCCTGGATCCGCGCCTGGCTTTGAATCACACCCGAATAGTTTTTTGGTAACTGGGAAACAGTGGCGATTCCTCTCAGTTAGCAGGCTTATCGCCGCTTAACCAAGAATTTAAATGAATATTTTGTCATATATTAATATATCTATCAAACTTATAAGACATACATATTCCTACATACCTATCTATGTGTAAAATTTGCCATGTACATGGTAATTCATAATAAGTTACGACCAAAAGTTCGATCCGAAACAATACACACTTTTTTTTTATTTTGTGTTCATTTAATTTGTATGTTTACTATAAAACCCTTTGGGAGCAGTCAATAAAATAAAGTTTAAATCTGAGAAATTCCGCTCAATAAATCAAATGCGTCATACACCAAATCTATAGATTACGATTAAAACTGCACTCATATAATACACGTTTTGCAGAATAACTTTAGAAAGGTAATACCACCGAAGCTGAAATTTGGTTACATGATAGTTAACACTTTATATTATGCAAAAACAAAAAACAGCTGGCTGTATGTGGGTGGAAAGACCGTCAGCTGCCCAACTAACAATTTTTCCTCTATAAGTTTCATTTTTTGAATTTCTATAAGTTATTATTTCTACAAGGCTTGTATTTAGTTTGGACATCGAAGTTGCAAATTTTCGAAGCTATATTTTTGAAAACAGCTTCCTACAAACCTATTACAAGCAGAATCTTTAATTTTCTGCAAGCCTGAATATTTACAATCTGGTTATAGTTTTCGTAAGGCTTCCCAGTAATTAGTTTTGAGAGGCATGCGAAATAAAAGCAAGGACAAATCTTTCATAAGGAAGCACTGCCAAGAGCTCTGAAAGGCCTGCTTACAAAGGCCTTAAACAAGCTATTATGTGTACAAAAGTCTAATAGAAATATAATTGTTAGTGGAATTATGTCAATTTATTTTGTTTCTGTTAACCCCCTGAGGTAAAGCCCGATGCAAGCATTATCTTGTGTACTGTTCGGCGCATGTATGTTTCTACTACCGAGAGAGGGTTACCACAGGTCAAATTATTTATGAAAATAAAAATAGGTAAATTTGTATCATTTTGAAAATTTAAATTAAACCGATTCATTGAGTATAGGTACAGCTTTTAAATTTTGCAAAACAAAAACGGAACAAACATTTTTTTCTGCATTGAGATAAATATGGAAAAAGAAAACAATTTAAATTCACTTGAAAAAAAAAGAAAAAATATATATTTATTTTTTTGTACATGGAACTATAATTACCTATGTAATTTATATTCAAAATTGCAGTACAAATACAAATTATTTAATCATTTTTTATTAGAAATGATTTAACAAAAACAGATAAATTTTATTCATATTCGTTTGTTGTCTTTAAAAAAAAAAATAATACAAAAAAAAATAATACCCCGGATCCAACCAATAAATATGATTTCCTCAGAATTAAATTTGAGGGCAGTGGTAACTCTGATTAAGCATGACATCCAATTTTAGTTCTATAACCCATGAAACACAAGCCCGACACAAGCATAATAATTGTGTGAACTCTGTCAGACGCTTGCACGAGAAGCTTTTATTTCGATGAATTTGCGTCAGCGAAGTGATGTCAGCCTTATTTGTTTCTATAAGACCTGTGAAGAGGTGGTTATGCAAACATAATTTTAATCATCCTCTCAGGCGCATGCGCGGGAAGTAATTATTTCGATTATTTGGTCCTAGCGAAGTGTTGCACACTCAACATGAAAGCATTAAAAGCTGGTACTTCGCATGGTAAGTAGTATTAATTTGAAAATAAGCTACTGCTGGCTGAATTATTCACAAACGAGGTGACCATAGTATAGTTTCTGTTTTATCGTCAAAAAAAATGTTGTCACGTTAAGAAATTCGAATGTTTTCAAAAATTATCTTAGTATGAAGCTTTCATTTCTCAGTAGTTTTTTAATTACATTTTAAACGTTTTTTAATATCTATACTACATAGTTACTTTCAGTTGAAAAAACATAACGATGGTCGTTATTGTTTATGTTTTTTATTTTGGCAAATTAGTGTTTTTAAAAAAGATACAAATTAAAATTGTCAGTAAATGGTTTGTGTTCAAAATGAAAAGTACATATTTTGTTAAGCATAAACAAATTGTTATATTTCTTCTCAAATCAAAGCCTTTCGTTCTTAAAAACAATCGATTTCAATGAAAAAGGAACTTACATATATTTTAATTGTTGTCTCACAAAATGTATGTTTGTGTGACCACTTCCATGTTTTCTCTGATGCGTAATCATGGAAACATTAAAAATTAACAAAAAAAAAAATAACATTAAGTAAAAAAACTCCGTTGCAAGCAACAGACGAATGGTCACCTGTATTTTATAAATTAGTTCAATTCATCAGGAAGTCCCAAGGAACTTTTTAGGAAGCTAATTTCGGTTTCAAGTGGTTCCAATTTGACACTCATTTTTCATATGCCAGGCTAGCTGAATACCTAAGGTGCCCGACTCTCAACCCAACCATCCTCGGTTCAAATCTCGCAAAATCCATCAAGCAAGTAATGTGTTTTTTCAGATATAAATAATTATTGTCCATTAAGTTCCAGAAGAAAATCATTACTTGCATGAAAATAAAGGAGAAAATGTAGAAATAAAAATAAAGAATTTATTTAAATTTTGTTTAGCATTGTGCTTCGAAAAGGCTTCTCCTAGGCCTCGGCAAGCCTTTTATAAGAGTTTTTAGATGTGCCTATCCCTATCGAAATACTTGAACAAAATTACACAACTCCAGAAATTACTGTGTTTCGCCCAAGGTATAACAGTGGGCTCTTCAGTCAGTCTGTTATACCCTACTAAGACACAAATTTTCAGTCAGTATAACAGACTGACTGAAGAGCCCACTGTTATACCTTGGGCGAAACACACTAATTTCTGGAGTTGAGGTCACTTGCACTTTTTAATTGAATTTTATTCATTCACTCCACTTAAAACAGAAGTAATTTCAATATTTTAATATTTAAATTTCTTCATCTTCTTATTAAAACTACACAACTACATTTGCAATGTTTGAATCTAGTTTTGTTCTATAAGGTCTTAGCGAAATAAATTGAGTACTTCCAATAAACCTGTAAATGATTGCTTAAAAGCCTTTCGAGCTTCTCAATGTGGGCCAAATGTGTTTCTCTAAGGCCTTATGGAGTCAAATTTGCTGATTAGAAAATAACTTCGATATACCCTTACAGAAGTTAAATTGTTAGTTGGGTGACGTAGTGAATTGTGAGCATGGCTTCTTACCGTGGTTCTATGGGTGCATACTTCACTACGTCAGCTGACGGTCTTTCTACCCGCATACAGCCAGCTGACTTTTGTTTTTGCATAATATAAGGTGTTAACTTTCATATAACCGAATTTCAGCTTTGGTGGAGTCGCAACCCCACCTTTTTTTACATGTTTGGGGGGCTGCTGTAGCAACACCCACCCATGGTCCGCTAGCTGTTTTTCACTAGGCTTTATTATAACGTCAAATGAACCATATACCACGGGCTCCCGGACTAAAAGTTTCGTTTCACAAAACGATGTCCTTTTGCTTCGAAATTCGATTTAGCAACCCAAAATGATAGCAGAAAGGGTTTAGGTTACGTTAGGTTGGTGGGCTGACAGTTGGACTTCTTACCGTCACACTTAGATCAATGTAGATCCATTGTGATGCCCTAGGGTTTTGATCCCCATAAAAAGAAACCTATGTATGTAAAATACTATGACTAAGGGCCAGTTTGTTCATACTTGATCATCTTTTATCAAGGATTATTCCAGTTGATTATCATGGAATGCGTTTGTTCACTAAAATTTTAATCAAGGCACCCATGATTTGAGCAGTTAATTGAAAATATCACTAATCAGCCGAATTTGCTTGATTAAGCACCATTTAATCAAGGATAGGTACGTATGCTCATTGGATATACCTTTGTCGCCATCTTGGGTTTTCTGTAACGTCTCAATCATCTTTCATTATTATTTTAATTTTTAAGTGAAGACGTATTAAGTTCAGCCTTTAAAGAAATTGTTTTTAATTGATAAGAACAGAAAAAATATAAAAAGCAATAAAAACAATCAAATTAGTTGAAATAAATATTTTTTTTAGAATTTATTATGACTATTAAGACGTCACACAAGAAACGAGCAAACCTTGTTTCTTTTTATTACTGTATGTAGCCACTTTTGACGTAAAGTGAAACAATTAAACAAAAAAAAACAGTAAACTTTCTCTGGCTGCCATCGCGAACTGTTTTTTTTTTATAAAAAAAGTTTAATGGTTACAAATAAGAAATTATTTACCTTCTAATTATTGTAAACGCTGTTTTCAAATAAGATTCCACAAACACAAAAATGACAAAAATCTTAATTCTTGATTAAGTTTTGACAACCGAACTGACAGAAAAACTGGAAAATGGAACGATTTCTGGAAAAGCCATAATTTGTTAATCAAGCTGAAAAAAAGTGAACAAACGGTCTGTGATTATCACGGATCTGTAATCATGGATTAGGGAGCATCCGTGATAATCAAATTGCCGATTTAACCCACTGTGAACAAACTGGCCCTAAGCATTGATAAAGTTTCAGCTAGCTATAGCCTGAAAAGTCGGAGAGTGTTTTCAAATTAATTGAAGGAGTGTCTGTTGCTACATAAACACCGGGTTGGGGAGAGTTTAACGTACCATTGTCTTTCAAGGGCGTGATCCATTCCATTTCCCTCACTGGGTAGATCATCCCTCTACCAGACCCGTAGAAGCTCCATCCAACGTCTGGTGGGTGAGTTCAATAGATCAGTGGTTGGTGGATGCACTGCCCCGTTCAGTCAGATTAACAGAAAGAGACAACACAACATACTATCTTCAAATTATTAGGAAAACTTAAACAGGTATGTATCTATACTCTGATCAACATAAATTGTCAGTACAGGGAAGATAGGACGTTTGTATCTCTGTCTGGTCGCATTGGCTTGCATCCTTGTATATGAAATCCATAGTACTATCATGGTGAATGTCGAATGGACTGACATCTTCATTCAGTGGGCAAAAGAATTTCATTAAATTCCACAACCCTATCTTACGGAGACATTTGAATTTTGTGGAGAATTATTTGCAAGAATAGGAAAGGAATAGCCTAATTTATAACAGTTATAGTGAAATAGGTATAAGGGATGTTTTTTGTTGGTTTACATTTTTTTTCGGTTACTTTTCTATGCAAAGGTGCAGAGAGTTAAAAAGTGTGAAATAAAATGTTGGGTATTCTCCTTGGTTTGTTGGGTTTTGTGCGGTTAAAGAGGAAGGGGTGTTTTTTTTTACAGCTTTGGGTGTCTTGTGTGCAAGAAGACAATGGTGACGCGCGCCGGCGCGCGGCGCGTGAAGATCAAGGCATAATAGGTAGGTAGATTGTTTTTTTTTTTGCTTTCTAGATATTTAGGTCTGTTGGTAAGAATATGAGTGATGCAATAATTTATGAGTTTGATGGCGATGCTGTTTTTTTATGAGTATGGCTCGTGGTAGGTAGTTAGCTATGTATGTCGCTTTTTTATTTTAACCTAGTTATGGTTGTATATAATTTGTATTAATATCTAGGTAGAAACTTGTAGGTAGGTAGGTACCTAGACCTACCCAAATTTTAGTTGAATGTTTATGATTATTTTTCGCTGATTTTTGTCTTTTTAAGGTCTTAGTTTAGAAATTTGAAATTAATAGGAATGATGGCTACCATTATTTAGGATGTTCAGTGAGAAGTTTGAACTTATAACTTACCACTTTGTGACCATGTTGTTGAGTCTTAAGGTCGTCTAGGTATTACCTTAATCGTTACTCTTGGTAATTCAAAATTGGGGAAATTTCTTTGAAATTCTCTGTTTGGTTCATGGTCGACAATCGCCTACCAATTTTCTAATTGGAGTTTTAAAAAATCCTAACTTCATTTCTGCTGGAAGGAATTTTCAAATAAAGATACCTATTAAAATAAGCCTTTAAATGTGCCTTAATTTTTGTTTAAAATTTATTGAGGAAAAAAATTAACTTTTGTACAAAAAAAAATTAATTTTTTTACAAAAAAAAATTAAATTTTTACAAAAAAAAATTAACTTGTTTACAAAAAAAAATCAACTTTTTACAAAAAAAAAAACTAACTTTAATAAGCCTAAATTGAATAAAATTTTAAGGGTTGCCACATCTTTGAAATAACTTCTTTTTTTAAGTGAAGCGTGAGGTAGTCAATTAATTTATGTATTTACGCTCAGCCCTGACTCACATTAAATAACATAGCGCCTTTGGCGACCTGCTACCTACTAGTAAGTATGTAAATAATTTTCTATTTGTTAATCTAACGGGAACAAAGTGGGGGCGTTTGAATAAAAAAATCAGAATTTGATTTTTATCGCTTTAAAAAAAATAAAAAAAAAAAACTAGTGCTACACAATTATATACCTATACATAAAATACTCGTAAATGGCCATAACTTGGGCAATTATTTTTTGATATTTATAAAGGAAGTATCAAATGCAAGGTTATAAAATACAAAAATTATATACAGGGATTTTGTTTTTGAATCAGCTTTTTTATGGTGTTATGAATTTTTGAGTAGAAGTCCCCATCGATCCTAGCTCCGCGTCTATTAAAAAGAGGGGGTCAAAGATCACGAAGCATGGTATTTCGCTGATTTTGATCAAACAAAAAGAAGAATGTGGTGTGGACTTATAATGAAAAAGTATATAAAATAGTGTCAGTGAAATTGTGCAAAAAAGTGGACAAACGATGTGCAATATGCGTAGGTTACCTCAAAATAAGTTTTTGTTTTGAATACACCCTGACCCCTCTTCAAAAACCACCCGTCTACCCTCTTCTTGACTTCGTTATCATGACAAATATCACATTTTTCACAATTTCATTGACACTATTTTATAAACTTTTTTCAATATAAATTCACACCCCATTCTTCATTTTGCAACCCCCCCCCCCCCCCTACCTTTAAAACACCCTTTCACCTGTTATATTTGTAGGTACGCTTTTGATCCTAATTTTCAATGATAAATTGAAATATTAACGTCATGTTTCATTGGTCGACGATTTTTGTTTGATCAAAATCAGCGAAATACCATGCTTCGTGACCTTTTACCCCGTGACCTTTTAATAGACGCGGAGCTAGGATCGATGGGGCTTTTACTCAAAAATTCATAACACCATAAAAAAGCTGATTCAAAAACCCTGTATATAATTTTTCCGAACTTTGTAGGAATTTATGTCTAATTTTCCTGGATTATAATGTTTAAATGATCTTCTAGTTTTAAGTGTTTGACTAAAAATTAATTGAAGCAGTTTATAAAGAAAAAATAGTATAAAGTCAAGTAAAATTTTGAAAAAAAAATTGATACATTTTTTTCCAATTTTTGTTCTTTAGTTTAAGGTAATTGTTAAAAAGAAAATATTTTTAAAATTGATTCAATATAGCTTTTAACGGCCTTAAGTCTATAAAAATTGGCGTTTCATTCCGGTATTCTCACTTTTTAAAATTGTTTTTCAGAAAAGTTGTTTTAAGATAACGCATGCGTAGGGCATCCGAAACGCATGCGTAACGCATGCGTAACGCATCCGGAACGTATCCGGAACGCATCCGGAACGCATGCGTAACGCATGCGGAACGTATCCGGAGCGCATGCGTAACGCATGCGGAACGCATCCGGAACGCATGCGTAACGCATGCGAAACGCATCCGGAACGCATGCGGAACGCATCCGGAACGCATGCGTAACGCCTGCGGAACGCATCCGGAACGCATGCGTAATGCATCCGGAACGTATCCGGAACGCATCCGGAACGTATCCGGAACGCATCCGGAACGCATGCGTAACGCATGCGGAACGTATCCGGAACGCATGCGTAACGCATACGGAACGCATGCGTAACGCATACGGAATGCATCCGGAACGTATCCGGAACGCATCCGGAACGAATGCGGAACGTATCCGGAACGCATGCGTAACGCATGCGGAACGAATCCGGAACGCATGCGTAACGCATGCGGAACGCATCCGGAACGCATGCGTAACGCATGCGGAACGCATCCGGAACGCATGCGTAACGCATCCGGAACGTATCCGGAACGCATGCGGAACGTATCCGGAACGCATGCGTAACGCATCCAGAACGCATGCGTAACGCATGCGCAACGCATCTGGAACGCATGCGTAACGCATCCGGAACGTATCCGGAACGTATCCGGAACGCATCCGGAACGCATGCGTAACGCATGCGGAACGTATCCGGAACGCATGCGTAACGCATACGGAACGCATGCGTAACGCATACGGAACGCATGCGGAACGCATTCCGAACGCATGCGTAACGCATGCGAAACACATCCGGAACGCATCCGGAACGCATGCGCAACGCATGCGGAACGCATCCGGAACGCTTGCGTAACGCATCCGGAACGCATGCGTAACGCATCCGGAACGCATGCGTAACGCATGCGGAACGCATCCAGAACGCATGCGGAACGCATCCGGAACGCATGCGGAACGCATGCGGAACGCATCCGGAACGCACCCGGAACGCATGCGTAACGCATCCGGAACGCATGCGTAACGCATGCGGAACGCATCCGGAACGCATGCGTAACGCATCCGGAACGTATCCGGAACGCATGCGTAACGCATCCGGAACGTATCCGGAACGCATCCGGAACGCATCCGGAACGAATGCGATACGTTCCGCACGCGTTACGCATGCGTTCCGGATGCGTTCCGGATGCGTTCCGGATACGTTCCTCATGCGTTACGCATCCGTTCCGGATGCGTTCCGCATGCGTTACGCATGCGTTCCGGATGCGTTCCGGATACGTTCCGGATGCGTTACGCATGCGTTCCGGATGCGTTCCGGATGCGTTCCGCATGCGTTACGCATGCGTTCCGGATGCGTTCCACATGCGTTCCGCATGCGTTCCGGATGCGTTCCGCATGCGTTCCGTATGCGTTATGCATGCGTTCCGGATGCGTTCCGGATGTGTTCCGCATGCGTTCCGGATGCGTTCCGCATGCGTTCCGGATGCGTTCCGTATGCGTTATGCATGCGTTCCGTATGCGTTACGCATGCGTTCCGGACACGTTCCGCATGCGTTACGCATGCGTTCCGGATGCGTTCCGGATGTGTTCCGCATGCGTTCCGGATGCGTTCCGCATGCGTTCCGGATGCGTTCCGGATGCGTTTCGCATGCGTTCCGGATGCGTTATGCATGCGTTCCGGATGCGTTCCGTATGCGTTATGCATGCGTTCCGTATGCGTTACGCATGCGTTCCGGACACGTTCCGCATGCGTTACGCATGCGTTCCGGATGCGTTCCAGATACGTTCCGGATGCGTTACGCATGCGTTTCGGATGCGTTCCGCATGCGATACGCATGCGTTCCGGATGCGTTCCGCATGCGTTCCGGATGCGTTCCGCATGCGTTACGCATGCGTTACGGATACGTTCCGCACGCGTTACGCATGCGTTCCGTATGCGTTACGCATGCGTTCCGGATACGTTCCGCATGCGTTCCGGATGTGTTCCGGATACGTTCCGGATGCGTTCCGTATGCGTTACGCATGCGTTCCGGATACGTTCCGCATGCGTTCCGGATGTGTTCCGGATACGTTCCGGATGCGTTCCGGATACGTTCCGGAGGCGTTACGCATGCGTTCCGGATACGTTCCTCATGCGTTACGCATGCGTTCCGGATGCGTTCCGCATGCGTTACGCATGCGTTCCGGATGCGTTCCGGATACGTTCCGGATGCGTAACGCATGCGTTACGCATGCGGTCCGGATGCATTCCGCATGCGTTACGCATTCGTTCCGGATGCGTTCCGGATGCGTTCCGGATGCGTTCCGGATACGTTCCGGATGCGTTACGCATGCGTTCCGGATACGTTCCGGATGCGTTACGCATGCGCTCCGGATGCGTTCCGCATGCTTTACGCATGCGTTCCGGATGCGTTACGCATGCGTTCCGGATGCGTTCCGCATGCGTTCCGCATGCGTTCCGCATACGTTCCGTATGCATTCCGCATGCGTTACGCATGCGTTCCGTATGCGTTACGCATGCGTTCCGTATGCGTTACGCATGCGTTCCGCATGCGTTCCGGATGCGTTCCGTATGCGTTCCGGATGCATGCGTAACGCATCCGGAACACATGCGTAACGCATCCGGAACGCATGCGTAACGCATGCGGAACGTATTCGGAACGCATGCGTAACGCATACGGAACGCATACGGAACGCATGCGGAAAGCATCCGGAACGTATGCGTAACGCATACGGAACGCATCCGGAACGCATACGGAACGCATGCGTAACGCATGCGTAACGCATGCGGAATGCATACGGAACGCATGCGGAACGCATGCGGAACGCATGCGGAACGCATGCGGAACGCATCCGTAACGCATGCGTAACGCATGCGGAACACATCCGGAACGCATGCGTAACGCATCCGGAACGCATGCGTAACGCATCCGGAACGTATCCGGAACGCATGCGTAACGCATCCGGAACGTATCCGGAACGCATCCGGATGCGTTACGCATGCGTTCCGGATGCATTCCGCATGCGTTACGCATTCGTTCCGGATGCGTTCCAGATGCGTTCCGGATACGTTCCGGATGCGTTACGCATGCGTTCCGGATACGTTCCGGATGCGTTACGCATGCGCTCCGGATGCGTTCCGCATGCTTTACGCATGCGTTCCGGATGCGTTACGCATGCGTTCCGGATGCGTTCCGCATGCGTTCTGCATGCGTTCCGCATGCGTTCCGCATACGTTCCGTATGCATTCCGCATGCGTTACGCATGCGTTCCGTATGCGTTACGCATGCGTTCCGTATGCGTTACGCATGCGTTCCGCATGCGTTCCGTATGCGTTCCGGATGCATGCGTAACGCATCCGGAACACATGCGTAACGCATCCGGAACGCATGCGTAACGCATGCGGAACGTATTCGGAACGCATGCGTAACGCATACGGAACGCATACGGAACGCATGCGGAAAGCATCCGGAACGTATGCGTAACGCATACGGAACGCATCCGGAACGCATACGGAACGCATGCGTAACGCATGCGTAACGCATGCGGAACGCATCCGGAACGCATGCGTAACGCATGCGTAACGCATCCGGAACGCATACGGAACGCATCCGGAACGCATGCGGAACGCATGCGTAACGCATACGGAACGCATGCGTAACGCATACGGAACGCATGCGTAACGCATGCGGAATGCATACGGAACGCATGCGGAACGCATGCGGAACGCATGCGGAACGCATCCGGAACGCATGCGTAACGCATCCGGAACGCATGCACCTGGAACGCATGCGTAACGCATGCGTAACGCATCCGGAACGCATGCGTAACGCATACGGAACACATCCGGAACGCATGCGGAACGTATCCGGAACGCATGCGTAACGCATACGGAACGCATGCGCAACGCATGCGGAACGCATCCGGAACGCATGCGTAACGCGTGCGGAACGTATTCGTAACGCATGCGTAACGCATGCGGAACGCATCCGGAACGCATGCGTATCGCATGCGGAACGCATCCGAAACGCATGCGTAACGCATCCGGAACGTATCTGGAACGCATCCGGAACGTGTCCGGAACGCATGCGTAACGCATACGGAACGCATGCATAACGCATACGGAACGCATCCGGAACGCATGCATAACGCATCCGGAACGCATGCGAACGCATACGGAACGCATCCGGAACGCATGCGTAACGCATCCGGAACGTATCCGGAACACATCCGGAACGCATGCGGAACGTATCCAGAACGCATGCGTAACGCATACGGAACGCATGCGGAACGCATCCGGAACGCATGCGCAACGCATGCGGAACGCATCCGGAACGCATGCGTAACGCGTGCGGAACGTACCCGTAACGCATGCGTAACGCATGCGGAACGCATCCGTAACGCATGCGTAACGCATGCGGAACACATCCGGAACGCATGCGTAACGCATCCGGAACGCATGCGTAACGCATCCGGAACGTATCCGGAACGCATCCGAAACGCATGCGTAACGCATGCGGAATGCATGCGGAACACATACGGAACGCATGCGTAACGCATACGGAACGCATCGGGAACGCATGCATAACGCATCCGGAACGCATGCGAAACGCATGCGAAACGCATCCGGAACGCATGCGTAACGCATGCGGAACGCATCCGGAACGTATCCGGATCGCATCCGGAACGCATGCGTAACGCATCCGGAACGCATGCGTAACGCATGCGGAACGTATCCGGAACGCATGCGTAACGCATACGGAACGCATGCGTTCCACATGCGCAACGCATCCGGAACACATGCGTAACGCATCCGGAACGCATGCGGAACGCATCCGGAACGCATGCGGAACGCATCCGGAAAGCACCCGGAACGCATCCGGAACGCATGTGTAACGCATCCGGAACGTATCCGGAACGCATCCGGAACGCATGCGTAACGCATGCGGAACGTATCCGGAACGCATGCGTAACGCATACGGAACGCATGCGTAACGCATACGGAACGCATGCGGAACGCATCCGGAACGCATCCGGAACGCATGCGTAACGCATCCGGAACGTATCCGAAACGCATCCGGAACGCATGCGTAACGCGTGCGGAACGTATCCGAAACGCATGCGAAACGCATCCGGAACGCATGCGTAACGCATGCGGAACGCATCCGGAACGCATGCGTAACGCATGCGTAACGCATCCGGAACGTATCCGGATCGCATCCGGAACGCATGCGTAACGCATCCGGAACGCATCCGGAACGCATCCGGAACGCATGCGGAACGCATGCGGAACGCATGCGTAACGCATCCGGAACGCATCCGGAACGCATCCGTAACGCATCCGGAACGTATCCGGAACGCATGCGTAACGCATCCGGAACGCATGCGTAACGCATGCGGAACGTATCCGGAACGCATGCGTAACGCATACGGAACGCATGCGGAACGCATGCGCAACGCATCCGGAACGCATGCGTAACGCATCCGGAACGCATGCGGAACGCATCCGGAAAGCACCCGGAACGCATGCGTAACGCATCCGGAACGCATCCGGAACGCATGCGTAACGCATGCGGAACGCATCCGGAACGCATGCGTAACGCATCCGGAACGTATCCGGAACGCATCCGGAACGCATGCGTAACGCATCCGGAACGTATCCCAAACGCATCCGGAACGCATGCGTTACGCATCCGGAATGCATCCGGAAGGCATGCGTAACGCGTGCGGAACGTATCCGTAACGCATGCGTAACGCATGCGGAACGCAACCGGAACGCATGCGTAACGCATGCGTAACGCATCCGGAACGTATCCGGAACGCATCCGGAACGCATGCGTAACGCATGCGGAACGTATCCGGAACGCATGCGTAACGCATACGGAAGGCATCCGGAATGCATGCGTAACGCATCCGGAACGCATGCGTAACGCATGCGAAACGCATCCGGAACGCATGCGTAACGCATCCGGAACGCATCCGGAACGCATCCGGAACGCATGCGTAACGCATCCGGAACGTATTCGGAACGCATCCGGAACGCATGCGTATCGCATACGGAACGTATCCGGAACGCATGCGTAACGCATACGGAATGCATGCGTAACGCATCCGGAACGCATGCGTAACGCATCCGCATCCGGAACAAATGCGTAACGCATGCGGATCGCATCCGGAACGCATCCGGAACGCATGCATAACGCATCCGGAACGCATCCGGAACGCATGCGTAACGCATGCGGAACGTATCCGGAACGCATGGAACGCATCCGGAACGCATCCGCAACGCATGCGTAACGAATGCGGAACGCATCCGGAACAAAATTAAGTTGCAAAAATTCGCAAATAAAAAAAAATTGAGGGTGCTTTCGAAAAGTCCACCACAGCAAAAAAAAAAAACAAAGGCTTCAAACGTTCCAATTCTAAGTGCTTAGCTTTTATTATAGAGCACAATCTACCGATTTCACTTATGGGTCATCTTCCCGGTGTTCTTCGCAATATTTGTCCTGATTCAAAAATTGCCCAAAATTTGAAATGCGGAAAAACGAAAGCAAGCACTATTTTGAAGGATGTTCTTGAACCTTTTTGCTGTGAGGAAATCGCCCAGAAGTAAAGGGAAACGAAGTTTTTATCTTATAGCAGATGAATCTACAGATGTTTCTATGACAAAATGTGTTGCAATTGCGGTGAGATTTTATAAAAGCTTGATTACAAAAATTGTGGATAGGTTTTTGTGTATTTTAGAAATTAGAGATTCTTCCGCTGAAGGTATTTTTACGACAGTTAAAGACTATTTAGATAAAATGAAAGTTCCTTATTAAAAAAATATGATCGTTTTTGGCTCAGATGGAGCTAATGTTATGCAGGGTGAACGAAATGGGATGCAAGCAACACTAAAAACACTGAATAGCTATTTATATTCGATTGTCTGCAACTCGCATTCCATGCATAAGTGTGCAGAATATGCAATAATAAAGATACCGAAATGCTTTTCCTCAAGGCATCTAAAATTTTTTAAAGCATAATCCGAAAAGGCAGGACGAGCTAAAAATTTTTCAAGAATATTTCAATCTCAAACAAAATAAAATAAAAAAAAAGTAGTAGCAACTCGATGGTTGCCTTTTTATGAAGTGGTAAATTGTTTCATACAAAATTGGGAAGCTCTTAAACTAAACTTTGTATCAGTGTCTTTTGATGATAAAAACCCCAAGGAAAATGTACATTTAAATAATTTGAACAACCCATTGTACAAAATGTATTTTTACTTCCTAAATTATGTTTTAAAAATAATAACTGATTTGAATAAAAGCTTTCAAAATGAAGCACCAAAAATATATTTGTTGATTAGTGAAGTCACTAAAAAATATAAAATTATTTTAAAAAACTTTTTGAAAGCTGATTACTTATAAACTTTAAGTAATATAAGTGAAGTCCAATTCAAACCGTACTGTTTAAAACCTCTTGATGAGATTGTATTATGGGTTTGGATTTGATGAACTGTTTGAGAATTTAAATGAAAACGAAAAAGAAAGTTTTTTGAAATCAGTTCAAAACTATTATGTATATAGAACTTTGTAAACAATTAAAAAATAGATTAAATTTGTGTGACAATTTGTTAACAGCTTTTCAAATTTTAGATGTTAATTATTTGAATAAAAAAAGTGATAATTTTAGATTAATTTCTGATTGTTTGCGCATGAAACATAATATAGTACACGGCTAGTGGGTCAATTCAGTGGGTCAATTCAAACTGAAAGCATAATCAGCATTACTGTGGTAACAGGTGTGTACCCCAGAAATGCAACCCAGAATTGAGCACACTACGTCGTGCTCTACTTTAAGTGACAAATAAAGTATGTATATACTTAGCTTATTATTTATTTTGATTATTGTATTGAATTATTTTGAGTATAAATAGAAGAAATAATTAAAATAAAGATGAGTCTGATATACCGACCGATATATGACCGTGGATACACCGTCTTTTATTATATCTATATGAGCTAATCTATCAAATTATCACTGATAATTTGACAACTCTGTTAATAAAATTTCCAAACTTATTCAGTTGCCCTGAAAATATAATGGCTGAAGAGCTACAAAACTGTTTAGAAGAAATAAATAAAGAAGATCCTGATATTGACGCTGTTAAATGGTGGGCTCATTTGAACGAAATGAAAAATTTTGCCGGTGATCATTTATTTAAAAATGTTGCTTCTTTTGCAATTGACTTAATGAGTCTTCCACATAGCAGTGCAGCTGCTGAACAAGTCTCTAAACAATATAAAAACAGATAATCGAAATAGGTTATCGTATGAAATTATTCGCTCGTTAATGAACCTTAAAGATTATATGCAGGGCAACTTGAGTAAGTGTGGTAATTGTATTCCTAAATCAGATTTTGTAAAACGAATAAAGATATAAAATATGATTTCCTTAAAATATTACTTACTTCTAAGTTATTTTTATTTATTTTTAATTATTAAGTGTCTCAAAGTCAAAAGATGTGTGTGAATTAAAAATGAAATACATCTGTGATTCTTTGTTTCTTTTTGTAAGTTACACAGGCTTAAGAAATTAAATGCATTAAATAAATAAAAAGAATAAATACAAATATTAATAAATTGTAGTATAATGTTTTGGAGCCGATTTTTCAATAGTCAGTTAAAGAGACAGTTATTTACTGGAAGAATAAAGTTATTTGGCTCTTTAACAATCGGAAAGCAAAATTGAATTTTTCACTTGAAAAAAAAATAATCTATAGAATATTATAATTTGAATGTCACTTTCATTTATGCTCGAACATTTTTAAAGAAATTTTAGTTTTATTTAACGTTTATTTCAAAGCAATGTTGACAAATATTAATATTGGACTTTGAAAATATTTATTCCTATGAATAATTTTATCTGAATTCTCAGTAAGCAGATAAATTTAATGTTCCTATTCCTTGTAATAAGTTATATCTGCGCATTGAAAAATAGATTTTTGATCTATCTGATGAGTAAATAATAACTGACTGCTTATCTGACTATTGAAAAATTGGCACTTAAAGAAGGATTTGTAAGTATAATATTTGGCCCGCACTTTTGTCAAATGGCCCTCAAAAAATGTCGAAATGGCCCTTACTTCTTTTTTCTACGCGGGAATGCTGCTTTGCACATTCAATCAAAGAGGATGCGAACATTTTTTTGTCATTCTCATCACCTTTTTCTCATCATAGACGTATAAAAAAAAAAACCTTCAATTGGTAATCTCGCTTACTCCATTTGATTCTTATTAGAATCGAAAAAAAAAACTTCTCTTGCTCTAACTACTTAAGTTTCGATTCTCCGATAAATGCAAGTCTCCCAAAAATGGAAGTCTCCGCCGAAAATTGTCTCCCAAAAATGGATTTCTCCGCGAGCTAAAGTGGCGCCACCACAGGCAGTGGGTCGCCCTAAAAAATGTTGTCCATGATCGTACTATGGATTTAATATACAAGGGTACTATGGATTTCATATACAAGGATCTCACCTTAATTAATTCTTGTCTCAAAAGCTTGAAAACAGAAAGCTTTTTTATAAAAACCACTGAAAAAGCTTTTTTGTATTGCTTTTAATGGGTTAGGTAACTTTGTTGGAATATATTTTTTTTAGCTCACAACCTTCAAGCAAAATCACGGACCCGAATTTTTCGGTTCACTTTGGAATCACTTGGGAATCCAAAAAAAACTGAGTGTCTCACACACATTAACAAATTTTCTGTGTACGCATGTAAAAAGAAGAACAAGAATCGACAGAATTTTTGTACGCACGGAGAAATAGAGAGAGTACAGTCATTTTGTTTTAATTTCCACCAACTTTTTTTTTTTAGTTCAGTTTTGTAGGTAGCGGTTCGAAGACCATTGCTTTTTTATCTTTTTTTCTTGTAAAAACTTTAAGAAATTTCCAATCAAAAATACAAGTTTACTGTTTATTATATGTATATGTTTAGTTGTGGAAATATATAATGTACCTTTTATAATTGATAAATAAAAATAATGTTTTGAAATGAACAAAATTCAGTTTTTTTTTTTTTGTTTGTATGCAATGTACAAACTCGACTAGATGGGGAAGATTCATTCGATTTTGTTTGTCCGTTTTGGATTCCATTTAGGCTCCGTTTTCTCGGAGTATGGTGAATTGGAATACTCTCTCTCTGACAATACATTCACATAATGGCTCCGTGGTGATTCTAATTTGCATACTAATTTGATCCGATTCGGAATCGTTTTGGATCCGGTTTTGGGTCCGTTTATGAACTGGTTTCGTATCCAAAACGGACTCGCTTTCTTGAAGGGCAGCCTGGCGTAGAAACGATTATATGATCAATGTGCTTTGGGCATGCAATGAGGACGGTCATGGTGGAGTGTACGATATTTTGCAGGGCATTATAACAACAATTGCTGTACGTTGTTCAGTGGGTAAGAATCTTTTTTATTGGCAGTTTTCTCATTTCAGTGCCGTGAGAGTATACACAGACGCCACTGTTTAGAAAAAAGCTCGCCCATAAGCCCTTAACTTTAATTTTTGTGAAAATAAAATCGTGCTTCTTTTTCTTTGGTGTTTCTTTCATTCTTTTCTTTCGTAGTTTTTTTTTTGTCGGTTAGTTCGACCTGTCAAATTAAAGACAAACATTTAAACTGGTTGAACACAAGTTTCGTTGCACATCCTGTGCTTACCTTTTATTGATTTGTTTAATAATTAAAATTTGATTCGAATTAATTCAAGTAGGTTAATTACTAATTTAATAATGAATACCCACCCCTCGCGACGTACATAAAAGTGCAACACATTAACAAAAAGGTAAAAAAACAATATGTACTAAAAAACAAGAAACAAAACTTTTTGTCATATATTGAAAAAAAAATTCAATTTATTTAAATAAAGATTGGGTACCTATATGGAAAAATGAAACTTTACATGTTTGCGTTTAAAAAAAAATATCTTTGATATTTTTTTCCCTCTCAACCTATTTCTTCTTTCTGTCAAAACCTGTCCGGACCTCCGGACTTTGAAAACACTCATTCCTAAGGAAAAGAGCTCGCAACTATACATGCCATCATTTTGGACGAACTTTAGTTTTGCGTAGGGTAGATTCTTGTAGGTACTTCTCGTCCTCTACAATGCCAATTGATATGGGGTTCATATTTTTTTCATATTTTTAAGTTACGCAGAAAATTTTTCATTAAGGTCTTCCCAGATGGAAAGAGCCATTTTTTAAGTAGAAGGTTGTGGTTCTTGTTCTTCGATGGGTTCGACCTGTAGGGTTCTTTGTATTCAACCTACTTTGGCTCTTAATCGCGTGCAAGCTTTTTAAAAGTATGTTTCGTTAGTAAATCCGTATTTCTTGAAACGAGGATCTAAAAACGTAGGTACTCTCCGCCAAAACTTCATTGACTTTAACACCTTAAAATTTTTTTTCAGTGATGTTAAAATTGAATTTATCGGGAGTTTTCAGTGATTTTAAAATTGAATTTACTAGTCAGGGGGTTCTTGTTCGTTCTTAGTTAAAAATTCTTGAAAATACTTTATTAGCCCATTCGAAATGAAGATCACCTCAGAAAATGTAATTAGTTTTTCTGTACCTACTTAATTCCTCAGTAACTTCTTTAAATATTGACAAAAATTTCACACTTAATGAAAAAATATCAAAATCTGTGGTAATAAGAAATACACGTCGAGTTCCACCGGATCACCACATCCTGCTTTAATTTAAGTTGTTTTTCGCCCAGTTGCAGTTGCATTGTCTTAAGCCGAAGCCAATGTGCTTCGTCGAAATAGCTCCACAATTGATTTCACCTTTGTTTGTGTGGGCCTTATATCTTGGAGACCTTTTTGAACGAATAAATTGAGATTGAGAGTATATTTAATACTCCTAATCGACTTCCAAATTAAAGAACTCAAGTTTATTGCCCCTTGATAATTAAAAGCGGTATCAGTGGTCACTGAAACAACTTTGTTTTCTATACCCCAGTCAAGGCAGATTTTTTTTTAGAATTTCACGTAAATTTTCACAAGTTTGCCTCCCTTAAAATTGATGGTTTTTTTCGTTTAAAAAATGTGCCATCAAGCTGATGTAGCTTTCTGTAGAGGACAGAGTTCAACAATCTGTAGTCAAGCTTATGTACGTAGCTTGCTTGCTTTAGCCGAAGATATGGCCTTAGATTTGGTTATATTGTAGTAATAATTTAAAAGAGCGTTGATTACTCCTTTTACTTCAGATTTTCCAAATTCGATAGGAATGGAACCGAAACAGTGAAAAAGGAGTAACTTCGGATGACCAATCAAAAATGGCATTACGGGAGGGTAGTTGAGAATTTGGGTTTAATTCTGCTAGAAACTGTTTTAGCTCTTTGAATTTGAAAGGTTAAATATTGTTTTGTTATGAGCTCTATTAGATATCTATTTAATTGTTCATTTTATGTGACAGATACAGGATTATTTAAGTATTGAGATATTTTTGTGTTGTGTGAGTTTTTGTTTTTAATTATGACTATTGAAGACGTTTGGTTGGCTTTCGTTATCCGGAGCTGTCGTGGTGATGTTCATTTTTTCTTACTCTGAAAAATATGCTTTTAAAGCGAAAATCGATTAATGTATAGTAGCACAGAATGTCCTACCGTGTTCTATTTGCCCATACCTTGTAGAAATCCCTCTTTCGTATGAAACTAGGAGAGACTCTACAATAGCTCAAGGCAAGACTTCCTAATTCAGCTTCGAAGGGAGGACAAAACGTTCCTAAACGAAACTATCACGTTGTTTCCGTTAATTAAAGCTCTCCTTATTATATTCATCAGATTTTCAAATAGCCTGAATACATTTACTTCCTGTCCAGAAGCAAACCATTCGTCTGATCGAAGGAGACTTAAGCCTCCGTTGACTTGATGATTCCCTTTAATTATAAATACCGCTCGATCATGAAATATGTCAAGTGCTCTTTAGTCAGTGCTCTTTCAATTACAACGAAAGATAAACGTACTGATTCTTTCTTTTACGTTTCTCCTCACTATAGAAACCAGGTCACTTTCGTTTGTTTGCGTTTGCGTTTGCAAATCAGGCCTCTAGTGTCCCCATAAAACTCGAAAAAATTCTCCTGATGTTGCTTATTTTGATCAATGAGCCATGATTACCCTAAGGATTTCCTGGTCAGGTTTATAACGTTTGAACTGTCATAGCTATTATGTCCTTAAGTCGAACTAATTGAAAAGATCATGACTTTGGTTCTCTTTCAAAAACTGCCAATACGAAACCACAGCTGATCATGTTACAAAATTGTGGAAACTGGGGAAGAGCTGTTTGTTTGTTAGATTATTTTTCTTTTGGAAGGTCTCCTATCAAAAAAATAAAATTTTCAACCGACATGCCTTTTGAAGTTCCATCAAATTTCTTTATTCCCCATTTGTGAAACTCAACCCTTCGTTTGAAATCCCCAAAGGGTTAATGTCTCTTTAATGAATGTCCTCAATTAGAATTTGATTTTCTTTGTCTTAACTTTTGATAAGAGTGTTGCTTGCAAGTCGTATCTCTCTAACTGTCCCAAAAGCTCCAACATATTAAGTTTGGAATAAACCTCTTTCATATTCTTTTCCAATAGATATTTACATGGCAAACCACTAGCAAGAATATTCAGACTTCAGAGTTTTAGTTTGGTTCTCCCTGAGAGTCAGAGGCCACCGTTTGCATTCATTCGTATAGGTCAAGTTCTGTTAGTGGAATCTTAAAATTCTCAATCCGTTAGCTGTCGCGTTTCTGTCGTCTCAGAAAATTCTTTTGTTTATGTACGTTCCTGTTCTGTTTCTTGCCGTTCATGTTCCATGCGGAGTTCTTTCTTCCTGTTCAATTTTATAGTGTTGTTGCGTGAGCTGTTCTCGTTCTCTAGTAGATAAGTGAAATGTGTTCTTCGTAATCGTAGTCTGACCCTCCTGAAGCTTTATTTTATCGGGGATTTGCTTTTAGTAAGTCATTGTCCGTCTCTTCCACAGTATGACACGACAATGCCGTACAAAGTCCTCTTGCCTCAGGTGTGGCAGCTTTGAAATTGCTATAATTCCAGCCAAATCAAACATTCAAAATGACGATGCCAAAGCTAACTGCAAGTGTGTTATAATACAAAAACGCGACGGAATAACAAAAACAAAATAATTATACAGGTAATAAAATATTTCTATACATTTATTTATTTAGTCCATTGAAATACTAACGTTAGAAAAACTTTAAACCAGATACGGATGGTACCCTGCTGTCATGGTGCTATTATTTTGATCGACGACATCACCTATAATGAACCTTTTGGTTCGCTCTGCTGTTAGTTTATCTCGAAAGAAAATGTTTTTAAACTATGGGAGCGTTTGCATTAAGGCTGCCCAATTTTGATGCGAATGCTGGACAAATCGTTTCTCAGCGACATTATTAAAATTACCACCACTGATCCCGTTAAATAATTTTTTTTATTTTGGTCAGGTTAGCAAAGGGGCCTTATATTTCTACTGCCTGTTCAAAAATCAACCATTCGTCAGATTGAAGAACAGGTACATAGCCAGGTAGGTCTTTTCGATCAAAGCTGTTGTTGTTTTCTCGAACCGGGGTAGGGGAACGTAGCAGATGATAAAGCAGCAGATCATAAAAGGAGACTCGTAAACGCAGAAATGGGTGATAGCAAGCTAAAAGTTAGGACGTGTAGGGGCACCCCACAGGGCGGGGTCTTGTCACCCCTGCTTTGGCTTTTGGTTGTTCACCAGATTTTGGTTAAACTTAATATTAGTGGTGTCAAAGTCGTTGCGTACGCTGATGACATCGTGATCATGGTCTCAGGGAAATTTGTCCCCACCTTGTGTGAGCTACTACAAACATCGCTCAACGAGTTAAGTAATTGGGCCAGTAGCTGTGGACTTATTGTCAACCCACTCAAGATAGAACTAGTTTTATTTACGAGAAAACGAAACATTCCAAATTTAATCCCTCCCACCATAAATGGGACTCCGTTACATATCACAGGTACGGAAAAATATCTTGGTCTAGTAATTGATCGTAAACTAAACTGGAAGGAAAACATTAAAGAAATGGAGAAAAAAGCCTTAATAGCGTTCTATACGTGTAGTAGAATTTTTGGTAAAAGATGGGGTCCCAGCCCTAAAACCATTCATTGGATGTAAGGTCTATCTTGACATACACATATCTGGTTTGGTGGCCAGCCTTAGACAAGGCAACCAATCTCAAAACCATGACTAAAATCCAAAGACTAGCGTGTATTGGCACAACCAGTGCCATGAAAACAACACCGACCGCAGCTCTAGAAACTTTTCTGTCACTCACTCCAATTGACCTTTTCACGAAGGACATGGCGGCCAATAGTGCTTTGCGGCTAAGACAGTCTGGACAGTCACTGGAAAAGGGGCCTTTTTGGTCATAGAACGATTATGAAGTTTACGGACATAGACATTCAAACAGACTATATGATACCGCACATTGATTTCAATCCGGTGGCCTTAATAGATATCCCTACAAGGGAAGTCTGGACGGAAAACCGGGTATTAAATACAAATCATGTATCGGTTTTCACGGACGGTTCCAAGACGGGCGAAGGGGTAGGGTCAGGCATCTTTTCAGATCACCCACCTTTACATAGATCAATAAAGCTTCTGAATTTCTGCAGTGTCTTCCAAGCGGAGGTATTTGCAGTTTATGAGGCAGCAAAGCATCTTGCCACATGTGAGCTAGTAAACAAGAACATTGACATTTTCATAGACAGTCAGGCGGCCATCAAAGCCATTTATTCAGTTGTCACAAAGTCAAAACTGGTGGAATGTTGTCGTAAAGAGTTGAGATTACTTAGCGCAACAAACACAGTTACCCTACGTTGGGTCCCAGGACTCTGTGACATACATGGGAATGAGAAGGCAGACGAACTGGCGAAATACGGGTCATCCACTGATCCGAGCCAAACTGAATCGTCAGTACTTATGCCACTGGGGATGGAAAAGAGCGGAATCCACCAGAGCTTTCTCGAAGCCGCCAATGATAGGTGGTCTCAGATTGACACGTGTCGGGTTTTGAGAAATCTTTGGCCGGACATTTCTAGGAAGAAAACTGAATACTTACTCTCGCTAAGCAGGCCTCATCCGTATTGGTTGGAATCCTAACTGGTCACAACTCAATGGGAACCCACTTAAACAGAATGGGTATCATCGCATCCGATCTCTGTAGAGGGTGTCAGGATGAATAGGCGGAGGAGGGCTCATTTCATTTCCTTTGTGAATGCCCTAGCCTAGCTAGAAAAAGAAAAACAGCCCTCGGAGAATACTTTTTCGACGAACTGGGCGACATCTCGCCTCTGCCACTAAAGAACACCCTGAAATTCATTCAGATTTCGGTATGGTTCAGGGAGGCACCCGTTACCTAATCTTTCACTTATTCCTTTCTTTACCCTTCCCCTCTCCTTCCTTTTCGCAAATCCTGGGGAGCGCAATAAATCCATTGAGATCCGAGTGAGGTGTTTCGGCTTGCCGAACACCACCCCTTACAACCTAACCTAACCTAGCCCTGGCTTTTTCTTTACCTTGTGTAAAACCCCTTTTTCTAAGGAAACTATGAGAGCATCCACATAAACTAAAGGCTGAACAGTTTTTTTGGGAAGGCGGGACAAAACGTTTCCCAGTGACATCATTAAAATAACCAATATTGATCCCGTTGAAAAATTTTCTCCACTTATTATTTTGGTCAGGTTTTCAAAGAGGTGTAATACTTCGAATGACTGTTCAAGAATAAACCATTCATCTCGTTGAAGGACAGGAAGGTCTTTATCGATCAAGGATGGCTTCCTCAACGCTCAATCACATAATAAGTCGAGTATTAACGCGTGGCGATATCCAAAATCAGCTTCTTAGCTTCTTTCTTGTCATTGTTTCTTTAATTTGTATGTTTTGAGCTTGTTGTTGGCTTTTGTACTTTTCCTGAAGTTCTTAGTGGGTTTTATAAACAATCATTTTGATGGCTTCCATTGTTATTTAATTAAATGTGGATGCCAAGCACCCAAAATGCTACCAACTTAAAACTTCCTTTAGTACTGTCGTTATGTTTGCTGCGTTGTCACAAGCCATCGTACTATCTTATCAAAAAGACCCCGTTCTTCAGTCATTTGCCTCAAATTGTTTTTTCCTAAATACATGCTTGTATGGCTAAACAGTAGCTTCACAAGACTTGTTAATTGGTTCTAAAATGTCCTTGCATTTGTGTAAGGTTTCCTTATACGTGTCAGGTATCATGGTCTTAGTTATTTTAGTTCTCGATGAAATATGTGATAGATATTCATCTTCTAAAACTTTGAATGGCTTAATAACTTTATTAGTAAAATCATTAATGTTATATCCCGTTAAACTAATTTTTTTTTGGAAGATATCCCTGAAAAGTTGCTTGACTATAATAAGTTACAGAGGCTGCACAAATTAAAGTAGCAGAAGTTTCAGAGTTATCTTCTGCTGCATCTTCCAAGTCGACAACAAATATAAAAGTATAGGAATGGATGGGTTCCAGTCTGATATTCACAAAATAAATGCTGGTGTGCCACAGTACCTACCCCGTTTTATCTCCGACTCTTTCTTATTTTTATAAATGATCGTTTAGCTAAAATTTCTAGTCAAACTTCATTGTTTGACGACAGCTTCTTAAAAAAAAATTCGGATTACCTAAATAGTTACCCATTTTGATCCAATTTTTCTGAAATAAATAAAAGGAAATAATATAAATTGGCAAAAACAGTCAATTTCAATAAACTTTTAAAATGGAAAAATGGTCTTATTAAACATAGTTCTCTTTTCCTTGTTAAGACTGAAATAAGACATATCTACATTAATAGCACAGACTTAGAAGCCTCGTGTTAAGATGTCGCTTATTTTCTAATATCGCACAACAAAGTTTGACCCATTAGATAAAAAGTTGGTAAGTCTGAACTTGAAAATCGTTGGTATTTGTCTATGCGAACCATATTGTCTTATCATGTTGCGCCATATAAACTCCCCTATTGATTCTTATTTTTATAAATTCTCCAATTAATCCACTCACAGGAAAAAAAAACATTGGAACGTTTTTTTTTTACTATGTATTTTTACACTTGCAATATAGATTGCTCACACCCATACAGCATTATCTCCTAAGTAAGGAAGGAATAAAATATTGCATTCAACAATTCATTTACACTGATTCTATTCTTATCGTCTCCAAATCGATGAATTGAAAGATTAAATGTGTCCTTAAAATAAACCACCCCTCATCACCGCCATCATCAAATAGACACATGAAGCAATCTTCTTTTACAAATATGTTTTTTTTTTTTTTTTAAATAGAACAAAAAAAAATAAAATAAAAACGCAAGATCTGTAGAACACTTCAGACAATGAAAGAAATTGATTTTCAACAAGGACACAAGCAGAAATACAAGTGGAGCACATAAAGTGTTGGAGAATAGGGAATCTTCACTTGATACATGTTAAGAGTGTTTTCAAGCCCAGGGTGCCGTAGATACAGTTCTGGGGCTGGCTGATGGTCTGGTATCTGTACTGGTGCCTGCCTTCCTGCCTGCCATGTTCAAGCTCCTTCGGCTTTTGAAAATTTATAGAACGAACGAACGAATGACAAGAAAAAAATATTAAAAACGGTTGAATCCAATTTCTAAGGACAAAATGTCGCCATCATCTTCTTAGTCAGCTCAGCTAGCTCCCTTTATAGAGTGGCTCGGGTGGCGGCAGCGGCGAAGAGGACGGTAATGGTTGGCAAAATTCAATTGAATTTCGATAATAATGACAATAATCTGAAGACATCCTTATGCTATCGTCTCTTGTTCACCCAAAGACAATCGCAGTGCAGTGAAATCCTAGCACAAGTCACTATATGTTTTGAAAAGGGCTGAAAATGAAAAATTGCTCTAACTCTTCTCTGATGCTGGTTCTGCTGGTGCTGCTGCAGCAAGTAACTGTGTGGACCAAATATACATTCTAAGATATAAAGAGTCTTTCTAACACACACAGCTCACATACAGTTATACATTATTATGTATGTCGAAAGAGCTTGAAGACAAAGTGATTGGCGAGCAAAATTAAGGGCGGTGGGTGATATAAACCTCTGTCCTTATACTTTCTACTCCTGGGACTGAAGGTCTTCCGACTTCGATATTAATAAAGGAAGGCAAAAATTGTTTTTATGAGATGAGAATATTTTCAAGTGGAAGGATTTACTTTATATACTTTTGATTTTTGACTTTCTCTTCAGGGGTCGTTATCGAAATCGTCTCTCGTTGGGATCTATTTTTATTACTAATCGATTGTTCTTTCAGCACAGTGTAGTTACATAGATTTATGTAAAGCTGTGTTCGTTAAATAAAATAAAATTGAATCAAAAACATGATTCTATGATGAAAAAGGAATTTATAAATTAATTGATTTAGATCCAATCATTTCGAGAATATAACCATTTGTTTTTTTTTTTTTTTTAATGTCGATATCCAAGGAAACCCCTTTTTAATTAAATAAGGATTGAAGTTCTGGCGCCAAAAATACCAAATATCAATGCATAGATATAAGTTCATTCAAGTAAATTTAAAGATTTGGTTGTTGGTTTTGACAGTTATGATTTGTTTTTCATGTTCATAAGAATGTAAATGCGTTTTTGATGTTTGATGTTTATCAGCAAAAAAAACCTTAGCACTAATTTTATTTAATTTATTTATTTAATCTCAAACGGCTGGATGAGTTCTGAAGAAATTTGCCATAGAAATCAGTATTATCTCGTCTCTAACCATTACTTGCCAACAAAACTTTAAAATCGATAAAAAGGTGGTGTGTATCGATCTGGAATTCCCGGGATTTTTCTAAAATCTGTCGGAGTGTGAACATTTTATCGACGGTTGACTTGCCTGGCCTTAAACCGCACTGATAGGGGCCGATCAGTTTGTTGACAAAAGGTTTTAAGCGGTCACACAGGATGGCCGACAAGATTTTATAAGCGACGTTTAGGAGACTAATTCCTCTGTAGTTGGTACATTTCAGAACATCTCCCTTTTTATGGATGGGGCACACTATACCGAGGTTCCATTCATTTTTCAAAAATGCTCCGAAATTATATAGACTATTAACATCAAAAGATCCTCGGAATTTTCCTTTTCTTGACCGTCTAATTACATACATTATGTCCAGCGTATGGTTTAAGGAGATGCTTATGCAAGGCAAAAGCATCATCCTCTACGATGTATTGAGGCAGTTCGGGGCTCTGTGAGCCTGGAAGGCAATTATTATCAGGTATATCCATCGTGGCTTTAACAATAGATCTCCAAAATTGACAGTTTTGAAAAACCTTAGAATCACAGTCCTTCCCATAAACTCCAATATTACCCAAAACAAATCGGTACTCTGAATCGGCTACAGCAATCAGAACTGTGGCTATGATATCCTTTGTATAGTTGATATGCATCGAGTTGATAGGATGAACTATTCTGACGTGTTTGGGGAGTTTGTCTTGTTCTCTAATTTCTTGGCAATTGATTTCCAATTTTTTTTATCTGGTATAGGAATGCATTCTTACCGCACCGCAATACTTACTAAATGGCTCGTCAATCTTCTCTGATGATCTTACTAACTTTGTGTCGAAACTCCGAGGAGGTAGTTAAAGGTGTTGGCCGATTTCATGAGTGCTCATACCTATTTGGCCAAGGGACATTTGAAAACCCCGGATGCCAAGCAAACGTCCAACAATTTGTGGCAGAGACTTCACCAGAGTTAAATGCGGAAGGACCACCGATGCGGCCGCCTGGAAAAAGGTAAGTTTAAGTGCCAAAACTATCGTAACAAAGTAAAAATAAATAAATCAAAAATATTTGTAGGTATGGGCAGATGATAAAGCCTATATGAAGGCAAAGCTAAGAAAAAATAAAACCAGCATTTCAGGGACATGTGGTGGGCCTTCCAAACACTGCTCCTTCACCCCTTCAGTAGAGCTGGTAATTGCTCTTTTAGAAATGGACGAGTCCGTAAGCGGAATATCGTCAGGTCATGTTTTCGGCGTCCACACAAGCAATACTGAACGAGCAGTAGCTGAATCAACCGAACCAGTCAACCTCGATGACCATGAGTGATGTTCCAAGCACCTGAAGGAAGCAGAGCAGCAACTATCGGTCTTCTCCCCAGGACAAGGAAGTCCTTTAAAAAAAAACAAGTGGAAAATCAAATGGAAATGGAAATGGAATGAATAGCTTTTAATAAAATAATTTTGTTTCCTTTTTTAATTTACTTTTAATCATACTTTTAAATAAAATACATATTTAATAATAAATAAAAATGAATAATTCTTTTATTATTTGTGTTACTGGTTTTGTAAGTTATTTTTGATTTGCTCCCGAATCCTCTTAGCAATGTTTGAGTAGGAAGTGTTATCTACTTCATGTTGATGTCCAGTGCCGTCTGATGCTGTGTGATATTGATCGGAAGGTAATTCATTCGAAGGTAAGGCAACATTGTGTTCCAAACATATATTATGCAGTGCACAACAAACATTTATTACACAATTTTTTCTGGAGCATAGTGGAGTTCTCTTGCTACTAAGACATCGAAATCTTCCTTTTAGTACGCCAAATACTCTTTCAATTAAAGACCTAGCCTTAGAGAACTTTTCATTGAAGTAGCACTCGACGTTATTTTCTGAAGCACTTCGAAATAGGTCCCCTTAAATACGCCATAATGATAAGAAATACGTTGAATTAATAATGATAATTTGACCAATTATTTGAATGTTTATGTTAATTCGGGCTTTTTTGGTCACTTCATTCTATATGCAAATAAAAATTTTGTATTCCATACTTTTTCCCTACGATAGGGGTAGTTTATTAAATATGAAAAAAACTTTTGTTACATTTAATGATAATTCTTGATAAGGGATGACAATTTTAAAAACTTTGAAAATTTTAGCACAGCACTTTAGAAAGACTAAAATACGATTAGAGATTAGAAATACGATGAAAAATATTTAAGGTCACACCGCACTCGACGGAAATGCACTTCAGCGGAGAAACACTTCACAAGTATTCGTATGAAATTGTATGAAGTTCAGTTGCCGCATGTGAATCATTGGCTGCACCACCGCACCTTGGATTGACTGCCCGTATAAACATTTCATTGTCACAAATCTTTAATTAAAAAGAGCACTTCAATTATTGTAAGAAAGCATATGTATGAAGATAATGTTTTTTTCCTTAAGACCATTGCATTAATACTATGCCTTAATTTTCTATTGAAATACAAGTGCCCGTTCCTTTTCGGCCTTATCATTAAATGTGTGTTTCGTCTGCCACACCAATAACTCCCGGAATTCCCGACTTCGAAAAGAAATGTTGTTTAGCTTCTTGCCGTTTTATTTCATTCATTTTAATTTGTTTGTGTTTTGGAAACAATATTTTTTCCATCGCACTGCAGACTGTTGTGTCATGCCAATTGAATATTGGTGCCCTATTTGATGCTGATAGCCTCCATGCCCTAAAAACTTTAGAGTAATAACTAGTTTCAAAATGGCTGGAACTGCAGTTGATATTAAAGAACCAGAGAGTTCATCTTGTATGGCATTTAAAACATACAAAAAAGCATTCGTTGAAAGGCGAAAGTTCTGCACAAAACTAAAATAATAAACAATATGTAGTTAAATCGTGAAATAAATCTTTGCCACCAATAAAACTTTACCTTTTATCACACTTTTCCATAATATTTTTCTCGTATAATTTTTCGGTCAATCCGTTCATCATTATTTTCTGCGTCCATCCAAAGTTTTGATTTATGTTACATTCTTTTTTTAAAAACAATAATTTTCTTATTTGTTTTGTTTTGTTGATTTGACAGATATCATGATAAAAATTTCGAGACTCGAAAAAAACTAATCCGTAATAGCCCTTCCACACTACCCCACTGTGTATTAATACATGTCAAATTGAAAGTGGGAAAGAATTCCACGCGTCTGCCAAATTTGTGGGAAAGAAATGGCTTTTCGTATTTTGCTTCCACACTTGCTTTTATTAATACATTACCTTAACCTTAAAAAAACTGTGAAAGAATGTGGGATAAAATTAGAACCATTCCTAAAATATTTCATGTATTAACACCTGTCAAATGGTGTGGGATAAAAAGTGGGGTTGTGTAGGCTGGGCTTCCATATTTTGTTTCCACACTATTCTACATGATTTGTTTCCCACTTTTTTGACATGTATTAATACACAGTGCGCTAGTGTGGAAGGCCTTTAAGATGGAAAAGTATTAAGTACTATTTTGTCCGTTTCGAATTTTTAACAGAGTACAAATGCAAAAGCGGAACGAAAAACACTTTCGAGTAGGATTGACTTTCGGAACGAAATACAGAGTAGGCCCCTAGATTTCTTAAAATACTTTTTAATTCTTTTCTGTAGGTAATTAAATTATGAAAAAGTGGACGGATTTGAGGAATTCATACCGAAAATCACTTGCGATAAGGTTGGGATCTAGAGTTTCAAAAGTAAAATCCCTTGTGGACCATTTGTCACACACTAAATGATTATGTTGACTACCTGACACAAAATGTATTCGAAGTTATCTTATTACAAAAGTGTAATTTGCGATTTCTAGACAAAATATTCGAAGAAAGAACAACAGAGGACACTTTGTATGAAAATATAGTTAATGATGAGGATGTAATGGTTGAAAATGACGAGAACCCAGTGGAACGAGCTCCTACCGGGGTTGTCAGAGGAAGGCGATTTATTTAGTTTTTGGCGATTTAATTTTTTTGAATTGAAATCCTAATATTCTTTTCTCAAATTCACATCCTTATAACCATACATCTTTTTCATCGCTATTTGTGCTGAACGCACCCCAAAACTGAAATTTAATCCCTAAAATAAAAAACGTATGTATGTCAAAACAAACAACTTTGTTAGTTAACCAAATCAAAGAAAGATGGATGCTGTAAGATCTAGCCATGTTGCAAAGGCTATAAAAAGGATCCCATTGATATGGAAAAAAAAAACAGCGGACATTTTTTTTTTATTTTTAAATTTGGTGATTTGGGTTGAAAATTTTGAATTTGGCAATTTTTTGCCGATTTAAATTTTAATTTTGGCGATTTCGCTTTTTAAAACCTGACAACCCTGGCTCCTACCTCCAAGTGTATCAAATGATGCAGGGAACATGTTCTCTTTTCAAGAGATACAAATACGACGGACATCCTAGTCAACAGTCATTTTATTTGTTCTGACATTGAAGTTAGCTAACAGTCAGTTTACTAGAAGTCTTTGAAGTCACTTAAAATTCAACTTAAAATCCTAAAGTTAATCTTGATGGTCAGTACCTAAGCCAGTTGACTGCATTCTTTTAACTTAAGTCAATTGACTTTTCTTAAGTCATGTAACTGCTTTTAAGTCTTTCGAATAAAACTATATACCTATAGATTTGGACTAATGGATCGTGTGAAATTTCTGAAGAATAGGTGTAGCATGTTAAAGTTGGGGAAGAAATTTGAAGAACAGTTTGTATGAGAACTATCAGACTCCTATGTTAAGGCTGGGCTTTAAAGAAAACCGACGGGCAGCTCTTAGGCTATGAGATGACATTCTGGGAAGCTTCATGAATTCGAGGAACGGGAGTTGTGTTGAAAGAGTTCATCATTTGATTTAAATAGTTTGTGAAAATTTTCATTAAACTTTCCCAATTATAGTTAGCTACCCAACTCGCTGCATTAGCATTTAATTTCGTCTTTTGTTTGGTCTAAATTGGTTTTGTTGAGCTCGATTGCTTTCAAAAGCACTTTTTAACCCAATATATATATTGCTGGTGGAATAAATTACTTTTTTTGTTTGTGGATTCCAAAAAGTGAATCAGAATAGCAACAAGTAGCCAATGATTTCTACGAGCTGTGGAATTTTTTCTATTTGTACCGGCGCGGCGGCGCCATCGATGGCAAGTATGTCAATATTACAAAGTATGGGAGTCAGGAGCCTTCTACTTCAACTATAAAAAATATGCATAGCATTGTTGTGATTGAATATGGAACTGGTAAATGAGAAATATGATTTTATTGATAGATGTACTTTATTACGTAAAGATAATACTTATTTAACGAATTGATCACACGGCACTATGTTGGTTGGAGAAACGATGTCCATAGGTAATCCAATCTACAATCCAATCCACAATCTGATTTATATATGGATATGGATATGTCACTGCTTGGACATGGATTTTCGCGACTCTATTGAATTTTGTTTAGACATGTTCCATAGTCCGGCCATCGTTTATGGCCTGTGGAGGCGGCATGTAAGACACGCAAAAGGCAATTTTTTCAGAAAATTTGGCACGATATTTATTTTTTTGGCGGCAGCTACACCGACTTTGAGATGAACTTAAAACCATTACATTATGTAGAAAAGGGACCAAACTAGACACTGGAAGAGTATACGAAATTTAAAAAGCTTACAAGACTGAACAAGACAAAATACTAAATGACAAACTAAGACCGCTTTCACACAAGGAAATTGGGTTGCCAGAAACTAGATAGTTTGTATTTTTAGGCGAGAAGGGTGAGAGGGGAGATTTTTTGTGTTCGCCTTACGCCCTTCCCGCCTACAAGTTAAATATTGCTGGCAACTCAGTTTTCTTGTGTGAAAAATAAAAACAAATAACTGTACAACACAGCAATAAACTACACCAAAACAAAACGAGATAAACATATTTCCACCTTGCAATCAAAAAGAAAGTGAACTTTGAACAAATAACACCATCACAGATCGATCAAGAAGTTAAAGCCCGAAGATGGTTTTTTAAAGCGAATCGCGTCGCTTCAAATTTAAAATTAATACCTAAATGTTGTGAATCGTGATATCATAAAACACTCTTAAATAAATTTAAAATATTTTTAAAAATAAGTTTTCTTAAATCAATTAAATTTTTTTCTTTTTTATTCGAAACAACTACACAACATGGAGACTACACCACAAAGGAATTGATATTTAAAATCGAATTATTTTTTTTTTTTTTTTTGATTATTTGTTTTCTTTAACATTAACATTTTCTTTGGCATTAAATGCCAAACTAGACTGAAGTCGGTCAACACATTCGGTCACATTGAAAATACTTGGTTCGCCTGACCGAGCAAAATATCAAAAAAAAAAATATTAGGTGAATGAAATATTAGGCCTGTATTTCGTGTCACACGCTGACAAGACGTCTATTTTTACTTACTTTCTTCCTGTGCGATTAGTTAATATAATAATCAATTAATATTATTTTATTTATAAGTAAATCACTGCAGAATATACCTATTTAGTAATTTATTTCTATTACCTAACACTTTCATTTCAAGTTATCTTCTCTTAAAACAGTCAAAGTTCAAACCATAAACTCAACTTCACAAGTTAGTTCAAAATATCCAATATGAAGTTGACACTTAGCAGCTCACCAGAATATTATGTCCATAGAACTCTATAGGTACAAACTCCAAAATTTAAAGTAGAGAGAAAACTTAGCATAGCCAGCATAATATGAAGAAAAAATCTCTGTGGAAGAAAAAAAACACCTTCTGCATGAAGAATCATAGCTTCATAGCTAATAATAATATTCTTATTTCAAAAATCCCAGTTTTCATTTTCAGAGGAGTAAAAATTAAAAAAAAAAAGTATAAAAAAAACTTTCGCAATATTGAAATTCGCATCCCAAATGCTGTGGTGGTTGTGGAGCTGGGACTTGCAGCCCGCAACACGCAAGAAGTGTGAAATGTGAATTAATTTCAAACTTAAATTAAGAAACTTGAGAGTTGTTGGGACGGGAAACGTCAGTTCATTGTAATGATATGTATAATATACTCGTATATGTACCTACCTTTTCCACCAAAAAATATGAAAGATAAAATTTAAAAAAAAATACACTATCAAAATAAAGTTCACAACTCAGATGAAGAAACGTGCTCTTATTTTCTTAAAAAATTGTATGGCCCAGAATTGGCAGAGAAATATTTTTTTTTAATATTAATAAATATCTTTAAAGAATGTTTAATTTTTTAATAAGAAGTACAAATTAGGAACATATTTGTATTTTAGTATGAAAAACATTAAAAATTGCTATTTTTGTCTAGCGATAATAATACTGCAAAAAGTTATGAAACTATAAAATAGGAAATAGAATAGGTATCTTACCTACAAATCAACAAAATAATTCTTAAAATAGTCACGAAGATATAATTGATATTACCCACATTTATTTCTGTCCAAACACAAAATACCACCGAATATTCATTAATGTTGTTAATAATCGGAGTCAATTGATCCATTTTACCTTTTTTAAAAAAAAAAAAAAAAACAATTAAGGCGTGTGTCAATTGCGTTAAAAGTGCGCTAAATTTGATCCCATGGCTAAATTTTGGCATTACTGAGGTGAATACAGTCGTAAAAATTTAACCTGCTCAGGAGCTCGTTTAAATTTTACCTAGTGGATAAATTTTGACGTTTGTATTCTTGCACATTACTTACACCATCGACTTATTATACCTGCACTGCTATGAGCCAACATCACGATGGTTCCCTTTAATAAAAAAAAAATCGATACCACTAGGGGCAATTTAAAAACGACTTAGTTTGTTCACAGTGGGTTAAATTTAGAATGTGACTTTCACACACTCTAATAGCCCTTCCACACTAGCCCACTGTGTATTAATACATGTCAAATTGTAAGTGGGAAAGAATCCCACGCAAGAGTGAGAAATTAATATCTTAACTGAAGACAACTGCTTGACAAAAAAAAAAACAATTTTAAATTGTGTATGGTGTCTTAATTTATCTGTCAGAACAATTTGTTTAGGTTTTTTTTTGGCAATCGGGTTTCTTTAGCGAACATTTTAATTTCTCACTTTTGTACTTTTTGGCAAAAGTAGGTCTATATAGTTAAGCCTTTATTTGTTTCCCACTTTTTTGACATGTATTAATACCCATGTGGGCTAGTGTTGAAGGCCTTTAATTAACTAACGATTATCAACCAAAATTGGCTTATTTGCGATATCCATACTTTGGATTTTTCGAAAACAATTTGATCAACAATAAACACATTTGACGATTTCCCAGTTTCATGGATCAAAGTGGGTACACATTATCAAATCTGTTTGATGTCAAATACTCAACACTATCAAACAAATTTGTGAACAAAAAACGTGTTTGTCAAACAGAGTGTACACACTATCAAACGTGATATTTGTCAAGCAGGTTTGAAAATGTGTACCCTGATTAAGGCTCTTCTAACTAACATTCGGTGCGTCTTGGACACTCTCATTCATCTCCATGCAAATAAATTTTGACTAGCGGACGTTTACCTTAAAGGCTCTCCCAAACCAATGCGAAACATTCGGCGCGGCACAATAGGCACTGTTAATCGGTGAAACCATCTTCAATGCAACTTTTGTATGAAAAAGACGATCGACTAGCACTCCAGGTATACTAGGTCTATGACTGCCACTGGCAAAATGCAATTTCCGTGTTCAAAATCGTATCCAAAGCGATTTGTGTTGTAATTCCCCTGAAAACAGCTATTGCAACAACAAATCAAGGTATCTGAACGTTTTTGGATGGGTTGACACCGTCTCGGATAGGTTTCTTAACGCAAGGAACGTAAATGGGAAATGTATGTTTTAAGATATTCCATTTAATGCAATTGACACAGCAAAACCCTCCAATTTTATTTACCCCTATAAAAACTGATCAAATTTAACTAGGATCAAATTTAACCAAAATTTTAACGCAATTGACACATGGCCTAAATGTGAAAAAATGAAAAATAATCAAAAACAAATTAATAAAATCCAAATAGAACAGCCAGTCAGAAAATATAACCACACAAAAAAAGTAATCAAACCAGATTGTCATCGTGTGTTTTGACAGATTAACTTTTCAACTCATATGAACGAGATGAGTTGGAAAAAGTTACCAAAAGTAACTTTTTGACACTTCAACTTTGAGTTTAGGAACAACTCTAAGACGTCAAAAAGTTACTCAAAGTTAATAAAGGAACGTAGAAACTTAAATATAGTCAACTATAACTTAAGAAAGAAAAAGAACGCACCACAAGGCGAAGCACTGCACTTTAACTCGAAACTTATGACTTTTCCACCGCTAAAAGTGCAGACGATCAATTTTTTGTTCATCTAAACTATAACTATACCAAGTTTCAGCTTTTCTGAAATCTATTTTTGTTGCATTTTTTTGTATTGTTTAAAGGGACGCTGACTTTGAAACCCCCCCCCCCCTCAAAGTGCAACTGACTTCGTTTGTCTGCAGCACCATAAACATATCTTAAATTTGTTTTCGTGTTTGGCAGCTCCCACAACCACCCACACCCACCCATACCTGCCACAAGTCGGCAAAATGAAAAATGGATTTACTTATATCAGTGATGCCAAATGAACCATAATATGGGAGAATATCAGCTTTCTATTATAGAATCACTTACTCCGAACTGTTGCTGGCTCTTTGACTATAATCTTTAACCACCACCCTTATTATCCAATGCTTTTGTTGTTGTTTTATTTATAACAGCACTTTTCGTTATTTCATCACTCAATTCACATTCAGTGTTTGCTAAATACTTAAACATATAAGTTCAATTTGTTTAAAACTTTACATTCTCCTCAGCATAGTGTTCACCACACCTATTTTTTGGGTTGTGGTATGACTTAAATCAAATAGCGGTCGCAACACTAAAATATTTGGACTGGCTTTTCAAAAGAGAATTAAATTTCCTCGATGGCCAAATAATAAACTACACAATTTCATGTTTCTTTTTTTTCATTTTTCCTCAATTTCCCATGTAACCAGTAACTGTATAGTCTACATCTACAGAAACCACAACTGAAGAAAACATAACAATCCTAAAGCTAAATAAAGGTATTGTTGTGATGTGATATGTCATATGTGATGTTCGTGCTATAATAATAATTGCTGTTGCTTGTTGGAACTTGGATAGTAAATTTCGTACATGCGCAGAAGAAGTCCTAATTCCAGGGTTGCCGTTCTAGCGACTTTATCAAATATTTTCTCTTTGACAGTTAAACAAAGATATTTCATCAATCTTAGCTCATTTATTTCACTAAAATAATCCATACAAATGTTGGCGTAGAGCATTACAAAACAACAGTTTTATAAACTTATTTTTTTTCAAATTAAGAAAAAAATGAAATATCACATAGTCGAGTAATAAAGTCAGTACTGTTAGTCTTTTGACACTACGAACTTTCATAACTATTTGACTTACATAATCGGTGACACACGGTCTCACGCACCGGGTTAGTACCAAAAGTACTTAACGTGATCGCGTTTAGCCCTTTTAGCGTGAACCGAGGATGGGAGACGTTAAATGCGGCAGCTACTCGAAATCACGGCGAAAATCATTGATGGGGGTAAAGTTATTCCAATTTTTAAAAACACCCGGTCTCTCAGACATATAGGTCACCGTTGGCGGGTTAAGCAGGTCATCTGTTTCAAATTTATTATAGACCTAAGTTTTTCGTTAATTTACTTTAAATTTTTGAACAAAAATAAAAAGTTATTCAAAGAGAATTTTGTTTAACACTTATTTACCAATTTTTGTCAAGCGACTTCTAGCGACTTTTTGTCGCCCGAATTTCAGCTAATCTAGCGACTTTTTGAGGTTAGTCTAGCGACTTTTCATTTCAGCTTGCGGCAACACTGCCTTATTCCTAAACGAAACGAATGTCTTCTTCGATGATAATTCTTTTTTAATTTGTTCCTTTTGTGTACCTTGCCTGTATTTTCGGCATTGAAGACTGATAGTCTGGGCTCTAGGGCATTAAGACTTTTGCTGGGAAATAATTCCGAGGTTAACTTTGAGTTTGGTATTCAAAAGAACATCAGTACACTAGGCGAAAACCACATTTTTCACAATTAGGTCATTATGTCACCATATTGTTTTTAACAGTTATTTTGAATTTCATGCGTATCTCAGGTATTTTTGATCCTAGACAAAAAAGTTGTTATTGCTCAAAAGTTAGAGTGAATTTTAAAGTTGTCGTACAATTTTTATGTCTAGGATCAAAAATATGTCAGTTATAGCCTTTTCACATTAGGCGCAAAAGACAGTTTTCGCGACAATATCGGTTTTGGCTGAAAACCTAAATCGAGACACACAAGTTTTTACATACATTTTTGCTAATACAGAAGTTTTGGTAAACCACAAGTTTTAAATAAAACCTGTCGAAAACATGTTGGATTTGCACGATGAACTAAACAAACACACTTTGTGAAACATTCAAGGTTGGTTCACAATGAAACGAGAAAACACAACGTGAGATGACGAGAACATTGTCGTAGTTGTCAAACCGATTTCAAACCATGAAAATATACGAGGGTACGCCAGGGTATGCACAATGAAACGTTTCTCGTCGTCAGGTCACGCCAGAGTTGGGAAAATTGAAGAAAGACGCTCTCGTCGACGTTTTTTTATTTGACTGATGGTGAATTTTGTGAAATTGTAGAAAAGAATAAAGAAAACAACAGATAAGTGGAAATTGATTCATTGTTTTCCCATTTTTAAATAACAGTATTTATAAATTGTGTTTTAATTGCGTATTCAACATTTGATTTTTGCCCTTAAATTTGGCACTGCAAATTTTCGAATCGACACGGCCCTTCGCCGGGACTATTGTGTTCAAGCACACAGACGGCAGTTGGTGTCAACAAATTGAAATTTCAAATGAAAACTTGTAATTTTTCGCTGTGAACGCTTTTCAGGTTTTCGTAAACCTATTCCCGAAAACCCCGTTTTGAGTTTGGTGTGAAAATGTTATTACGCATGAAAATCAAAATTACCGGTAATAACAAGCAGTAGCGGATCTAGGATTTGGCTGTGGGGGGGCTTGCAGTTTGGAGATCCATTTTGAGACCTTAAGTAATAAAATTTTCTTGTCCCAAGATAAATTTTATAATTTATAACAAATAATAGAGATCAGTTTAGGTTTAATGCAAGACCGTACTCAACTGTAGTCGAACTAAACTTCACGACAACGCGGCAAAACATTATTTTTTATGAAATTTAAGGAGCTATATCGCACTAAGCGGCAACTGAACTTCATACAAATTCATAGAATTCATGTGAAGTGTAGTTCCGATGCAGTGCAGTTCCTGCGAGTGCGGTCTAACCTTTAAGGCTCAAGTATTTTTTTTCCTTTTCCTTTAATGATATCCGTTTTTTGTGTGCCTTTTTATCCGCTCCTGTTGCGCTTCAAAATGTTTTCAATACAAAGTACAATAACAATTATTCATAATTGCTGTAGCGGAGATAGAAGCAAATTCAAAGGCGCACAATAATTTTTAGCCATATATGCTTGAACTACGCGTACAAATTCGTTTATTTATAATATTTAAAAATTGATTAGGTACCTACATTATGTAGTTATATTTTTAAAATAGCTGTGGGTATGTTTTGAACTTCCCATTTGTGACAAGATTTGAAAACTGTTTATAATTGGCTAGTTCAGAAAAATTATATTTAAGTGTTCGTACTGGCAAAAGCTCAAATATGTGCTTTGACACGGTATTAGTCCTTTAAGATCTCATTTTTCCTGAATTATCCAAATCAAAGAGAAACTATTTTGTTCAAAATGACACTTTACGACATAAGACAAAGCTGCTCTAAGAAATAAGCCACGGCCCAATTCTGCCAGCGTGAATGAGTTTTCGTGTATACGCTGCATACGCTTTATAGGTATTCATGCTAAAAAAATATGTCGACAAATTTGCACGTCACTCTAGAGTCTAGAGGGATTGCAAATATTCATTTACTTTTGCATGATTTTCTGAGCGCGCACAGAGAAAACTCACGCTTTTGGAATTTGGCTCCTTGACTAGAGAATTTCTATGTTTTGTATGTACAATTGCCTTGGACCTTTCAAATTTTGAAAACGTAGCCCCATAAATTTCTAAGCCCAACCAAGGCCGTAAGAAACAATTCCTGTTGTATTAAACATACACTAAACTTGACATCCCGTTGTTCTCCAATGGTTTAAGCCACAAATGCGTTTCTTTCGGTAAATTAGCTTTGTTTTTAGTATATACAGTTGGGGCATTTGACACTTTAATGTAAAGCCTCGACCATCTATTTTTATCTCTTTTTACTTATCTCTTCAAGCCTTAGCCCCAACTTCGGACTTTGACAGTCCCAAGACTTGAGCCCCCAAAACTCTCTGGAACAAGGTTAGTTTTTAGGAAGTAAGTTGCTTAACCCTGGCTAGGTTTTTTGTCCAATATTCTCAGACCTTATTGCGCCAAAGCTGTTTTTTTTTTTTGTTCCAATTTTCTGGGTTTAATTTTTAGGGAAAGATTGTCGTTGCATTAAAAATATCCATATTCATAGCCCCCAACTTAGTTTTTGTCCAATTCGCTTCAGGCTTCAGCCCCAATCTTAGGACTTCGACATGTATGCAAATAGTTCAGCCCCAACCACGTTATTTTGTCCTTCAAATTTTATAGCTTAACAATATTTTAGACGGAATATAAAATTCTACACGTTGTAATGTATTGCTTTCTATATTTCAAATTATTTTATGATTCGGCTGTGGGGGGGGGGGCTTTAGCCCCTATAGCCACCCCCCTGGATCCGCTACTGATAACAAGATGGCGGCATTATGACACTAGGTGTAGTTGTGAAAAATGTGGTATTATTTACCAGAGCACCATATAATGAAATCTAAACGCACGGTACTTTGAACCTATTAAACTATCAATATTTTGCTACTGATAGTGATGGGATCCTATGGAAAAAAAAAACACCATAATCTTTGGATTTTGTGTAATCGGTAGAACAAAAACTTTTTAATAGTAAACGTTATTACCAGTAATGGATCTAAGGTTCTAGAATTTCGCTGTGAGGATTAAAAAGTATTGGTTTTGTAAGAAAAATGCTCGAAATTTTAATCAAACTTAACATTACGATGAAGATAGATGTAAAAAAAAACTATATTTTAAAATAATTAAAGAAATAATTTCTTGTTTTGTAGGCTATAGGCCTATTGAAACAAATTTTGATTTATAAAAGGTCACAATCATAATTAAGGAATTTAATTAAAGAAAGACAAAACCTAAACAATATAAATTATATTGTTTTTATTTTAATGGACTATATTGAATGAAATTCAATACAAAAATTTTAAGCGACCTTTAGTCCAATGCGATTCGGTTCTGATAACAACTACAGTGGACCTCATCAGTAAGAGCTGTAATTTTAAAGTTATTGCTTAGAAAATAACTTAGAAACATATTTCAAGCAACGATAAAGAAATAGAAATTGGGAAAAATTTTAAAAAGAAAGAAGAAGGAAGATTGCTGTCTTCTATGAATCCAAAATGTTCTACGAAAGCGAAAAAAACATAAGGTAAACAATAAGGAATATATAAATAGTGATGATCAGCAACGATTAGGTAAGTTTTTCCTACAATGCGCATTGTATTTATGTAGTTCATCATTTTTCTTTTAATTACCTTAAAACTAAAAGAAACGGAAAGCAGAGGCAACAACATTTTCCTCCGGTTCAACAGAACTGCAAAAAAAAAGAAACATAAAATGGATAACCAAGCCTCCGGTTCATCAACAAAGGGTAAAGAAGATACATGTACATAGTTAGTTAGATTTGTATATACATATTTTCTTATTTATATTTATATACATATTTATAAATTGAACTTTGAAAACTTTCTAAATTTAAATTACAGGCAAAAACAACAATATTGAAACGATTTTTTATAGCCGAAAAACGAATTTAACATTAAAATTTGATATATACAGGGTGTCCCGTAAAGGATGGTCCAAACTGAATATGGTGATAGGCCATCTCATGACGTTTCAGAATTTGGTAACTTTTTTATCCCGAAACATAACGGTTTTCGAGTAACGGCTGTTTTTTTTGAAATTCGACCGAACCCCTACTTTGGGCCACTTTTTTGCTCACCCCGTCCATTCAAATAATTTTGATTTTATACATCATTTTTATAAAATTAAAAGATAAAGTCATAGTTTCATCAAAATTATTGTTTTACTTCAATCTTTGAAAGAGCGTCCTGAAAAAAATAGTATAACTCAATACTGGTTCTTACTTTTAAAAAATTTCCTTACCTTTGGACTTTCTAAAAAGGTATACATCTTACCAATGCAGACTCTAAATTACAAGTTACAACCATTTAAACTCAATCAGTTGTGGTTTTAAGATAAATTAAATAAATTCCTTTTTATTGTATTTTTTTTTTTTTTATTGTTTTGTTGTTTATTTTATGATTTTTCTTGTATTTTTTTGTTTTTGGTTTTTCTGATATTTTTTTTTTTGTGTTTTTGTTTGTTTTTTTTTTTTTTAAATTTCTTTAACCCAACCCAGTTCATTTATAAAAATTGTTCAGCCCCTCCTGCACGTATGCAAGCTCGACAGCGTTTAAAAAACTGTCTTTTAAATTTCTTGTGCGTGGCGAGTTGCTTATTTCTGCAGCACGGGCGATGCTCCGAAAAATCCAAGAGGATCCGGATTTTTTCGATAAGATATTGTGGACCGACGAGTAACCTTGAAAAATAGATGGATTTGTCAACTTGCTTAACCTTCTTAGTTGGCAATTGGAAAATCCGCATTTGGTGCGAGAAGGGAATTCCCAATACCAATTCAAAATAAATTTGTGGACTGGGATTTTGAATGGCCACATATAATAGGACCCATTGAACTCCCGGATACACTAAATAGTGAAATTTATTTAGATTTTCTGCAAAATACGCTATTTTTTTTTTTTTTGTTGGAAGACGTGCCACTTGCCATAATACGGTCAATGTGGTATTAACACGACGGTTGCCCAGCTCATTACAGTATTAATGTGAGACGTTTTTTTTGGACAATTCTTACCATGAACGATGGATTTGGCGTGGTGGACCAATTTTATGGCCACCTCGGTCAACAGACCTTAATGGGGCTGTCTCAAGGAAAAAGTCTACGCTAAGCTCCTTTCAAACATACGTGATGAACTCCAGCAACGTATTCAGGTTGCTGCAGCAGAATAAGCAACTCGCCAAGACGCCAAGCACAAGAAATTTAAAAGACAGTTTTTTTAACGCTGTCGAGCTTGCATAAATGCAGGAGGGACTGAACAATTTTTATAAATGAACTGGGTTAAAGAAATTTGAAAAAAAAGCAAACAAAAACAAAAAAAAAAATACCTAGAAAACCCAAAGACAAAAAATACAAGAAAAATCATAAAATAAACAACAAAACAATAAAAGAAAAAAAAAATACATATGTACAATAAAAAGGAATTTATTTTAATTTATCTTAAAACTACAACTGATTGAGTTTAAATGGTTGTAACTTTTAATTTAGAGTCTGCATTGGTGAGATTTATACCTTTTTAGAAAGTCCAAAGGTAAGGCAATTTTTTAAAAGTAAGAACCAGTATTGAGTCATACTATTTTTTTCAGGACGCTCTTTTAAAGATTGAAGTAAAACAATAATTTTGATGAAACTATGACTTTATCTAGTAATTTTATAAAAATGGTGTATAAAATCAAAATTATTTGAATGCAAAAAAAAAGTCTTATTATTGGTCAATGTTTTAGTTTAAAAATAAAAAAAAAATAAAGAATCAATTATGGATGGGGTAAGCAAAAAAGTGGTCCAAAGTAGGGGTTCGGGCAAATTAAAAAAAAACACCCGTTACTCGAAGCCGTTATGTTTCGGGATAAACAAGTTAACAAATTCTGAAAGGTCACGACCTGGCCTATCACCATATTCAGTTTGGACCATCCTCTACGGGACACCCTGTTTATAATGGTAATTTATTCTTAAAAAAAAATAAACTCTTAACTAAAAAACTAAATATAATTTTAAAGGAGTTTCCTCGTGATAACACTTGCAGTTAGGCTGCATAGCTTTCGATCCGTCATATTTCAGACAAATTACTGGCCACCACCAATACTTTGAATTGATGCAAGCTCATGCGCGAATTCAAAAATGGAAATAAAAAATAATGCGACAATTTCAAAGAACTTTTTAAATGAAAGTGTGTTTGTGTGTAAAAGCCAATTTAAGAAACAATTTTTTAATAAACCTCCCATTAAAACTATGGAGGAATACGAACACTTTAATATGTACTTAGATTTTGGAGGATTCTTCGTAAATATAATGGGCCTTGTCAAGACACTCGATAGCTATTATGCCCCCCCCCCCCCCTGAACATTTTTGTGCAATAGGTACTGAATCTTCCCCCACATATATGAAAATTGACATTTATCGGAAAATTTATTTCCGAGATACAAACAATTTCTTGGAAACTTTAGAAAATCATTCACGTTCCCTAATTTCAAGAAGGAAACATTCGCTTTGAAATTTTATTCTCAATAACCGGCATTATTCCAATTGCTCATTTCATTTATTTGGGAAATATTTTTTTTTCTTTACCATTTAAATTGCAGACAAATATTTTAATACTGAGATATGGCAGTGGAACGTTAACAAAAAAAATCACAACTCTTTTAAAATTTTTACTGAGCTTCACTGTAACGAAATATCTCTCAGACCCTTCTCAACGTCAAAGGAATCGATAGTGTTCTTACCGATTTTGATGGAGCACAAGCGTCTTCCTGCACAAGCGGACAAATTTAGCAGGTTTGCCGAGATATGACATGGCTCTGTATAATTCGTCCCTTTTCACGCTATCATACGCGACTTTAAAATCGATAAAGAGGTTGTGTGTATGGGTCTGGAATTCCTGGGGGTTTCTGAAATCTGTCGGATATTTGATCGACGCGACGATGACACGGTTGACTTGCCTGGCCTAAAACCACAGTGATAGGGCCCGATCAGATTGTTGACAAAAGTTTTAAAGCGGCCACACAGGATAGCCGACAACATATTACAAGAGACGTTGCTGCAGGTTGTGCATTTCGGAGCATTCACTTTTTTATGGATGGGGAACACTATATCGAGGTTTCATTTATATGGGGCATACTTTCTGCCTACTAGCAATATCTTGGCTGTCTCCACCGCTAAGCTTTCTAGAAAAGTGTTTGCAGATCTCTGACTGTGTATTTACTACTATATTCCTCGAGTGGATGGTTTAACCCTTTGATAACATTTTCGAACATCACCCCTGCCACTACAACCCTCAATTGACTCGACCGCCCGCTTCTCGTGCTCTCTCTTTTTCCTCCTGAGAAGGCGGCGTTCATCTTTCTTTTTCAGCCCGTAGAGCTCCCGGGCTACTCTCTCAGCAGCTCTTGTTCGTGTCTGCAGCATCGCCAGTTAGGCCTCGTCCTTAGCTACCGGCACTCTTCATCGAACCAGGGGTTTCGTTATGGTCGCCTGGTGAAACCCAGCACATCAGAGGCGGCACTTCTGATGACTTGCTGACAGTGGTGCTCTGCACTTGATACTGGTGGCGGACTTCCTAAAAGATTAAGATTTTCGTGGTCCGCAAAACTTCTGGTGGTATCTTGCGATTTAGGATTCTCGACATCGAACCTTTTCACAGCATCCGCTCGTTGTGGCGTCATGGATATCCGCATATGTACGTTACGTAGTCTAGCTACCACCAGGTAGTGCCCCGAGTCAATGTTGGCCCCTCAGAACGTTCGGACAGCCTGGCGTAACGTGGTTGATTTGGTTGACTGTTCGTTGATCACGCGAAGCAATCATATGAAAGCCAATTACTTCCAGCCGCAAGAAGTAGGCATATTTTTAAAGCCCTGAATTCAATTTGTTTTCAGTTCGGATAAGACTTTATATTTACAATAAATCAAAGATAAAATTTTAAGAATTCAAAATTGTTAACTACACATTAAGCTTATAGTAAAAAAAAACTTAGTTACCTTAATAGTTGAATTAAATTGATATTTGGTAAAATGTTGTTTAGCTGTAAGTAAAACTGACTTACTTCTTACTTCTTCAGCTCATTCACTGGCCATTAACATGATACAGCCTGTTTTCATGATGAGCAAACTAGTTGGTTTTAAAACCAACTATTCCAATCGAATCGAAAAATTGCTCAAATACCTGTTTTGTTGCTTTTCCAAAATACTTTTAGAGCAAGTCTCTGGCTGATAAAAAAAAATAAATTGGTTGGCACAACGGCTCGTGAAAAACCAGGGCCTAGTGAATAACAACTCGCAACCATTCCTGTGTGCGCCTGTCGACAGGAATGGAAGGAACCTACAATTTTATGCCGAATCCGAACGGCTAGACGAGAAGCACTTATTCGTGACAAGTGATACTCTTGGAGGATTTGTCAATTCCTCGCAAGAGGCAGTAGCCCTGAAAATTTTTTTTTTTTTAGTTTTTTAGGTGGACGAGGCTGGGAAGCGAACAGTCTCTGGCTGATTGAAACCAGAAACTCTACGAGCATTTTGGAGCTGCTACGGAAAAGGAAAGACTAAAGTTTATTGAGGGTAGTTAGTAGGTGAAACTTCTTGTGGTAAAATTTACCGCAACAACAACGTTACTTGAAACATACTTTTTCTAACTGCCTTCCAATTAACCGTTAACGATATTGAAGTTATCGGAAGAACAAAGCGTTCTTACTTCTAAAGATTTCGGTCAAAATTGACGAGATTCGAGCTTTGGACATTTGTGAACGGTAGAAGGGTTACAAATTTCTACCTTCGTTAATTTATTAAACCCCGATGAACTGGCACAAGTAAGGCTCGACAAGAAGTTCGAAAAGAATTATTTGGAATATTTCAGTGAATTGTGCCTTCCCAAAATGAAATGATGGGTGTTGATCGTTCACCTAATTAAAACACTGTGTGCAAATACTAGATACGAAGTGAACCTTTTGTAATCCTCGCACCTCAACTCAATACGTAGAGTGTAAGAGAACTTCCCCATTAATGCGGTTCTCAGAATAATATATTTCCTTTATGAAAAAAAGGCTTTTAGAAAAAAAAATGTTCTGGAAAATAATGAACCTATGACAATTCTATTCATATTGACTCCAAACATCAAGTGCGAATTCTTATAAATTAAAATTTAAAATATATTTATCACTAGATAAAATAAATTAAACGCAAAAATTGGTGTTATCTTCAGATAAATCCCTCTTCGAATAAATATTATAACCAAATTGCCCTCATGGCCATTATATTTTATAGATATCCCTTTAAAACTGATGCATTTGTTTATTTGTTTAACTTATTTTCAACGAGAGTTTGAAAATGATTAAATCTTTTTTTGCTTCTATGGATGAATATCGCAAATTTCCATAGTTATTTCCTCATTCAATTCAAGGGCCATGAATATTTTTCGCCAAAAAAACTGCCTGAACCCCCCTTCACTCTCAGGGATCTGGTTTAGTTGGTCTCTGGGCAAAGGCAAACCATCAACACCCCAAAAAAAAAAATAAACATCATTTTTCAGCTCACGGGTATGTAAATTCCATAATCCTTTTCACCAACACTCAAAATTATTTTTTTTATTTTGATAAATTCATTACATAAATTTCAAAATATGCAAAACTAAAAGTGCCCAGGGTTAGGCAACACATCACATGCACATACCACTAACACTTACCCACAACACATATACGAACACACACACACATATTAAGAACTGTTCCACCAAATCCCAAAGGGAGATTTCTAAACTCTCTGAATTATCATCGTGTATATGTTAGATAGGTATACAAACCCCGGTACAGCCCTAAAACTGTCTCCGGCACACATTATAGCACCAAACAGGATATGCAAAATACCAACGTGGAGCCATTATACCCAGTAGCAAGGAAGATACCACTAAGCTACACCACAACACACAGTTGTAGTAGCGTTGCAGTCGTGTGTTATTGAAAAACTTCCGGAAAACAAATGTGGTGGTGAGAGTGTTGTGAGTAGGTTTACCTGCGTATCCGTATCTGCGGTGTGGTGGCGGTATTGGGACAAACAGCATTAAATTTTTGGAAACACCAATTTATTTGAATTTTTATCGGATAAATCGTAAGGCTGTCACTGCGTGCATTTTTCATTGGCAATTTGTTTGAAATTTTGTTCTATAGAAATGATGGGGCACATTTAGGTGCAGAGATGCATGCAATTCCTATACCTAGCTCTCCTTCCCTTCTTCGAAACAAATTGGCTCGATTTGTGAAATCACTAACAGAAATCGGAGGAGGAAAACCAAAAAGTTCGATGAGAAATGTGACTTTTGGAACACCAAACTATATTTTGAGTTGAGAAGGATGTCATCGACATCAATTCAAGTCGATTCCAAGAAAATCAACACTTTCTCCGTGTCGTGTCCAACTTTGAGTTTAATTGCTTTGAACTTTCTCAAGGACTGAAAAAGGATAAGAATTAAAAATAGAAACTAATACCTACCCTTCCACTAACACTAACAAGTTACAACGTCCTGATGGGTGAACCTCTTTCTTATATTCCATCATGATTTATGATTTTAATTTCTTTTAATCCGATTAATCATTGCATGAGTGCATTTTTAGACGTGGTATATAGCAGAGGCTCTAAATTAACTAAGGAGTTGTCCGCAGAAAAATAGGGTCGTCCCCCGTCCTTGATAAGAACTATAACTTAAAAAGGTGAATTTCGCATGTAGGTTTAAGATTATTTCAGATTTTTCTTTTCTTATCCGGCAAATTTCCGAGAATATAGACATAAGAGTTGTAGCGTGTTGCGATATAAACCATCGAACTGTTGGTTCGCTAAGCCCTACGGTTATAATGTAGTAATATAACTAGTTGAATTCTTGCTGATTTTTTTTTTTAATTTCCACTAACTACTGCTGTGCTGCATGATGATTAGCCTCGCAGTTAGGATTTAAAAGTTAAAATTCCATTTAGAAGATGGAAGACGAGAGAATTCAACACAACTATCAGATGGCTCAAAGTTGGATTGCGGTTCTAGCTTTTCGGCTTCCTCACTTTGCTAGCGTTTTAGACTTAATCGTACAAACTAATAGGAAAAAGAAGCAGGCATTCATTTTCTCTATAAATGTGCTGCTCACTGCACAGAATTGAACATTAGGAAAGCCATTTTTGGATGACCTTAACGAACTTGCCGAACTGAAAACCATAGAGGTGAGCTCTTTTGTCAACATGACGAAATGACTCTAGAAAGAACCTCGGAACTTTTGTACCGTGTTCTAAGTCATACTGCTAGCATGGCGTACTAATTGGTACACAAGGACCGCATAATCGCGTGATTGAATTGGTTTTTGCTTCACAGTACCAGTCAACGTCAATGAGCTGCCTAGCTAGGCATATCTTAGATTCAGTTCGGGTTCAGTTGCGTTTGACGGGTGAGTTTATATAAATTCCTCAAACCTCGTCTATAAACGTTAGTGCTAGTGTGCTAGTTAGTGCTAAAGTGCGGGTGGGGTGGAGACCCCCAGTGGTGACCACACATCATGCTAAGAGAACCGATGAATTCCAATTGGAGTATTCTGCCCATTCAACTGGATAATCCATCTGAGGGTTTATATCTTTGGCGTCCTGGGACAGCTAACAAATTGCCTAAATATGCATAAAGTTGTCAGTAGTAGCCAGTAGCATTATGGTTAGTGCGTTGGACGATCACGCTGGAGGACTGGGTTCAATTTTTAGCCTCGTCCACCTTAAAACTAAAAAGTTTTTTTTTCAGGGCTACTGCCTCGTGCGAGGATTGACAAATCATCCAAGAGTATCACTTGTCACGATAAATGCTTCTCGTCTAGCCGTTCGGATTCGGCGCACGACGGACGCACGAGCACACATGGTTGAAAGCTATAAGTCATTAGGCCCTGGTTCTTCAAGTGCTGTTGCGCCGCGCTATTTATTTATTTATTTTTTCATATGGTTGTCTGGCTCCATTGGATGGTATACCTGCGGAAATGATCAGTATTTAGTTCCAAGTGTTCAAGCTGATTGGTAGAAGGGAGTCTTTTTTATGGAATAGAAGGCTAGAATTTATTGCTTATTTACTGACGAAAGGTGATAACAAAAATTGCGTTTTATCCGTATTTCGGACCTCTAGCCAACTATCGTTTCCCAGAGAACGGAATTGAATTGACACTGAAAAGGCACCAAATAGTATTTTTCATTAATTGATCAGGAACATCGATCAAAATAGCAGCTTGCGAATAATCCTGTACAATCGTCGCCGTAGTAATCATGCTCTTTAAATTTTAAATATGGGCATCGATCGTGTTAACCACGAATGACCTTGGAGATAGCAACTTACTTAAGCTCCAGGTGTTTCTGATGCATTTGAAGTGCGACATAGTGATGTTTTGACACCAATTTTATTCCTACTTATCTACAAACTTAGCAGACTTTATTGGCCTACGAAATTTGGCTGATTTCCAGTGAGACCTTTTGAGATCTCATTTTCCTGAAGTAAAGCTCACTTGTGCCGCAAATATTTAAGGCAAATTTTTTAATTTATCTCAGAAAAATATATCATTCTTTTCTATTTTTTAAGAAAATTGTGGTGGTGCAGGGAAATAAATCCACGTGTAACAATAAATAACTTGGCAGAAAGAGACAGCCATACACGATAATTAGAGTAAGAACGATTACGCAAAGGCAAGTAGATTTTGTTTGTTGCCGGTAGTAGGAGGACGTGTTTTTCGTGTCGGGTTCAGTAATTAGTAGTTATTTTAGTCCCTATATGAAATGCGATTAGTTTAACTTTGTTGAACTATGCTCCGCATGGGAATTCATTTCAATTTTAGTGGGAATCTGATCCACTGTCCACTTTTCAAAGTGGAATTGATTCCCACCGAAAAAGAGAATATATTTCACTTTAAATTTTGTGGACTAATTTGCTCACCTCAAATTTGAGGCAATATTGAAGACTACGTAGGTATGCAGTTTTAGGGCTGGCCACGAGACGAGAATCGGCAGAGACTTTTGTAGGTAATTCTCATCTCGGTCTCGTTAAAATCAAAAATGTTCAGTCTCGTGTCGGTCTCGTATAATTGTATCTCGTATCGGTCTCAGTCTTGTCTTTTCCGCGAGAAAATTTGAACTTGCAGTCTTGGCCTGGTCTCATCTCCGAAAAATACGATTTCCGGACAACCTGTTAATTATTGGAACGAAATATTTTCGATACGTCAAAATATAATTTGTCCTCCATACAGTTTGAATATGTGCAGAGGAAAATAAATATTTAAATGAAATTGGATTTTTCAATTTATTAGACTCTCCGTAAATTTCGGTCCAATAATACCTATGTACATTCTCGTCTCGGAAGCTTAAAAGGCAGTCTCGTCTGGTCTCGTCTCGGTATCGTCATGCGAGGCCGAGAGTTTTCTCGTCTCCTGGCCAGACCTATGCAGTTTACGCGAAATTTTAATATTTTACCTAATACCTAATAAAAAAAAATCTTGACAACTATGTACACAGTTCTTATATTTTGAGAACAACTCCCAAACCGACGCGAAATATTCGGCGCGACGTAGAAACATTCGCTGTTCGTGGGGGCAGTATCATTTATCACCATTTAAAATTTTTGACTGACGAATGTTTCTCCACCACGCCGAATGTTTCGCGTTGGTTTGGTAGAGCATTAATGCAAACAATATTAAAAAATCGGGCGATTTGTTGCATTAAACCAAATCCACATTTGTCTCGTGTGTTATGTTATGGAATCATAGGTCGCTGTCATAGTGTCATCCTATACATTTCTAACATTTCTAACGAGACAAAGCAACACAACACACGATAAAAATTTAGTCTTACCATTGTAGCGATAGTGATAGTGACACACGACTGTGAAACACACGAGGCAGGTGTTGTTCCGGCTTAATGCTCCAATTTTCAAAATCTCAAACCTTAAAAGTGATTTAAAAAGATTTTACACTAGGTGACAGGTGTGTAGTTCTTATATTTTGAGAGCCAAATTATGAAAATTGGAGCATAATGCAAGGCATATTAAAATATCACGGGATTTTTGTAATTTTCTTTCATATCTACAAAATGACTATTCAAAAATCATAGAAGAACGAGTGTTATTATTTCCCAAACTAAGGCCTAATTTATTCAGTAAAAGTTTAACATAACTTTGGGATTTTTATATTCAACTTCAGAAATAGTTTTTATTCACTCAAAGTTGACGTTTCAACTTTTGATTTTCAACTCTAGAGTTAATCAACTTTCGATTTTCTCAACTCCCCGAAATAGTAGAAGTTAGAGAGCAAACTTGGGATTTTTCTTCAATTCTGTTTATTAATTCATGTTCTTCACGATGAAAATATCGGTTCTCGTCCGATCACCGAAATCAAGCATCGTCGGGTACGGTTAGTAATAAGGTGGAGGACCGCAGCGCGTGTTGCTGACATTTCATTTGTTTCGTATTCTAATTTTTTTTTTTCTAATTGAATTTTTTATTATAAAAAGGTTCCCAATTTCAATAAAGAGATCACTTCAGCATTGTGTTCCATGTTATACCTACACGGAACGATTTGCTTGTGATGTTGTAGTGGGTAGTGAAAAAAATACTCATGAACATTGATCATGATTTCATTTCACAGTAACAGCTCTTACGTTTCATGTAGTTGTTGTTCTTTGTTGCTCCTTATCAACTTCGTTTTTTTTTTTTGGTACAAGCTCGGGGTTTGCCTTTTCCTGTTTGACCCTGCATTATTCTTCTTTGTAGAAAATTTGTATTTCTTTCCTCATAATTTCATTTTAGGAAAACAAAATAGTAGAAACAAATTACCTATAGACTTATGCTAGGTTTCCACTTGTCATTGAAAAGACGCAAATTGACAAATCTTCCAAGACAGGGTGAGTTATAGTTGCTCGCTACTTTCTTTGCTTTTTGTGTTGGTAAAAGCCACCCTGTCCTGGAAAGTTTGTCAATTTGTGTCTTTTCAATGACAAGTGGAAACCTAGCATTATTAATTCGTGTGTGAAAAGGAAAACTCACCTCTTATTGTTAGATGTGATGTAGGTACATATATTTATTTTAAAAATAAAAATTGTAATCTTTTGATTCCGCGCTTCACATGGAATAAAAACTGTATTGCATGAAAAAACAATCAATAATAATGGTCTACCCTGAATAAGGAAACACAAAATTCTTGTTCCAAATATTTTAAATATCCAAAATGAAAATAAGAAACTTATTCACACCCAAAATCAAAATTATTGTAATGAAAACCGAAAGTTTAAACTGACGTTCTGTATGTCATGTGTCACAAATATCCCAAGGATATTTGAGAAACTGCAGGTTGGTCAACTTTTGAATTTCAACTGTGTAGTTCAGATTCGAAGTAGTGAATAAAAGCATTTGTCAACTTTCAATTCAACTACGAGTTTGAAGTCAACTTGTAAGTTGACCAACTTTGCAGTTTTCAGCAAGTTCAGCAATACTGAATTAATTCGGCCTAATTGGGCCATAACTCCACTAATCAAAGTAAAATTATTTCTAGATAAATAATAGAAACTGAATAACTTCTTATTCTCATACAAATATAGCTTTATTTAAAACTAACGGTTTCGAGAATATCTTCTCATCTTCAGGTTTTTAAGCAAATTGAAATTTGTTTACATTTAAATCAAAAATTGATGTGATGAAAAAATTATACATATACAAATAATTTTCAAATTAAAGAGTTAAAGTAATTTTATCTTATAATTATGAAAGCTAATGGCTCAAAAATTTGATGAAAGTAAGTGAATAAATGAGTTTAGAATTTTGTCTCAAATATGTCTTTAGCTGTTAATGGTTCTAAAAATTAATGCAATGAAGATCGTTCAAACAATTTGTTTTTGTTCATATTATTTGTGCGTTGTATGTAAAATTATTCATATGCATTTAATAATTTTGGGTTATTTATTTGTTTTAATAATCTAAAACCTGCCAGGTTGTGGTTATTATCAATCATATGATCAGCTGGAGTCGACTCATGCACTGTCTTAGAATGGATTGATTTATAGTGTTCTGACCATCTTATTTTTGGCGTTCTTCTCGTTTGGCCAGTATAAACTTCATCACAATCTTGACAAATAAAGGAATAAATTCCAGATTTGTCGAGAGTGTCAGTCTTATCTTTTAATGTTCCAATTAGCGTTTTGACTATATTCCCAGTGCTATTCGGTGACAATTTGATTGAATAATTATTCAACACTCTCGTCAAAGAATATGTCAATCCTTGAACAAAGGTACCATCCATAAAAGAAATAACTTTTTCTTTAGATGGAACTAAAGCTGTTAAATCTTTTATTTCCTTTCTTCTTAAATGTTTTTTTTGTTTAACAAGGAATCAACAATTTGTGTACTTTAACCATTTATTGTGGCTATTCTATGAATAGTTGCCACTTCTTTGATGAAATTGTTTTTACTTTACAATAAATGGTTATAGTACACAAAATCTCCAATTTTCAAACTTTCATACAAAATAATTATATAATTCATAGTATACAACTGATTATTGTTAGATAAAATACTAGAATAGTCAAATGCAGATTTCTGAAATTCTTAAAATAATGAATAAATAACAATAACGGGTTGTTATAGTAGGTAATTAATTCTTATTCTAGGTGGGAATCAACGCCACTTTAAAAAGTGGAGCAAATTTACACTAAAATTGAAAAAAATCTCATGTAGATTATATTTAAAATTAGATTAAAATTTCAGTAAGGAATATACATTTCTTGTTTTTTATAAAAACAGGTGCCAGATTGGCACCTAATTATTCTGTAATTTACCGTTTTTTTTTTTTTTAATTTTCTTTTGAATTTTAATTTTAAATTCTCTCATTTTTTTTTTCGAAAGTTTAAATTACTATCTTCAAATACATACACATTTTATAAAATAATTCCGAATTTATTCTATTGAGAGATTAATTAATGCTTCTTTACAGAATATTGTAGGTTTCGGAGACAACTCGTTCTTATTGAAGTAAACTCTTCGAACCTCTCTCAGAATTTGGCATCGTCCAATAAAGTGTACTATGCTTTCAAGTTCATTTCACTTGCACATAGAGCACAGCTGGGGAAGATCACTTCTGTGCAGTGATGCCATATTGTGGGCGAATGCCCTTTTTGTGGGCATTTTGCATAGAAAAATAAGCTAAAACGGCGAAAGGGCATCTTGATGACACTCAGTACAAAAAAAGGGCATTTCCATGTTTCAATCCTTTTTATAAAATATTTTTGCATTTTAATGCATCCATTCTTCCATAATTATTCAAAATTTTAAACTTTGAAGCAACCCATTTCAATACGTTTACTGAATGCACTCATATTTAATTGTCCAAACGTCAAAAAATATCAAGCGAACTGATTACGTTGTTTTGTTGTCAGGCGTAATTTATTTCTCATTGCACGGATGTGTGGATTGCTTGTGTCCTTCTATGTTTAGGAGATTCGCTGGCTGGTAAATTGGTAATATGTTCATGTACATACAATATTGTTAATTTTTATTTTGTTCTAATGTTTTTGGTATTCCTCAATAGTAAAATCTCTGAAGAAAAGGGAAGCAAGAAACGTTTCCAGATTTCCTGGCAAGAGGATCCCAAATGCCTTAGTTTATAACTTGGTTTTTAGTATAAAACATTATGTTAATGTACCATTATATAAAAATACGAAAAAAAAGTTTAAAAATGATTAATTTAATGTTGGAACTCAATAAAATGAAAAGGCTAACTATTTTTACTATAATTTGTGTTTTTTTTTTTTTTGTATAAATAATTTCGTGTGCAACATCGTGGGCAGTTGTCGACAGCTGCGTGAACGAAAAAGGCATTTTCGTTCATTTGTGTGGGCATGCCAACTGGAGAAGTCTAGCATCACTGCTTCTGTGAGGTATAAAGTTTATACGAAGCATTTCCAACCTTGCTTTGAATACATAAGATACCATTTGTATACTGTATGTTGAGTTGAAAAAAATTCCCATGTGGAGCATATGGAATTATTTCCCTGCACCAGTTGCTCTATGTATATTGTTCAAATACCTAAGAATTCAACTATTTGCTATTGCAAAATGTTTTTTTATTTTCGCAAAATTTAATTTCGACTAGTTAAAATAATCGCATCAAATGTGTTTGAATGGGTATTAAAGAAGATGCGAAACTAACCAGAGAGAGAAATTTTGATAGTCGATATTTTGATCAGATTATGGTTTAGAGAATAATGTTTAAAAGCACGCGCTTGTAATCATAATTGTCGACTCTTAAAATATCGTCTATCAAAATTTCGACTGTTCAAATCTCGACACTTTGATATACCCCGTTTACATGAGGTATTCGAGCGAGCTTCAGGCTCGCTTGGCCCCTTTGTATACCTGCGTTGACTTGAAATGAGCTTCAACCGACTCGATTCCACTTCAGGAGCGGAGTCGAGTCGAAATTGTTGATAAGAAACCTGAGTCGAAGAGTCTTCAGGATTTGAAATGTTTTTGTTGCCATCCCATTAAAATGTAATCTCAACACCATATCAACTCAACTTCAAATGGGGCTCTCAACTCACGTGACGAAACACCTGGGTCCAAAATCCGACCCTAATCCAACTCGAGCTCTCGATTGTGTTTGTAAACGGGGTTACAGTCGACATTTTGCAAATCAACATTTAAAAAAAATTAACCAGTTTTTTTTTTCGATATTTGGATCACTCGGTTTTTTAACCGGTCGGCATTTTTTTGTGGAGATTATAAAAGTTCATCTTATTGAGTCAATATTTTAAAAGTATCTACTGAATCCGATTTTTTAGTATCTCTTCGGGACTTGGCATATCAAGCTGACCAGATTTCAGGACAACTTTTGTCTTTAGAAAATCGAAAAGAATTCGTCGCATTTTGTTTAAATATTTACGCACAAGACCGAGCGAACTCTGCAATTATTTTCAACTGCAGCCCTAGCTTGCTTTTAATTTGTTGAAAAAAGTGAAATTAACACCTTTGGGAGCTAATTAATCAAAGTATCAATTTTAGTTGTGCATAATTAAAAAGCGAAAGATTAAACAGCGAAATTCACCACATAATTTTAATTCTGCAAAGAAAACGGAGGGCCATTCCTATTGCAAGGATCGTTTTAACTTTTTCTCAAAACTTTTCATATTTATGTGTATATTTGTGTTTCCTGTGCATGTGTGTGTGTTTGTGTATGGAAGCATTAAGAACTTTTCCACCAAACATTTGCAAATTTTCTTTCATTTCTGTGTTTTATTTTTTTTTTGTTTTTTTTTTTGCAAAAGTAAGCGGAAACAGCCAACGTCTATCCTTGGACTGAATGATGAATGTATTTGAGGTGCGTTGCCTTACTTATATAAAAAGAAAGCAAAAGGAGGACGACTTGAACTTAAAATTTCTGCCTTGCACTTGCACCTTTTATTTCGTTCTGCTCCTAGTTCTAGTTCCTTTGGAAAAAATTAGACATGGAAGGGGTAAGTTTAATGGGGGTACATCTAGTCAGCGTAAGGACGATAAGTTGCAGGTTATAGCAGAGTAGAGCAACAGTACCTACCTACCAGCATCTAAAGCAATTGCTTTTTTGCTGACGTTAATTTTTGTTTGAGATTGTGCAAAAGTTTCCGTTTCTAGTTAGTGTTGTGTTAGATCCTTGAAGCATAAATAACACGTTGAAAGAGTTTTGTGTTTAAAAATTTAAGTAAACACAGTATCATGAAGTTGAAATTGAGTTGTGTGTACAGGGTATTTTTTTTTTTTTTTTTTGTTGTACTTGTTTTCCTTGATTTTTATTTATGTATATTTTGTAAACTTCTTTTTCTGTGTAATTTTGTGTAATGTGAGTGCTTTCAATCATTTAGTTTTGAAATAAAGATGCTTTGTGAATTATTTAACTTAAATAAAGAACTATTGTGTACCAACAGAACCGACGACCACACAGCTAATGGTGTATTTAATTCTGGATTATTTCCTTTAAAGGATTTATACCTTCCAAATTTAAAGCACTGTTTTAAATTTTTTTTAGATTTTCTTCCATTTAAGAAGTCATTATGAAGTTAAGCAGTTAGAGGTGAAAACAGTAAGACGAAAGAATTTAAATATTAAAATTAGTTCTGTTTTAAGAAAGACGAAGGAATTTAAATATTAAAATTAGTTCTGTTTAAAGAAGACCGAATGAATATAATTTAATTAAAATTGTACAAGTGACCTCAACTCCAGAAATTAACGTGTTTCGCCCATTTCTACCCACTTCAGTTTAGGCAACATTGCTAGATTTCTATTTCCATTCGATTTCACACATTCTATCTTGAAGGCTGAGATTATGGGGAGACGATCTGAGTAAGGTATCGTGTCAACTATGGAATCGAATAAGAAGTCGTTCCATGCACTTCCAGCCAGACTATAGTCAATGAACGAGTGGCCTTGTTTTCCCACAAACGTTGAAGTCTACCAACCTAAGTCTCCATACTCATCTGAAGGGCTCGTTTCATTTAATATTCGAAGTCCAAAAGGGGAGCGGGTCGAAATGCTGTATTTTAAAATACTGTATGGTCAAAATTCTGTATGATACTGTATGGTTAATATTCTGTATTTCAAAATACTGTATTTCAAAATACTGCATGTTCAAAATGCTGTTTGATCAAAATACTGTATCTCACAATACTGTTTTTCAAATATGAGCAAAACACTGTATAAAAAAAAATTATTTTTTATTTTTATAATTCCGTTCTTAAACTTCCATTAAAAAAAAAAAAACAGAACTCGATTTATGTATATAGATTATATAAAAAATAGCACTTAAAGGGCCTGAAAATGTCAAAATGGCGCTGAAAATGTCATTTTTGGCTGGTTATTGATCATTTGTATGCTCTTCAATGTCATTGTCAATGAACATTGACCACATCGATGAGAAACAAAATTGATTTGAAAATTTATTGATTGATTGGTTTTCATCAATAAAAGTGTCAATGTCAGGATGGGTTCTGAGCAGCATTAAGGTATTTATCGATGTTTCGGTTGTGTTGTGTAGTTGGAGGCAAACAAAAACAAATAAAAATGAAATTTGTGATTTTCGACTTAATTCTCGCGAATTTAAAAGACAATTTGTTGAATTGTTGTCAATATTCATTGATACGTGTGGTTGCAACGTTGGTAATGTGTAGGACTCTTAACACTTGAATTTGCACAAGCTCTTAAACATCAACGAAATGCATGAACACGTGGAAGTTTTGACAGATCAATTAGTTTGGTGCAATTGTTTATGCAATTGTTGATTATGATCAAAACAATTCATGTAAAAATGTGAGAGCGATACAAACAATTAAAAAGAAGAAAATGAGAAAGAGAAAATGTGAACAAGATGCCATTTTATTTTGTTTTTGTTTAAATAAATTCAAAGACATGAATTATCATAGGTACATGTTATTGTTCAAGGGAATATCAGAATATTATACTAATGAAAAATTATTATTATGTGTTGTATATTCTTAAAAAAAGGATTCTGTTTTCAAAATTCTGTATTTGAAAATTCTGTAAATAGGCTGAAAAATAAAAATCGTTTTGATAATGTAAAAAAGTGCGCACTTTCTTACATTATCAAAACGATTTTTATTTTTCACCCTATTTACAGCATTTCCAAATACAGAATTTTGAGATACAAAATTTTGAAATGCAGAATTTTGACCAACCAGTATTTTGAAGTACAGAATTTTGACTTACAGTATTTTGTTCATACAGTATTTTGTACAACAGTATTTTTAAATACAGTATTTTGAGATACAGTATTTTAAATACAGTATTATGACCCATACAGTATTTTGACCCCAACCCATACAAAAGTGTTACACATGTCCAGCATTTTATTCCCCCTGGCATTGCAAACAATATCCTTAGATTGCTGCGTAGATCCTACTGCTTCGTTTTCTAATCCGGCTTTATTCCCAATCATTGCATTAAAATCCCCGACCAAAAGTACGTTTGGATTGTCATTGTGAAGCATATGATCGTACAAATTCCTGAAATCTGTGTCTCACATGTTGTAATTTAAATAAATTGGCAATATCAAAAATTGTTCGTTGGAAAAATTTACTTGCACATATGTTATTTCATCTTTGCATTCGAATTTAATAACAAAATTTTTAACGTCTTTTTTTAATCCCATTGTGTTCCACCAGTTGCTCTACCTTTTGTATATGACTTTATTGCTGGAAACCACTTGAAGTCGAAATTCTTAAACGTACTCTCATATTTTTCGAAATTATTTTTTAGTTATAAAGGTTTCAACAAAAAAATTATATCAAAACTATTAAAATAATTATAGAAATCCATAAATAAGCTGTTATTGGCAAGACCTGATACTTTATATGCTAAAATTGAGAATTTATAGTTTTGCGTTTTAACATTAACTACATTTTTACTAAGACAGACGGCATTTTCATTAAAAGTTAGGATTTTGAACGCGCCTCCCTCGTTTACGAGCCACTGAACCTGGCTGTCATATTGTTTCCACCATCATCAGCTGTCACCTCTGACATATCGCCTACCAGCTGTTGGTGAAACGTCAATCCTTCGTCGCTGTCGCATAAAAGCTAGTTGTTCTTGTCGTAATAAAATGTTTTTCCATTAATTTGCAGTGTTTATCCTCTTATTTGCGTTTTTAAATTCTTATTTCTTGCATTTATTTGTGTTTCTAATTTCACAATAATTGGTCTCCTACGTTCCACTTCCGCCGCCGGGTAGTCCTTATGCATCGTTATACCTTCCCGATTGATGTTCGATTTGCATTTCAGCATTCTAATTGCATCATCTTTGTCCTATGCATTTCAACGATGACGTTTACAGTACTTCCACCGGAGTAGAGTTCCAGTACACTCTTAACCCCTTGAACACAATGCAAGTCGCTGGTCGCGGTAAAAATCGCTGTAGCACAAGCTGTCATTAAAATCGCTCACTAGGTCGCAAAGGTCGTCCACAATGGTGTAGCGCAGAAAGAACGTTTTTTTTTACATTTAGATTTGTTTGGGTTGGTTCAGATGTTTGGAATTCTAATTTTTACAAGGCGTGTTCCATATGTTGCATATTGTTTTCAATTCTATTACAAATGCGAGACTATCATGTTTCTCTTTTAATATATAAAACACAAAGTATGCCGGTATTTGACACAACAGAAAACAAACAAACAAAATTCAACATGGCAGAGCACAACACAGAATATTTTATTGAACTTTTAAAAAGAAATAATATTTTGTGCAGCTGCATTGTGGGCACATGAAAAATAGCACGCACGATACTATTTGATAGCTATTTCAGCTATGGCTTCAGTTCCAGTTGCGGCACTCTTTTGTGTTCATTTTGCAAAAAGTGCAAACGTGGAAAAAAATATCTATTATAAGACACTTGCTTGCCAAAAAAAAACTGAAAATCCTGTATGGTGACTAAAATTATCTGTCAGAAAAATTTTCGCATGTTTTTTTGCAAACAGGTGTCCTTAGCATGCATGTTTATTTCTCACTTTGGCACTTTTTGGAAAAAGGAGGTCTATGTTGTTAAGCCTTACCCTTGACAGATACAAAATTGGAAGTAGAAAAGGACAACAGTATCTAGAAAAATTCCATCAGTTTTATAAATGTGAAGAATTTGTTTATTTTTTTCATCCAAGCCCTTTGGAGCTTTTATACAAAATGGTCTCACTTGTAGCGTAAACACTGCGCAATTTTAAAATTGAGTTCTCAAAGTTGTGCAATTTTGGGGTCAGTGACAACATACTCAAATTATTAATAATAAGACTTTATTCAAGTGCTTTTTTTCTACAATCATTGCTATCGAAACCAATTTTTTTCCAAATTTCAGTTCATAATAAACATGAAAAAATAACTCAATGTGTTGAACGAACCCAATGTCTAGTTTACATACAGTGTTTTGAACAGACCCACAGATATGTCAAAAGAATAGCGCGACTAAAAGCAGAAAGTTGAAAATTATTCAACTTTGGCGACATTGATCGCTGCAGCTACAGCTTCTCATTGTGGCGCTGTGTACTGTTTTCGTATATTTTAACTTTGACAGTGCGACAAGCGGCCGCTACAGCGACTCCATTCTGCTCGGGCAGTAACTTTGCTAAGGTTATCTGTACGTAGAAGCTCAAGACAAAGGGATTTTGCCCAGCATCAAGACCATTTTGTTTGGGAAAATGCATAATCATATTCTGCTCATTTGACCTTCTTTTAAGTTGTTCTACTTGCCGTTCCAATGTTATAGAGCGAGACTGCATTTGTTCAAGTTGCAAGTTCAAGTTGTTTTGTTGCAAACACAAGATTTCCGCACTGATGTTCTCCATGTCGGTTTTGGGTGCCATATTTTAAAGTTTTTCGTCGAGAATTGGCGCCACAGAAGATTGAATGTGAGTGTTATTAAATTATTCATCGGCAATTTTCCTACCATTTGCGGGGTCTCAGAATTTCTTGGTCGATTCCTTGATGAAGTGGGTGATGGTGATAGATCAATATGCCTTAAGGCCTTTGGTGACAGGTGACCTTTTAACAGACATTTTTGGTACGTCTTATGGGAATTTATATTCTACGTAAAATGCTGTAAGCTCACCTCAGTTTAATTTTAATTTTTAATCACAACGATTATTTTTAAACTTTACAAGCACTTATAACTCGTTTTTAGTGAATTTTAAATAAAAATTTGGTTCAAATGAACGATTATTTTGGAGCCTTCCGTTTAATCAACTTGTCAATTCAACGCCAGATTTGCCAATCAACTTTCATTAGTAAAGTAATCTACCTACAAGCTGCGCAAATAAAAGTGTTAATGTTTTTGCTGTTTTTTCTGCAGCACATCATCCAACATGGAATTTTCAGAAAGTGTATTTACTTAATTCAATTGTGTTATCAACTATCTTGGTTGTCTGTCGAATCCAACACAAATAAAACATAATCCCGAACTGGCACTCTTATTATTAAATCTTGTTGCATGGTTTTCTTCATCTGTCAGTTTTTGAAACCATTTTCAGGTGTCTTGATGGATTTAATTTATTTTTTTTTTCTTGCAGGCAGCAATTAATTTTTTGTTTTTGAAAAAACAGTTTTTTATTTTTCTTTTTTTGTCTTTATTATTGAACTTAACAACGGTTTATAGGCTAAATAAAAACGTGGTTTGCAAATAATGACAGGAACAAAGAAAGAAAAAAAACGATGGTGTCCGCAACTAACATCATTAAAAACGTCCAATCGAGCCAGTAATAGGTCACTTTTAAATTAAGTTATTTTATTATTTTAATAAAAACAAAATAACAAAAAGATCCACTAATTATTGTTCTCAAATAATATGCACTGTCCGCACTTATGTACAAAACACGGATATATTAATAAAACACTGATTTATACTTACGTGTTTCTAAGGGAATTCACTAGATTTCTTTGATCTGTAGAGGTTCTTCACTTATTTCTTTTATTTAACATCAACGAATGACTACAAAATATCAACTGAAGTGTTTTCGAATGACATTTGCATGTCTGACCACATTAAAAATAGCATCGACAGCATCCAACAACAGGAAACCTTAGTAAAATGAAAAAATAGGGATAGGTGACCATAACTGAGGGGGTGTCGGTCACTAGGTAGTTTACCCTATTTACCAATGTGGACAACGTACCCTCCCGAAATTATTTTGAAGTAAAAAAAAAATAAAGAGTTTAAACTCTTTGGTATAAATTAAATTCAACTATTCTTATTTGAGTGACCTTTTAATAATTAAAAATGGGCACGACTGGATCGCACAAAACTTGCTCTCGTAGCTAACAAATACGTACATATGTATTGGTTCCATAACATTATGATTTAATTATAAAAAAAAAGTTTTAAAAACAATAATTGATTACTATGAATTATAATAAATTAGCCCCCTTATTTATAAGGAAAAAATAGTTATTTAAGCTTCCGTGTTTAGGAAAACTACACCATGGAATAAGAATGTTCCGGGCTCAAATGGAGCAGTAAGCAATTGCCTTTAATTCGAGTCCACAAAATTCTTATTCCATGGTGTAGTTTTCCTAAACACGGGGGCTGAATAATAACAATTTTTTCTTTATAAATAAGGGGGTAGTTATTTTAATAGCTAAAACAGATAGAGCTCAAAAAAAAGTATGCCATCTGATTTGTTTAATAAATGTAAATTTATGAAAAAAAAATTCAAGAATGGTTAGAGCGGTTTTTTTTAAATTAATTTTTTATATATAAAAATTCTTGAACATTTAAATATGGTATGCCAACTTTTAGTATTTAATAAAATTCAATTTTTCACAAAATCAAAAAAAAAATTCATTTGCCCGTTTTCAAGATATTGAATTTTCAAAAAAAAAAAATTCAATATTTTTTTTTTAAATCCAAAAATAATTTTTTCGAAAATTTTTATATGCAAAATTGTTAAAATTGTAAGCGACCTTTTGTATAAAAATGTTGGTTGACATCGGTGTAGTAGTTAACGAGAAATTTGAAAACCAAAAAATCGGTTGTATGACAGGTACCATTAGTAACCGTTAAAAAATTTGTTTCTTCTACCAAAATATTTAGTTTAGTAATTTTAGTACTTCGTAATTTTTTTTTTGAAAATCGTAAAGCCGTTTTTGAAATAAATCAATTTTTTTATATTGGCTGTATGACAGGTACCGTTAGTTTTTGAGCTAAAAAACAAATTTTAATTTTCCCTCTAGGGAATCACATAAGAACCTAAAGTCCAAAGTTTGAAGAAAATCGCTTCAGCCGTTCGTCGCTTCAGCAGGTCGAGGTACAGATAGACGGACAGACAGACAGAATTGCGAGACCCACTTTTTTCGCGTTCTCTATCATCGTAATGTTAGGGAAAATTATCATCTCGATTTTTTTTTTTTTGTACGAATCCTAAACTTGCCCTATACTACGTATATCGCAAGTAAAAATATGACTTCTTCTAGGGCTATAGGTCCTGTATTTATTTATTTAAAATGCGACGTTTCGAGTGTGATTAAACTCTTCTTCAGGAATTTGACGTCATTTGCATGAAGAAAAGTGTAATCTGTAATCACACTCGAAACGTTACCATTACGTTAACACACAATATTTCGCTCTAAATGTCACCCGAAAACCCTAAAATCGAATTTTCCTCGAGCAAACAATTTATCTAAAAAAAATCAGATTTCTTATCCAATACATCATCTTTGCAAAAATTCTTCAATTTTATTTGACATTCTATTGGTGGACTTACATGTATCTTCGTCTGACATATGCAAAAAAAGGGGATACAAAATATAAAATTTACTTTTTACTTTTGTCGAATAGAGAGAGAAGACAAAAATGCAGAAGATCTTCATTCTTCATACAAGCAGATTATATAGGAAGTGCCATAAAGCAGACATGAAGATGGAAAGGTTCATCTTCATGATGGTCCCCTTTCACACGCTCGGTTTTTTTTTACTTTGGAAATGTTTAGGTTTCTTGGTCCCGCCTCCCCTTAAAAGTTGTTGGAGAAAGAATATTTAATTCAAACATTTCCACCAACGGCTATCAAGATCAGGGTTGTCAGGTTTTAAAAACCGAAACCGCCAAAATTAAAATTTAAATTGCCGAAAAATCACAATATTTCAAAATTTTCAACCCAAAAAATCACCAAATTTAAAAATAAAAAAAAAATCCGCAATTTTTAGTTTTAATATCAAAATAAACCATATTAAAAAAAAATAAATAGGTAAACAAAACAAAACCAAATAAAAATTCTACATAAAAACCTAAAAATTAAAAAAATACTCTTTTCTACTTAGCCCTCTTCAATATATTCGGTGTACATTATGTATGTATCCAGTATTTTATCAATGGGATCATTTTTATAGCCTTTGAAATATGGCTAGATATTACAGCATGCCGTTCTAAGTCAGTTTTGAGCGAACGTAGATCGCAGACGGAAATTTTTCAATGTGCTAATCCATATCTTTCTTCGATTTGGTTAACCAACAAAGCTATTTGTTTTGACATACATACATCATTTATTTTGGGGATGGAAGTGAAATCGAATTTCAGTTTTGGGGTGCGTTCAGCTCAAATAGCAATGAAAAAGATGTATGGTTAAAGTGAACATTTGAGAAGAATATTATCATTTCGATTCAAAAAATTTAAATCGCCAAAAACTAAAAATATCGCCTTTTTTGGGGTACATCGCCAAACCGATTTTCGTGTCGCCAAATGAAATTTCAAATCGCAAATTTGGCGATAAATCGCACAATCTGACAACCCTGATCAAGATCGCTTTATATACAAGTATGAACGAGCCCACTTGCTTCTCTACTGCCTTCAAAAAACGCAAGCCAGTTATGCCGGATATGCACGAGTGGCACAATGGCCTTATTTAATTATTATATATATTAAATACACACAAACCTGCTTTTTATTTGAAACGCTCCCAACTGCGTCCTTTATTGTAGTATACGTCACAGATCACAGTTATATACTTTCCAATAGCTGTTCCTAACAATGAAGTAGTCGCCGATATCACAGTCGATTGGGCAATCCGCCCAATAGAACTCAAAATATAAGTTTTTAAAAGGACCTTATCGTCTTTTTCTTGGAGAACTATAAAATACAAAAAATCAACAAAACAAAGTCTCCAAAAAAGAATCGATTAAGGTTCGTTTAAAAACCTAATATCTTGAGTTCTCGTGATCATGTTGCCAAGATAATAACGTTTGGACTCAAAGAAAATGACAGAGCATCAATTAATATAATTTTTTAATGGATTGAAGTGGTAATACCTATGGCAAAATAAACTGGAAAATCGCTATTTTCAAACCACTACCTCCGCCAAAGGCTGAAAAAGAAACCTGCCAGACGGTTGTTTTTGATACCGCGATATATGCACCTACAAACCCTCATACTCATATTTCGTTTATGAATCCACTCCCAAAATTTGCTGCCGGCTCTTAGCCTAGAAGGGTATGCACGAAATTGCGACAGCTACCGTTCGATCAAGCTGATGTCACACACCATGAAGATCGTTGAGCGGATATTGGATGGCCGCCTACGAAAAATAATACGGCTATCGGACGACCAGTGAGGTTTGTTTCGGGTAAATCAACCACAGATGCTATCGGTATTCCTCAAGAGATTTGCATAGTTATTGGTTGATTTTGAAAAAGCATTCTACAGACAACCAAGAGATCTGATATGGGTTGCACTTAGGCAACGAGGAGTTCAGGAAGTCTACGTGCGGATGATCATGGACATGTACGAGCAAGTTAAAATAAAGGTAAGATGCCCCACAAGAATCACCGAAGAGTTCCTAATTAGAGTAGGTGTGTACCAGGAAAGCGTCTTGAGTCCTTTGCTCTTTATTATTGTCCTTGACTTTCAGCTTGAGGATAAGGTGGTGGACCCCAAAGTGAATCAGTTATTCTTTGCTGACGATGGAGCCATCATAAGTGAAGATCCTGTGTCCCTGCAACGAGTACTTGATGCATTAGTGTGAAAAAGACCGAATACCTATGCTGTCCATGTCAATTTTCTGATCCACACGGGCCTATTCCAGACATCTATTTGAATGGAACAGTGCTTCCCAAGTGCGAAAAGTTTTAATATCTTGGGTCAATGATCAATAGCGAAGGATCTTGTGATGACGACATCAAACATCGCGGAAGCGTATGGTGGATGAAGTGGACCGAAAAATACCCCCTAAGTGGAAAGGAAAGCTCTACACGGCAGTTGTGACAAAGCGTGATCGAATAAGAAGCAAGAGAATCCGAGGAAGCCTACACATCAAAAATACCACCTTGGACAAAATACAGCATGACCAACTTAGCTGGTACTGTCATGAACAATGAAGATGCCATGAGAACCCATTTTAAAAGGCAATAGGACAAGACGTTCCAGCATGGAACAATCCAAAACCGGGAGGCCTGTCAACGTTTTCTGAGGTCAACCCGGCGAACCCCACAAGTGGAACCTCGAGATCATGACAATCGCCGGTAAAATGAAGAAGACGTCACAGAACATAGTTCTCATATTAAATTTTCAAATTTTCAAAAATACTAACAATCCCATTAGCAACCTAAGCTTGAAGACTACATTTTAATTCAATATATAATTTATACCAACTCCTTTCTCTATTCAATCTGATCAATATTTAAATAATATATTTTCTGAATTCTCCTGCTCAAAATAAGCTCTGATGGGATGATTCAACCTTTCCTAGTGTGTCCCTGTGTATATGATTCAGCAATACTATACATTTTCATATACAAACTATGCATTTTCAATTCAACAGATATCCTTCCGGTTTTTTTTTTCCTTTATGGGAGAAAATACAAAATAGAAATAGAAAAAAGTTGCATCATCACCATCATCATCATCATCAGATATATAGTATCAGCAATAGAATCATCGCATGGTCAGATGTTGTCTATACTGTTCACAAAAAATAATGGTAAATGTTAAACTGTAGTAAAGTGCAGAAAGTGTGCAATTTTCCATCGAATTCAAATGACTACTTTTGACCACCCATAACGATTCCATTTTTATTCAATACTAGCTGACCCAGCGAACTTCGGTCCGCCTAAATTCATCTATTTAAAGAAAATAATCAGCCCTAATGTGAGTTTCACCCGGAAAACATTTCGCCCGAAAATGTTTTGTTCGCCCGGATTTGTAAAAGCTATTGCGAGTTTCACCCTCCATTTTACAACAAGTGTGACCTCTTTCGCCACCAAAAATTAAATGGAAATCTTGCTGTAAATGAGATAACATATTTCACACGAAAAAAATGCTGTCAAAAGTGCCAATAAGAGATTTTTTTCGAACAAAGAACATTTTTCGCCCGAAACTCACAATAAGGGAAGAGTGAAATGTAAATTTTCCGGGCGGATTTTCTTTCACGCGGAACTCACAATAGGGCTGAATAATTCCGAGCATGCACAATGTTGTTTCATGTAATTCGGTCAATTAAAATTATTTGTTCTAAAGTTTTATTAAACACAATAAAAAAAAAACTAAATTAACAATGTCGATGTGTTTCAATAAAACTAAAATGATTGGCGTGCCGGCCAATTTTCCGCTTTTTTTACTGAAGAGCTGTACAAAACATTTTTCGTTTTATTTTCAGGCGCATACACGTACAAAGCGGTAGGTTTGTCGATACGTGAGCACGCCACATACAATAATTGACCATTTGAGAAACATGGAAATTTAAGATTCATACCACAAACATCCAGCGATTGTCCTTGTGACTTAACAAAAGCGAGACGCTTTGGAAATTGAAGACGCTTAAATACGAATGGCAAATCGTTCGTAATAAGCGGAATCCGTGAATTCGCCTTTGAATTTTCCCCTCAAAATCGTGGCTTGAATGAGATTTGATTTGATGCACTTCAAACAATCAAACGCGTTCCGTTACAAAGTTTTGTTGCATTGATGTTGCGCAGCAAAATTATTACTGAGCCGACTTTCAGTTTAAAATTGTGTGGTGAAAAGCCCTTAATATCCAAAGAATTTAAAAATTCCGCGGGATAGTTGGTGGTGATTTGAATAAATATGACTCACCGGGGAATTGATTTTGAATGACGAAATTCAAATGATCGACATCCTTGTTTTTCGCAGCCAAATTCGCTTGTGAACTCAGCCAATCATGGTTAACTTAATTTTGAGCGATATTCGGAAAAACATTCGTGATGAGCTCTTCCGGCGTTTTTGTAAAGTGGCAAAAATTGGGTGGAAATTCAATCAGGACGGTGACTAAGTTCAATGGTATCACGCTATTACCCGTTACTAATAATTGCCTGGAGTACTCTGCAGCGAACTGGTCATTTCGTAAAGCGACTTGCATGTTTGTTTTGAAATGCAATTTCTTCACGTATTGCCATAAGGCCGATGCTTTCAGGCAAGCTTTCAATTCATCTGCCGGAGTTGATCTTGGAATGACAGGCAGAGTTTGACGAAAATCGCCGAAATGTCGTTGATCATTTCGTAAATCTTTCAACGTATGATTTAGGGCTTCCAATGCGCGTTTGTGAGCCATTGTGCACTCGTCCCAGATGATAATCTTACATTGCTGCAATACTTTCGCAGGTTTTTCATTCACTTGCAGGTTCAATGGCAATTTCAATGCAGAATGATCAGTTCGACCGCCTTCCAATCCCAGAAGAGGCTAGTGCTAAAGCAATCTCTGATCTTGAACGAATATTAGACAAAATCAGCGAAATCAGGAATGTTTTTCCAGTTCCACCGGGTGCATCAAGGAAGAAAATGCCACCGTTTCCGAGGATTTTCCTCCAGTGTCCTATATGCCCTTCCTGGGGCCAATACGAATTTATTAAGCCCTAAATCGTGAAAATCAAAGTGACCGTTCTCGAGATATACGTGCACACACGGACGACATTTCTCTTTTTTATATTATAAAGAAGACAAATCGAGGCTTTACTGGACATTTTAACAGGTGGTAAAAACCTTTTTCAGGAAAACTTACAGTTTGATACCTTATTTTTTTGTGAGAAGTGATAAAAAGAAATAAATCTTCAATGCAACAAAAAAAGTTCCCTTATTACCGGAACTGTGACAAAAAAAACTATATTTCTATCTCTGCACTTTTTAAGTAGGTAGGTAGGTAGTCTATGATATAAGAATAAGGATTGAAGTCACATATTTGTTTTCATCCTTGTTGCCAATAAGGAAAAGCATTGAAATGGACCCAGACCCAGAGTGACTATAAAATGTATACTCTCGTATATACCTAGAACAAGATAGTGAAATGATTGAAAGACAACTCCCTTAACTTGTGTTTCAAATCAAATAAGACTGATTACCCCAGAACTCCTTTAGCTTTAGATTCGATGCATCAACCCATACAAATAGAAGATCTACTGTGCGACACAGAAAGTATTAGACGATGAGCATCAAAAAATGGAGTAAAATTGTAAGACCTTTCGAAAGACATACCTACTGCTGCTGTGTGTTTTGAAGAAAATTCCTTGATTTCTGGTCATTTGTTATACTTTGTTTTCAATTTGGAAATGGGGAGGACTGAGGACTATCGTGTGGTAGATCTTAATACCGTGAGTTTTCGTTTAGTGTTTATAGGAAACATGCACTCAAGGGAAATGGCTTCATTTAACCGCATCGTTCTATTTATTCTGTAAAAATAAAAGCTTGAAAAGCTTTAATAAAAATTTAGTTTTTCTCGTCCCTCGACGTCCTGCCAGAAGCATAGATAATACAGGGACTGATATAGGTACCACGTATCAACCACAATAAAATAGGTACTAGCTCACGCGATAATAAACTTTTAAAGGCCGATCATTTCTGTACACTTCTTCCTCGTAAACATCTACATCGACAGATAGGTACATTAACATTGAGTTTGGAATAAAACTCAATTATTGAACAAAAATTTCAACATAGTTCTTAATCTAAAGCTTCCAGTTTGGCTGAAAATCTTCTCATATCAAACTATTTTCGATAAAATAAAGGGGGCAAATTGTCCCCCCTTGCCCGGTATGAGCTTATATTTTGCCAATCTTGTTGCAGCCTTGCCTTGAGGATCATTCCAAGAAGCTGGTTCTTTCCTCACCAGTGTCGATCATCCCACATGTTTTCAATTTGATTGAAGTCAGATAATTGAGCAGGAGTTGTAATAACTTGTCAGCAGTTTGAGAGCGGGTTACCTCTTGACGTCAACTACTTAGCAGGTCAACTTTCTCAAAAATTAAGATTAAAAATAATTTAATGCTAATTATTTGTAATTAAGAAAAAATATTGCCAATTGTTGGGAAATTTACAAACGCGAATTTAGGATGATAGTTGTGGATTTTATACCCGCGAAACACAAATGGATTTATCAAATCCAGGGGTTGAATCGGCTAAGGTGATAGTCAATAGTTGATAATCAAAATTAATACTTTTGCTTCACGTAAGTTGATTATCAAATTGACTATCGCTTTTTTGCGACCATTTACGTGTGACAGCTATTTAGGTGTTGTTTTCATACATTTTGTTTCATTTACGTGAGAAATATTAGTAGGCTCGGGTTAAAATTCAACAAAAATCAAAAATTTAGTGATAAAGTTTAAAGAAAGTTATAAAACTAAACAAATATAAATAAATTTAACTGAAAATGTTTACTTCAATGGAAATTTTTTACGCCGCGAGCAGAGCGACAAATGACTACAAGAAAGTTCGATTGCTCAGAATTCACTTGCAGAATAAAGCGAATATTCTGGAGCTTCCTAATCCAATGTATGTCTTTTTACATATATAAATATTCATTGATAAGTAATAATCAAGTTATACATATGTGCATTTTAGATTTTTGAAAAACTTCCGACTTAGGCGCCAGTTATAGCTTTCCTTGAAAACCATCATTGAAAATTTTGTCTTTCAATTTTGATGCACTTAAACAAATACATTTGATGGCGTTTTGGTACCAAAATGAAGGTTGTTAGTTATAAATTTTGTTTAGTCAAAAAAATGTTTAGTTTGCTGTAACACTTTCTAATTAAACCACTTTTAGTTTTTCAATGATGAAAATCGTTTTCAATGAACAGCTGATATTTTGTTCCCAAAAGTGGAACACATTCGTTCCAATGAAATGTGTTCCTTTCTCTTCCTGTTCTCGTCTGTCAGTTTTTCGTTCAATGATCGACTCTAACCCCAAAGTTGTTTTTTTGTATGGGGAATGGAATTTTCAATGAAAGAAAATTTCATGATAGCTATAACCAACTTGTCAGAAAATATTCCACTGTTTCACTGATTTGTGTTTCAATGATGGATTTCAATGAAAGCTATAACTGGCGCCTTAACAAAGAAACTTTCATTCATGTATTGGTTGCTGGATTTACCATCAGGGATAAGGTCAACACATATTCCACCTATCCTTCAACTGGCTGCGACTTTGAATCTTCTTTGAGGTGGGGGTTACCATCGACAAGTTGGGTCTGATTGGGCTGCACCGATGGGTCAAAGTACTAAAGCTGAAATACGTGCTGCAGTTATTAAAAGAATGCAGTCTGTCCTATGCCCCCTTATGATTAAGTTTGTGCCCATGGATTCAACAAAAGAATTTTTTTCTGAAAAGTATAGAATCCCAGGAGGTAAAAATTAATTAAGAGAATTGAATCAACTAAATGGATAACTTAAATACTAATTCTTCTAATTTTCAGTTATAGGGTGCATTGATGGCAGTCATATTATGATTCTTAGGCCAACAGAAAATGAACACATGTTCTTTAATCGAAAAGGAAGACATAGCTTGAATGCTATGATTGTGAGTAATACAAAATAAATTGTATCTACCTTTATATCCCTAAACATTAAATTTACCTACTTTAGATTTGCGATGAAAAACAAGAATTATGGCTATAAATGCGAAATATGGTGGAAGCGCTCATGATAGTTTCGTCTGGCGCCAAAGTGAAGAAAGAGCGACATTGGAACTGAATTATCTATCAGACAGGAGATCATCATGTCTGCTAGGTAACAAAATATTTAAATTTAAGATTGGGCATCTTTGTAGCTTAATTTAATAAGGTGACAGTGGCTATCCGCTGGAGCCTTTCTTACTGACACCTTATAGAAATGCAAATGAAAATTCTCGTGAACTGCACTTCAACTCTATTCACTCGCAGGCCAGAAGCATCATAGAAAGATGCATCGGTCGTTTGAAAAGTTTGTGCAACTTTTTTTTTTTGTATAACCTAATATATCATACCTAATCTAATTTGTTAAGGTCGATGGCGTATAATTCTGGAAGAAAGGTAGTGTAGATACGAGCCGATAAGAGTTGTTGAGGTAATCAGCGTCTGCAGTGCATTGCACAACATATGCTGCAACCGTAATGTGCCCCATCCTGAACCAGAAATTCAAAACCATGGACGTCAAGTACACCCAACTGAAAATTCTCGAGATAACTTTTCTAGTAGAGAAGCTAAAAGAATTCGTGATAGTATTAGAGATGATTTATTTCGGTACAATTGATGTAAAGTAAAACACGAACTTCAAAGAATTTTTTTTAAATATTTTTATTAAACTGAGGAACAATAAATAAACGAAAATTAAAATGCTTTTCAAAAGCGAACGATAAAAACTAATATGGCTTTCCTAAAGCTTTAAAACGTATTAGGTACAAAGTTATAAAACGAAAACTTAAAAATAAATTCCATTTTTGTACTTTTTATCTCAGTCTCGTAGCTACTTATCTTTCAGTTCCATTCGTTTTAACTCATTTGCCATTTTTGCAACCTCCAATTCTATTTTTCTTATTTCTAGTTCTTCTTTTTTCAAGGATGATTTGAGTTGAATTTCTTTTTTTTGGACATCGACAAGTTGCAGAATGGCATCCCGAATTTGGACAAGAATTTCGTTGGATCTATTTTGAGCTTCTGATTGATTAGTGAAAAAACTCTGCTGTAGATCCAATTGCCTTTGTAATATATCATCCACTTTATCCTTCGGCGTTGGCTTCTTTGCCGTTGAAGAATTAATATTTGAGGTGTCACGCAAAACTTCTTCTATTTCCCGATCCGGCGACTTTGTCAAGTCCTCGAGAGGCCGGTCAATATCTTGCGGTGTATTATTTTCTGTTTTTAAGAAAAATTGAAATAATGAAATTTTAAATATGTACCTACATACATATATTACTGTTGTATATATACCTTCTCTTCCACTGCCAAACGATACACCTCCAATAACATGTTCAAAGCATGTTCAGAGCGCGCTCTATGAGCTCAGAATAAATTGATAGAGCAGACGGAGTTGAATAGCTGAACACAAATTTGACAAGTGGACATAAATCAAAAAAGTAAATAGGGCGGACGAGAATAAATCTGAACTCTCAGAGCGGAGCACGCTCAGTTCAGAGATCGCTCAGAGTGTGTTCAGAGAGTTCAGACTGTTCAGTTCTCTACTCTGAACTAAAAAAGAAAAACGCCGTTTAGTTCTACAAGCTTCAACATATGCAAAGAAAGGAAAAAGGGGGAAGGTGGGACTATCGATCTGAAATATTTGTTTTGGTAAAATATAAGCACATGAAACATGATATAAGGTTATTTTTCAATGCTAGATCTAAACAGACTAAAAAGATATAACTATCCTATTAAAAGTTAAAGACCTCTTTTTATGGAATGATGAATTTTTTAAAAACACTTTTTGTAAGTATTTTTTTTTATTAATTTTAAAGTAAATAATGTACCTTTGTAAAGGCAGGGCTGACAGACGTCCCGATTTTAACGGGACAGTCCCGATACCTTTTTGAGCCCTGTCCCGATTTACAAATGTCCCGATTTTTTCCCGACTTTCCAGTTTTAAATTGCTGAACAATTTCATTTGATACTTATGCTATTTCAAGAATAAGCTTTTCTTCAAGAATATTTTCTAAAGTAGATTGCAGAAATTTCATATTGTGGTGAATATGCCCAGTTATGTAAACAACCACACATTAGTACAACTTTCCGCGCCATCTTTGAGTGAAATAAATAATTAAATCCATCACGGTTGGTGTCCAGCCTCGTTCGTACTGGAATATTGACGAAACGTTTTTGGAAAGCACCTTCTAGTAGACCCTAGAAAATTCTATAACCCTTTATTTCGGGTATAAATACAGGCCAACCAGTCCGAAGCGGCAGTTTGATTTTGGAAGTGAATGAATAAATGTCAGTGTGAATAAAGAGTTGCATACTTGTGCTTGGTTATAATAAAACTGAAGAAAAAGTATTTGAAATAAAAAGCGTTTTATTTTGTGAATTAGTGGCCGTTTCAGTTTGAATAAAGGAAATAAGTTTTATTTGCGAACCCTTAGTAAAATACTACAATATGTTAAACAATATGGGGCATATTCAATTCATAGTCGCAGTTCGCAGATAGACCCAGGTTTAACTAAACTACAGATTAAGACAATTTTGACTCAATGAATATAGACCGATTTTAATTAGAAATTGTTGGTTTTATATTTTTATGTATAAGATAATTAACTTGGTATACTACACAAATAGCTTCAAATATTTTGAAATGATAAACTTAACAAAAATAGAATCAACTTCCGAAAATTCAACTAAACTTATGTTTAACTTAGACCCAGCTCTAAAATGACTATGAATACGCCCCTATTTATCTTTGTTTAGTTTAAATGATGTTGAATTAAAAATTTCCTGGAAAAAAACTTTTTATTAAATGAACTGCAATCTTTAAGCTGTAATTAGTTTGAAGCTGTTAAAAGAACATCCAATGCAGTTAAAATGACAATAGGGACGTGTATATTTGTTGTTTTTATTTCACATTTGCTGTCACATTCACTAAATGAAATAATTTTCTATGATATTTCGTTTCATTTTAATAAATCATGGGTATTGAGTTTTAGTTTAACGTGTTTACCACAAAGTTGAAATGGTATTGATGGCCGGCGGCGGCGTTTTGTTTTTGTCTCCTTTCACACAGGGAAATTAGTTGCTGGAGATTTTGTTGACGTTTTCCTTTAATTGCCTTAAATCTTTCACACGGCAAAAAACAAAATTACCGAGATTTCAGTTTGTTTCTTTATAATGCGTATAGTTTGAACGGAAATTACGGACAGTGTAAGGAGAAATTCGATAAAAATCTCCTCAATCGTCTGCCCTAACTTCTTGCCCTTCTCGCCTACAAACCACCAGTTCCTGACAACTCAGTTTCCTTGTGTGAAAGGAACTTTGTGTATTTTGTAATAGTAGTCTCTTATGTTTCGATGACTGCTAAGTCCCGATGAAATTTTTGTTCATCTAATTCTATACGAAATTGCTATTAAACACGGCTAGTTATTATATCCTTGTAAGGTAGTTTACTATTATAAGAGTATGCCATCGCTTTTTTAAAATTCTTCTATCTTCTTTGAAATGAGCAAGAGAATAAATAATATCAGATATAAGTCACCTGAATTTCGTCCACGACTCATAGGTCAGTTTTTGTTCTGTCTCATATTTTTCACTTTCAAGCAGTTATATTGTTCTAAAAAAGTCATGGCAAATAACGACAATACTAAAATTTTTCCTGAATTTTGAAGTAGGTATTATATAGGTATTATTATTATTTCATTTTTGTTATAATTTATTCTTCCATAATTTACAAAATTTCATGGTTTTTGTGTGTCCCGATTTGTCTCGATTTTTGGGTCTTGAAGTCTCGATTTTATGTAAATTTTACCTGGCAGCCCTATTTAAAGGTAATAATTTTCAAACACATTTTTCCCCCACTATATTTAACTGTATTTGTTTAAAATTTTCTGCAAAGCTAAGGATGTCATCTCTGGCGGAAATGAAAACATAAACACACTATGACTACAAACCGAACGACCGACGCGACATTAACAACTGTTGTGAACATTAATTTTTCAGTCCACACGCACACACGTCATCCGAGCCAACTTTAAACTCAAGTACATACATATATGTTATATAGGTAGGTACAACAAGTGCAAACAAAAAAAACTTCATTTAGTAACGAAACAAACTAACTTAATTTCAATAAGTCAACGAAACAAAAATTAAAAACAAAACTCCATTTGCAAATGCAAACGTATGCAAATGAGTTTAAAGCTTTCTCTTCTTTTGCATATAGAATGAATAGTGCAATCGCATGAGTTCTATATCAGAGTTAAAGGATATACATATACCTACATATAAAGCGTGTTACTCATATGAGTATAGTGTTATAAATGTATACATATGTAGTAGGTATATATTATGATGTGCAGAAATTTCACTCACATATTCACCTAGCAGAACGCAACGAAACGCTTCAACCGAATTATCCTTCAAGCACTTGAAATATAAATTACACACGTAACTATCTAATTACTTTACAGCTGCAAAAAGATGTGGTAGTTGCGTCATTTTGGGGCCGAGCGCTGCTGCTGAAGAGATCCAATGCCTGTGCCACAAAACATCGCTCCGTATGTGCGGCTCTAGTTGAAATTCTTTTACAGGGATGAATTTTATCATTTATGCTGGATTTACATGTATCTTCGTCTGCAAATATGAAGAAAAGTAGAGCGGGACGGATGTATGCCGAAAATCCGAGTGTGTGAAAGAGAACCATCAAGAAGATGAACATGTTCGTCTTCATATCTGCATTATGGCACATCCTATAATCTGCATGCACGAAGATCTTCTGCATTTAGGTGTTCTCTCTCTATCCAACAAATGTAAATTTTAATTTAACATCCCCTTTTTTTGCAGAAGTCAGACGAAGATACATGTAAATCCACCATTTACTCACTCCCTCACGGTTTCCCAACACAAACTCGGAGACAAAATGTTCTCACCACAGATGTTCGACCGTCAAAAATGTACGCAAAGCCAAATGTGCTCAGGGAAGGGACAAGGGACACAATGTACGAAATACTAATCACCTACAAAAGACAAATCTGTTTGAAGCATAAATCAACAGTATAATATTCCGAAATGGACTTTATACGCACTTGGGCTGAGTAAAAAGTCCACAAATCAGTTGTGAAGTGATATATGTTAGATTAACATGTATCTGCATTTGGTTTCTGCACAAAAAAAAAGTATATTTGTTAGATAGAGAGAAAAGATCAAAATGCAGAAGAAGTTAGTTTCTGCATTATAGGAAAGTGCCATAATGCAGAAATGAAGACGAACATGTTCATCTTCATGATGGTTCTCTTTCACTCGCTTGGATTTGTTGTATACATCTGTCCTGCTCTACTTTTCTGCATTATGCAGACGAAGATACATGTAAATCCTCCAATAACCTACTCCGACGGAAAATTATAGAATAGCTTACCTATAACGCACCCAAGTACAAGTCAATAGTTAATTCTGGACTTATAACTTTGCACTTATATTCGTCGAAAATCGAAAAAAATCAGTTTTTCACAAGATGCTTTTGAAATGCAAATGCGATCGAAAAGTGGTCCAGGTGCAGTTTGTAGATCACAAAATTCTCTACAAAAAAAGACTCACACACTTTTTTCCTACGACCAATTCAGTCATTCAAGTTACACTTGACCATGCGTAAAAAGTTGTCCTCACGTGTCGGTCGGGTCGATGGGGAATTTCTACCGTTGCTTCGTTATGGTTAGTGGAAGGAAGGTCCGTACCAAATTTAAGCGTTATTGGAATTTTGTTTATGTTTTGAGATTTGTATGGCTATATTGACTGGGGTAAGTAGCGTTATAGTTATAGAGGTCTAGGTTCAATTATCCAGCCTCATCCTTCTAAAAACTTAGGAATTTTTTTCAGGGCTACTGCCTCTTGCGAGGAATTGACGAATTCTCCACGAGTACCACTTTTGTCGTGAATAAGTGGTTCTCGTCAAGCCGTTCGGATGCGGCATAAAAGTGTAGGTCCCCTCCATTCCTGTCAACACGCGCAGACATGGGAATGGTTGCGAGCTGTAAGTCACTAGGCTCTGGTTCTTCACGAGCTGTCGAGCAATCCAAATTATTTATTTTATGATCTTTTCGAATCTAGAGTACATTTTTCTATTTCATGTACGAGTATGTGTCGCTGAGGAATGCCTCACAAAATGACATCAGTGCAGATAACAAACGTAGAATTACTCTCGCTAACCGCTGTTTTGTCGATCTAAGAAGGTGTTTAGGTAGTAAGGCCCTCTCTCAGAGAACCAAGGAGACTTTATACAAGACCTTAATCATCCGGGTCCTGATCTATGGGGCAGAAGCATGGACTTTGAAAAAATCGGATGAAAGTCTGCTAGGGTGCTTTTAGATAAAAATAATTCTTCGAGTGATTTTTGGTCCGGTGTATATCGGAGTAGTGTGGAGAAAAAGATTCAACGACAATCGGGCAGAAAGCTGAAAATACAACAGCTGAGATGGCTGGGACACGCAGAGCACCTTCTCGGAGAGTCTGCGAATCCAACTCGATGGTTTACGCAGCAGAGGAAAAACCCATAGGGTAATAGGTGGCGCGCTCAAATGGAGAACATTAGGCTTGCGTGCATGTTGCGTTAGAACAATATGTTTTCACAGTATCAGCTTGAAAAAAGGAGTTATCTAAATTACTAAATAGCTTATTTTTAAAATTAGAATGCTAGGAGCCCATTTCCTCACAAATTAAGAGTCCCACCCCGAACAACGCAAAAAAAAAACAGAAAAAAAAATTTACTGAATAATCCGAGAAGCAGAGATATTTTCGCCCAAAATCGAGCACCTACCTCCTGCTTCAAATACAAAAATGCCACAGCTGCCTTGTTCCTCTGCTTCAGATTTAAGAAATATTTTTTTAACCCTTGGAAACCTCTTAGCATTGAAAGTTTTTAACTACACACATCCACTACCATCGTTTTTCCTCGAGACTTCAGCAGAGCCGGGCGCTAAGAAAGTAAAATTTAGAGGAAGCAATTTTTTTCGGTGAAACTTTTCAAAAAGCCCAATGTACTTTTATATCTATACATTATACCATCCAACGACAGAGTGCGAGGAGGCATAGAACTTTTTTTTTTGGCAAATAAGGTATGTGTGTGTATGTGTGGTGTATAAAACCTCGTTGCTCGTTACAGATTTCATTTGCATATTTACAAAAGGCTCAGATGCAGCAGAAGTAGAGTATAGAGAAGCAGCAGATTCATATACGCGAACACAATGTCATATCCCATCATAAACAAATATATGCACGGGGTCTGAACTGTTATAGGGGTAGGAGGGGATGATAGAAGAAGTGCATACATTTTGTGTCGTTAAGCAACCTATCCCAGCCCCAGCGACAGCATGCAGTGCAGCATCCCCCTGATGCCTTGCCTAGTCGAACCCTGATGATGCAAATCGCAAGTGTGTATACATTTTGAAGTTTGCTGAAAAGTGTGGTTAAGTATCCATTGCTCGAGGGCATTTTCCGTTGGTAAATTTACATAACTAATAATTTTGCAATACTACTTAGATGCAGGAGGTGCTGTATATAGCTAGCTGTGCTGATTACACAGAAGTAGTAGAGAAGTGTGCTAATGGTCGTGGGTGCTGAGATTTTCGACTGATTCGACTTATTTCCACTCTTTCCTAACTGGTACCTATGGTAATTGGAATTAGATATAGGCAACAAAAGCGAACATTGTTTTGCGCAATACTTTGACTGGTAGGTAGGTATTGTAATTTAACAAAACTTCACTTGGTACGGCCTGGATGTCCATTGTCCCCGTGACCACATTAGAGGATGATGTGAATTTATTGAAATTTAAATGTAAAGTTTTGGATGCAAATGGGCGTTGAATTCGTTGGCAGGAAACTGTGACTCGTTTTGAGAAAAATACTTGCGAAATTCAATTTGATCGGTTGGTCTCCTATACCTACTATAAATGTGCGAAGTTTGAAGATTTTTCGTCGGCTGTTAGCTTAAGCGTGCATTTGCTAATTTAAGTCACGGTTAACGGAGCGGTCTGGTTGGTAAAACGAATCCTATGGGTTTATGAGAGTTCGCGCACATGCAAAAGCTATTCAGTCGTCAATTCGAGCAACCAACGAGTTTGTACTTCGAAACATGCTGAATGATCACCCCAAAACAGTAATAATCTTAGAACTTGGCGTAACTTTAGATCTCTTTACATTTTACGGCTGACTTTTTACACAAAGGTTTTCGTATACAGAAAAAAACTTGGCTTCTTTTTTTAACATTTTTTTGTTTTTGGTCTGATTTAACTTCTTTTTGCAAAGATTTTAATTATCAGATGAAAGTGGGTGAAAATAACGCCCACTGAACCTGTAAGGAAAATTGAGTTTTTAATTTGTGCCTTTCCTATGCACTACAAGTCCTACCTCTTGCTAATCCATTTTTCATCAGTAAAAAGTGCTCCATTTAACAACAATTTTTAAGCAGTTGGTACATGCCACGCTCCCTGCATGAAAAATCACTTCAAGTTTGTTTTTTGTATAGGTACATCTCAAAATCAACCACTCTACTAAATTTCATAATTCTACAACTATCGATATTTAATATAAATTCTACGAAAATGGGTGGATACCCACTGAATGATTTTTAGATTTTAGATTTAGATTTTTTTTTTTTTTCTTTGAATTTTTCAAGTTATAATACAATAATTATACAGCAATCATTTGAGCATGGCATTGCCGTCCGCCTGATTGACAAAATTCAAAAGTTCTGATAGTTTAAATAAATTAAGTAACAGTCATCAACTAAAAATATTCTCCTAATATTTTCCTTCTATAATTTAGAGCTATTTTACAAAATTTGAACATCTTTGGTACATCCATTTCATTAAAAAGGGTAATTATTTCGTCATCTGCTAGAAAATCACGTCCTAATGTGTGTCTTCTTGTTTCCCTCAGGACCGGGCACCTTCCGATAAAATGAAAAAACATCCACTCGTTCTGCAACATTACACATTTTTTTACGTTGAGGTTGTTAGCCTGCTATAAACCTCTCGATGTAGCGAACTTGAGGCCTCTTCCATGTATGTACATTGTACATCACTCTATAGTTTTCATCCAAACGACTGATCAACCCATACATAGTCGTCTTCAATGAACTTCATTGCTTTCTATAGTTCAACACCAATTTCCTGCGCAAGTTCAATCCAGTCTTTGAACCATCCTTCAAGCCATACAGAAGAGCTGCTTTTTTCGGGAGGCATTAGACATATTGAGTACTTTTAAAATGTAGTCCACTTGTAGTTTTAAGGTTTTGACGAATAATGGCGATATACCTGTTAACAGAATTATCATGTAGTTCGGAGTATTTTGAGGAAGATGAAAAGTACGTTTTATGTAAAACCTGAGTTGAATCTCATAATTCTTTACTCCCCGCACTTGAGCTGTTTAAAATTGATGCTCGCGACCTCTACACATCATTTTAAAACTGAAAAAATTCAGGTAAAAAAATATGATGATGAAAGAAAATTAAATGTCCAAAAACATTGATCTAAACATTTTTTCAACTTAAGCCAATATCTTTGCAGATTTCCCCAGGGGTGCCTACATACTTCGTCCCGTTAACCTTTAATTTAAGCTTTTTTGGTAGCGCTCTTTTAGATTAAAAAAATGAAAAAATCAGCCGTCCTATATATGGTTCCGAAAAAAAAATGTTTTTTTTGATTAACTTTCCTAATACTATTAGTACAAGAGCCGACAGCAAATTTTGGGAGTGGATGGATGTATAACCAAAATCTAAGTATGAGGGTTTAAAGGAGCATTTATTTTTTGTGATATCGAAATCAAAAGTCTGGCAGGATTTTGTCTCAGCCTTTGGTGGGGGGCGGGGTATTGAAAATAGAGATTTTCTAAATTTCTTTTCAAGGGTTTTATCACTTCAATTATATTTTTTAAAACACATCATGATGCTCTGTCATTTTCCCTAAGTGCAAGGACATTAATCTGGGTGATCCGATTAACAGAACTCAAGATATAAGCATTTAAAGCGAACATTAATCGTCTTTTCTTGGAGACTTTGTTTTGTTGATTTTTTGCGTTCCATAAATCTCCAAGAAAAAACGGATAAGGTTCGATTAAAAACCTTATATCTTGAGTTCTATAGGTCGGATCACAAAGATTAAGGTCTATGGACTTAGGGAAAATGACAGAGCATCATAATTTTTTTTTTTTTTTAAATTATTTAATAGGATAAGGATCGGGGGATCAGAAATTTGTAAAATCTTTATTTGCAACATCCCGCCCCCGCTAAAGGAAAAACCTGCCAGACTTTTGATTTCGATATCACAAAATATACCCCTTTAAACCCTCATACTCAGATTTTGGTTAAACATCCACTCCCAAAATTTGCTGTCGGCTCTTAGACTATAATTGTGTGTTCAGGAAAATGAGATCTCAGAGAATTTGCTCCGTCAAAAAGGTGAACAAGCGAAACCCAAATTTTGTTCCCTCAGCATTTTGACAGCCAAACTTGGAATTTTCGTTGAGAAATAAAGTTAAGGCAAAACGCATTTAGAATGTGAAAATTTTTTTTAAGCTGTAAATAAGCGCAATAATCTTTGCAACAAATAATAGCAAAATGAGCTACGGTACAACATGAGCGTTTCGGTTTAGATTTCCAAAGGGATAATTTGTTTGATGTCTAAAAACTTGAAGCAGTAAAGTTCAATAGACCCATCTACTCTACATAGATTGCCATTGCATTGTGTATTCTATTTGTTGTTTGTGTCGTTAATGACTTCGCGAACCTGGAATTTTGTTTATGCACATTATTTTTGGGACGGGCTCATTGTATGTTTGTATTCCTAGCCTGTTGTTGGGCTGTTTTGTTGGTATGGTGTTATCTATTGGTTGAATTGTAATTTAAAATGAATTTGTATGCTAAACATGATTGCAATTTTGACCAAGGGCGGATCCAGACTTTCAACCAGGGGGGGGGTCACAAATCCAATAAAGCCTTACACTGAAAAATTTTCTTTTATTTTTTTTTTTATTTTAGTGAAACCTATTGTTAAAAAAAATGTAGGTACCTACATAAGTATGTCTTTGGCTTCTAAGTGTTTAATCTATATGTTAATATGTCCTTAAAGTACGCAATAAATTTGTTGATAAAGCTTATAAGGCTTCGTGGAAATAAGCAGGAATGGTTGAAAACCACCTAACAGAGGGCTAACTGTAAGGTGGTTTTCTACCATTCAAGACCGCAAGCAAATTAATAGTTAAAGAATCGTAGAGAAGGACCTTCTGCTAAAGCTACACTAATAATTTACCTAGCCAGTATACTTAAATTTGTGTTTGAGGTTTGGAAAATTGGAGTAGGTACCTATGTATATTGTAACTTTCTTAAAATATTGCATTCCAAATATCACCTTAATTCCCTGAAACAATTTGTTCATATGTACAAATAAAAGACCAACATTTTCATAGTTTTCAGAGGGTCTTTTGATTCTATCAACGTCAAAACGTGTCTTGAAAGCAATTGGTAAGTCTGTTGTTTTATCGCACTTAGAAACTGGCTTATGCATTGCTGTCAGAGATATCCAAATAATTTTGATTACGAATTTAAGTCTTTTTGGCCAATAATACCCGAAACAAAAAATAAATTTAAGAAATTCTCGAAGATGATGAAAAATATCGATTTCGCGATCCAATAAATTTGTTATTTACTTTGACGTTGATTTTAAAGTGTTTTAAAAGGTTTTGTATATATGAGCAAAGATACATATAAATAAAGATGAATAACACAATAAAAGAGTACCATTACAAAATGTATAACCACTTAGCATCATCTTTGCATAAGTTTTTATAACTCTGCATGACTCTGCATGGTTAGTGATAAGATTATGCAGCTTAACTAGCCAATTTTTGGGTCTTAATGTTGAACGTTGGGCGTTGGGTTATTACACAACCAATAATTTATGTTCTACCAATACTGAGAGCAGTTATACATAGAACATGCGACTCAAGGGGGGGCGGGTCATGAGCACAACAGATCTAGCTTTTGCTCCTAATTTAAACAAACTCATATAAAAAAAACGAAAGTTGAATCTCCCAGGGGTGGTCATGAACCCCCTTGACCACCCCGCCCCCTTGGATCCGCGCTTGATTATGACTTCATGCATACCTTTTATAGCTATAAATGTGCATATGTATGTAAGTACCTCTAAAAATATGTCCACTATGTTTTATGCTTTTAGATTAAATAGTTAGATACTGGTAATTATATGGTTAACCACCTCGGCATTTTGTTTGCCACCCTGGCACTTTTTTTGCCACCCTGGAACTTTTTTTGCCATCTCAGCACTTTTTTTGGCACTCCTGCAATTTTTTTTTTGCAACCGTGGCACTTTTTTGCTACCCCGGGTGGCATGAAAAATGCCGGAGTGGCAAAAAATGTTCCAGTATGGCAAACAAAAACATGCCAGGGTGCCCAAAAAATTGCCTGGTGGAAAAAAAAGTGCCGGGGTGGCAAAAAAAATGTTCAGTGTGGCAAAAAAGGTCCAAGGTTGTAGAAAAGGGTCAGGGTGAAAAAAAAAATGACAGGGTAGCAAAAAAACTGCCGGGGTGGCAAAAAAAGCGCAAGTGTGGTAAAAAAAAGTGCGCGGGTAGCAAAAAAATGCCAGGGTGACAAAAAAAATGCCAAGGTCGCAAAAAAAGTGCCAGGGTCGCAAAAAAAGTGCCAGGGTGGCAAACAAAACTTCCAGTGTGGCGAAAAAAAGCCAGGGTGGCAAAAAAATTTACTGGGTGACTAAAAAATTGCCGGTGTGGCAAAAACAGTGCCGGGGTGGGAAAAGAGTACTAGGGAGGCAAACAAAAATAATGGATTTACTTTGAATTTAAATATCTTCGGAACCAGACCTCATAGAATATTCTAGTTTTCAGTTTAAATAGCTTTCAAGAAACTGATTCAGGGTTTTATAAAGAGCAATGTGTTCTGAGGGCTTTTTTTGAACTGTAGGCATCCAAATTATTATTTTGACATTTCTAAACAAACTACAAACTAACTGTTTTACTGTTATTTAAGTAAGGAACCGACACTTATTTGGACTAATACCATTGACATTATACACATAGAGGAACCACGTCAGATTTATGATATCACCAATCTAGGTGGCGCCCTTATTTGTATCTAGAACAAGAACCAATCATAATCAATACAAGAACCATTTGCTTCTTAAGATAGACTATTTCCACCTTAAGGTAGACTATTTGTGGAAATAGTGAGGAAATAGTCTACCTTAGGGAGTAAATGGTTCCAGTATTGATTATCACTGGTTCTTATTCTAGGTGCAAATAAGAGCGCCACCTAGATTGGTGGTATCTTAACTCTGACGTGGTTCCTCTATGTGTTTAAACTCAATTCTAATACCTACATATACATTTCGTTTTTTTATAATTACAACCCCAAAGATTTATGTATTTAAAAGTCATTAAAATATTTACATCCCACTGAACCTTGAAGGTTCAACAATTTGTTTAAGGTTTTTATTTTATTTAAAGTACAAATTCAAATAAAACTTATTTTTCTTATTTCCTGTGTTGTGTTGTGAGTTATAAGGATAAGTTCATACTCAGATATCCGGTGTATCTGTATTTTTATTACGTGCACGTAGATATATATTTTTATTAGGATTCAAAAGCCCTTATTTAATTTATATTTCCAACAAGACCTGTTTTACTCTCGTTTTTCATACGCATTGAATGTTTTTTTTTTGCCCAACCCTGGATATTCACATAACATCACTTACAATATCATATTATGGTGGTCCGCATATCTAAAGTTATACAAGACAATTTATGAATTATTTTTTTATTACTACAAATCCTTCAAACTTTATGGGGCACTTCATTTGGATCGAGCTTATGAGTCTTGCATAGTCCGTACGTCGCGCGCCGTACCATATGCAAGGAGATTCGCCTAAAAGTATGCAGCAAACAGACATCATATTTTGATACAATGTTATGTGGGTCAGATGTTTATGCAATAAAAAGTGAAATATTTACATTTAACGGTAATTTTTGTGTTCTTTTGTGGTGAAAAGACGGCGCATGTGGTAATATACGTACATAAATATTTTTTTCAATGGCTGCATGATTTAGAATATTGAGCTTCGCGTACAAATTTGAAGCTTACATATATGTATGTATGTGGAACTCGATAATCTTTAATGTATTACATCATACAGCTAAATAAATAGTCGGATTTTAGGGGATATCATAAAATTTTGAAATGGCGCCACTGCGTGTTGAGATGCGGGATGTTTCTTTTTGGAGAACCAGGAACGTCGCTCGTGTGTTTTCATTAAGAGACTTAATATAAGGGTGAAAATACGAGAATTACCATGATAGGAGATTGGGGTTACAATAAAACTTAAAAATTTGACAATTTCACTTGCATGATATCTACTTTCTGTACTGGGGGAGGTGTATGCGATGATGATAATGTTGACTTGCCTTCTAGCAAACATGCTAATTATGCAAAGTGTGCATAAGGGCGCTAGAGATTACACTGGAAAGTCGTTACTCTCCTACGCGTTGTAAAGTTTGGTTTTAAGTTTCTAACGACAACGATGACGACGACGCTTTTAGCAATATCACAGAGACAGACAGACAAAGATATGATGGTACGGTATGGGGATTGCTATGGAGAAGCCCTGAAATGCAAATGTAATGTGGAGATAAGTTTTGTCGAGCTATAAAGTGGTGATGTCTCATAAAACACACAAAAAGCAAACAAACACAGTTGATAATTGTGCAGAGGAAGTTGTTTTTTACGAGATGTGCATTAAAAAAAAACTTTTAACTATACATATCTGTTGATGATGAATCTTTAAAGTTTTATTACCTATACATACCTACCTTCAAGTTATTTTGAAGATGATTGCCAAACTAATTGCGAGGTAGATTTATGGTGTTTTTTAACAACGATCTAGTTAGGAAGTTGGTGGAAGGAAATCTTCTAGGTAAAACATCACAGTATACATGCCTTATTTTATTAGAAAATTAATTTGGACACAGAAAAGTTCAGTTTACACAGTGAAATCAATTTAAAACACTCGAATTTAATAAAATTGTCAGACACAATAAATAATGTAATAAATTTTCGTCCATTGAGATGTCGACTATATTTATGTACATGCTAAAATGGGGGAAAATGCCTTTTTTCAAACAATGTCAATTAATTTTTAATGCACTAAATTGAATTTAAAAACATGCGAAAAAAAGCACTTTGATGTTGGCGGCCTCTGGTGGCCATACTGGTTTGGTGACATCTGTCAAATCTGTTCTTTATTATTCAGTTACTGATGCCAAATCACCTTGGCGACACGATTAAATAGCACGTCCAAAAGATAAAACATTATTATCAAAACGTGTGTTAGTGCAAGTGCAAATGTGGCGTGTTTTTCGCCCATTTTGAGGTAGACGTGGTGAACCTTCTCAGTCAACGTTTGGTCACCAAATTTGAGATGATCGGTTGGGTAATCAGCCAACATTTGTCCGTCAAACGAACGTAAGATCAGCCGCGAACATCGCCGCTGTCCGTGAAAGTGGACAGCAGACCCCGATGCAGTCGATTCCTTTCGCTTCTTCAACTTCAACTTGGCGAATTTGACGTCGGGACTTTAGCATACACCCGTACAAGATGCGACTGGCCCAGGAGCTCCATATTCATTACCAAAGACATCACCATTTCTTCGCTGACAGGGCTTCGGAGCTTTCGGAATAGGACCCCAATTTGGGCGCAATTTTACGGGACGACACCAACCCACACAGTTTGATGAGGTTTTTAGGCCGGAGAAGACGTCATTGGTCCGTAATTTTTCGATATACCGTTGGTGAGACGGTCACCGTCAATTGCGAGTGCTATAGAACGATGAAAACCAATTTCTTATCTCTAGACGACATGTTGTTTCAGCAACACGGCCGGCGCTATGTGAGACACAGCGGACGCCACGGTTCACATTCTACCACCAACGACTTGAGAGTAAGGTTATCTCTCGCCGAGTTTACCAGAATTGACCACCAAGGCCATGTGATTTGACCCCGATAGATTTTTTATTGTAGGGTTTCCTAAAGCCGAAACGTCTATGCGAATAAATTACAATCGACCGATGCCCTTAAAGTGAATATAATACAGACCATCGCTCAAACTCAGCCGGATCTATGCGAAAGACTAATTGAAAATCTGACCACTCGAATCCGTGGCACCGTAAGAAGCCGATAAGGGCATTTGAACGATGTCATATCCATACATAATGCCATACATGGGATGGGCCTTACAAACACAAAAAGAATTTTGTTAATAATGGAGTTCCGATCTGCAACCCACTATGAGTAGACGTGTATGGGTTATGGGAGTGGTACAATTACTTGTCAAATACCTCCAAAAATTTAAATTAATAATAATTAATAGTTAAATTTATCAGTGCTCCTCTTTCCAACCTGCCCCTTATCAATAAAAAATAAAAAAGCCCATTCATTTATCAATACAAAAAAATTAATAATTCAATAATCATTAAACATACCAGTCGCGCCGCGAAATCAATAAATAACAACAAAAAAAGTGCAAGTGCCAGTGTTAGTGCGTGCAAAAAGCACAACAAAAAGAAAAAAACCTGCACCGGTGCATCGAAGACGACGCGACGATGCACAAACCACAAGCATACATAGCACAGCGGTAAATTTCCTTGTCTCTCCTTCCCACATCACTCACAGTGCTTTGGCTTCGTCATCATATGCAGTGTATGTATATCATTTCATACAATGTTAATGATTCATTATGTAAGTCAAAGCATACAGATAAATTGCTGTTATTCTTTTTGGGTATCCAGGGGCGGATCAGTGCAATTGCTATTTAGGCATAACACGGTGAAGTTATTCCGGGGCCCAAACTTGATATCAGCATAGTTAACTGTCTGATTTGGTTTTTTGTGTCTGTTTATTCGTAATGGTGGGTGAATTTAGGGTTGACTACGGCAACATTCGGGGACTTAGGCAAAATTTTTGTACTGCATATTTCCATACTGTGAAAAACAGGCCAGCTGTTTTGGCACTTAGTGAAACCCAGGTAGTGGAAAATACAGATCACTCGGAATTCAGCAAAACAGTTCTCCCATCATGGTCTCGCCGTGTATGTTCGTAATGATGTTGCTTATCAGTTTCAACCACAATATGAATCGTGTTTTAATACGAACTTTAATTTCATGTGGTTCAAATTCACCGTACACGCGCATCATCCATACTTGTTTTATATATCGTAGCCCTAGTTTGGATGGTATTTCGACTTCTAACGAATTCGATGCACTAGCCGACTCCATCCATAGAATTATTACCCATTTCCGTACAGTGAAATCAATGTTACGGGCGATTTCTTCGTGACTTTCTAGTGTATTATCGCCTCTAGGCACATCAGACCATTGTGTCATATCTGCGAATTTCTCGTGCCACCAAAACACAGTTAAAGAAAAAATTGTCAAGAGAACCGTTTGGCAGTACGAGAAAGCCAACTGGGACGGTCGCAATGGTCACTATGCTTCCTCGATAGTGTCGTAGATTCCAGTGCAGATATGATTACAAACTTAATTCTTTGTGGAATGAGAAATTGTATCCCGAATAGGGTGAAATCTATCAAACCCAAAGGAAACTCATGGTTTGATTCGAGCTGTAAAGAGGTTATCAGGTGCAGAGAAGTAAGCTTCCGTTGTTATAAAGCCAACCCTACGGAGGAAAACCGGAAAAGGTTTCAACAAGCTAGAAAGACCTGTAACGTTCATATTCGACGAATCAAATTTTTACATGATCAAAAGTTACGGCAAAAAAAACACTGCAATGTCCCAAAGGTAGTAAAATTTTTTGGTCATTTGTAAAAAAAATTCGAAATACTACCTCATCCTCGGTTCCAACGCTCGTCTTCAATTATACTTCATTTTCATTTTTCAGCTCGCAAGATAAAGCCAGTTCGCTTGCAGCACAGTTTGCTGTTAATTCGACGCTGCCTGAAAGTGTAATGACTCCTCCTGTACTTGAGAGCGTAAATGATTTTAAGGGACAAATCTTCTTTCGCACTCGTGCAGTTGCTAGAGTTCTGAAAGATCTCGACGTTCACAAGTCCGCTGGCCCGGATAGTATCCCTCCTATTGTTCTGAAGAGGTGTTCTTCAACGCTGGCAAAACCCCTGCGTAAGCTTTTCCATCTGTCCTACTCTACTGGTCTCTTTCCGAGTGGATGGAAAACAGCATTTGTCCAGCCTGTCCCTAAAAAAGGCAACTTTCGACCAATTGGGTTACGTCCCTTCTTTCCAAGGTCATGGAAACGCTGATAAATGTTTAGCTCAAGAAATATCTCGAAGAACTAAAGCATCTTTATGACCGGCAGTACGGCCTTCGTAGCAATAGGTCCACTGGTGATCTGATGGTATATCTCACCGAATAGTGGCACAAATCTTTACATCGTTTTGGAGAAAGTAAGATTATTGCACTTGATATTTCAAAAGCGTTTGATAGAGTTTGGCACCAAGCTCTCTTATCGAAAATGCATGCATTTGGAAATTACCTTTCGGACCGTTCAAAACAAGTCGTATTGGATGGTTTCAAGTCTGAAATTCATAAAGTAAATGCTGGTCTGCCCCAGGGCTCCGTTGTCCGTTTTGTCTCCCACTCTCTTCCTTAGATTCATAAACGATCTCTTGTCTGAAACTTCTAATCCATTAAACTGTTTTGCTGACGACAGTACCCTCAGCTTTTCATATTCGTTTCTTGATTCACATCCATGTCGTTCAGATGTGGAACTTCAACGGCTCGCGTATGATATGCTCATTAAATTCTGACCTCGACAGCATTGTACAATGGGGAAACAAAAACCGTGTAGAATTTAATGCTTCCAAAACTCAATGCTGTATTCTATCGTTAAAGCTTAACCCACCTCCTATGCTGCTATCCATGAGCGGCACTTGCATCGAGGAAACTGAACAGCTTTCAGTCCTCGGCATGTGTGTCACAGACCACCTTTTGTGGAACGACCATACATATTCGACATCGCCAAAAATGCTGCTAGGTGTTTAGGGTTTCTCCGTCGATTCAATAAATTTGTCTCCCCTTCTGACCTGGCTGTGATCTACAAAGCATTTATTTGTCCAAAACTTGAGTACAACTCCCATATTAGAATCCAAAAGAGAGCTTTTAAAATGATTGGTGATAGAACTATAACGGAAGCGTTTACATTTCTGGAGCACCGTCGAAATGTTTCATGCCTATCGTTATTTTACCGTTTTTTTAACAAACAGTGCTCTAGTGAAATAGCCAGTTGCTTTCCTCCCTTTAAACTATTCAACCGTAATACTCGCGTTTCTAGGAATGCCCATCAGTATACCCTTGTGCCCAACTTCATACGTACTGTATGTACAGAGATTCTTCCGTCAGTCGCACTACACGAATGTGGAATGCTCTACTTACTTACTTACTTACTTAGGTCCTCGGACCTATTACGTCCGTGATGTTTCCCTTACGGGACATAGGGCCTCCACTACACCTACGCGCCATCGTGTACGATTTCTTGAAATGTATTTCAGCTCTCTCCAACTTTTCCCCAGTCGTGCCGATTCCTGTTCGACCGTTCTTCGCCATGTACTTCTAGGCCTGCCCACTTGTCTTCCCTCCTGTGTGAGCGGGTTCCACTGCATTGCTTGAGATGCAATGCACCGATCGCCTTTTCGAAGCGTATGGCCAATCCACTGCCACTTTCTTCTTCGTATAATGGAGTCTATGGGCTCCTGACCCGTTCTCGCATGAAGTTCGGCATTGGAGATACGGTTGGGCCAGAAAATCCTCAAGATGTTTCGTAGACATCTATTAACGAAGGTTTGCAGCTTTCTAGTGACAGTTTCAGTGACTTTCCAAGTGCTGCAGCCGTAAAGCAGAACGAATTCAACATTGGAGCGGAACAGTCGTAGCTTGGTCTTTAAGCTAAAAGAGTTGTTTCTCCATATTTTGGACAGCATTCCGAACGCAGCCTTTGCTTTTCTGATTCGGCTGTTTACGTCCAGTTCAGTTCCGCCACCCGTAGAGACAATACTCCCAAGATATTGGAAATCCTGTACCATCTCTACGGGTTGTCCAGAAATATTTACTTGGATTGATGAGGAAGTTCCAAGGCTGATCCTTTTAGTTTTTGCCGAGTTGATCTTAAGCCCTACGATTTCTGCTTCTCTCTCCACCCTTGTTGTCATTTGATGGAGATCCATGATCCTATGAGAGAGTAAGCATACGTCGTCCGCGTAGTCCAGATGTTTGAGGTGAGATTGCAGAGTCCACTGAATTCCTCCATTTCCATTTGACAAAGCTGCGTGCAGTACGTCACTTATCACCAACAGAAACAGTATTGGTGACAGTATACAGCCTTGCCTAACCCCACTTTGGATTTCAAACTCCTCTGACAGCCTACCTTTGTGCAAAACGTGACACCTGGATCCATCATATGTAGCCTTGATAATAGCAATCAATTTATCTGGGATGCCCCTCCTGTGCAAAGCAAGCCAAATAAATTCTCTATTGACACTGTCGAACGCCTTTTCAAAATCGATGAACAGCAGGTGAAGTGGTGATCGATATTCAACGCACTGTTCGATGATGATCCGCAAGGTGTTGATATGATCCACACAGGAAGATCCAGTGCGGAAACCTGCTTGTTCGGCGTCGAGTGTGTCTCTAGCCAACTCAATTTTCCCCTCCCATTGTGATCTACAGACATTCAAAACCAATGTGCATCGGTATCTCCTTTTAAATCCCCTCCAACCTACCTAATCGTTCGTGCTGTGTACAACACTTTAAGGGTAGTCATAACCCCTTTAGCGCGCGGTAAATATAAAAAAAAAAAAACCTAACACACACCTTGTTTTATTCCATTTCAGCATCCAACCCTTTAGTACAGATACATAATGTAGGATTGTAGGTATAGGCATTTCTTGGTAGAAATGAAAGATAATATATTTTCCCTTAAATTGATTTATTCGGAAAAGGTTTTTGGTAAAAAGTCAACAAAAGCTTAAAAAATTAAGATTTTTATCGCGTTTACTTCGTCTTTATATTGATTCTTAATTTTGACAACAAAATTGAGGGGCTTATTGTGAGAGTCTATTTAGAATTGACTTAAAGTAAAAGTTGAATAGAATTACAGCCATATTATTGACTCATTTCAAAATTAGTTTAACGGAAAAACTAGTTTTATAGAGGGTTCTAGCTTCAAGTTTTGAAGAAATCCATGTTATTCACTAATGTTTTGACATTATAAAACTTTTTTTAGGTTGTAAAGCTAAAGTTCAAAAACTTATGAAATTTGACGAGAGTTTAAACTATACACCCTTCGTTTTGTCAAACAGATGTCAGCTAGGGCGACAAAACTAGTTTTAAGTCCAAAACTAGAAAGTCTTTTGACACCGTGAACTATTTTTAATCTAAAAAGCGAACAACAGCGATTTTTTTTTTTTGAAAACTAGTTTTAATCAATTTTGACAAAACTTGAAACAAAACTAGTTTTTACGAAAACTAGTTTCTTTTCCAGTTTTACAAATTTTCAATAATGTGGCTGTAAAAGTCTATCTTGAATCAATTTTTTTTCTACTTGATAGAATTTTTTTTTTTGATCAGGAATTTCTGATCGACTTTTGTGTAAGGGGCCAGTTATAGCTATCATTGAAAACCATCATTGAAAAAGTTGTCTGTTGATTTTGAGACCCTTCGAAATTTTAATCATTGAATATTTGAATGCAGAAATATAGCTTACGACTTCAAAATTATTTCTCCTCCAAAAAAAAATCATTTTGACCCATATCTTCCCCATTACGTAACTTTTAATTTGTTCAATGATCATTGGTAAGGTAGTTCATCATTGAAAAATTAAATGTTACGTTATGGGGAAGATATGGGTCAAAATGAATTTTTTTTGAAGAAGAAATAATTTTGAAGTCGTAAGCTATATTTCTGCATTAAAATATTCAATGATTAAACTTTGACTTTTTCAATGATGCTTTTCAATGATAGCTATAACTGGCCCCTAATTGACTTTTTAAATATACCTACATAATATCTGACAGCAGATTTACAATAAAGAAAATAAGAAGGTTTTGAAAATGGGTACCGAAAAGTAATAGTCCAGTAACCTTGTCGTTTGTATGGAAGGCACCGTTAGCGTCAAATCTGGTCTTTCTGGTTTTTTGCTGAGTTGTTCAGGATATTGGCCTAGTAAATAACCTAAGTTTTCGACCTAGAGCGATGGCCGCTTCATGGTCAAATATAAAAACAACGAGATTTGATCGCGCTTTTTTTCAGTTATTGGTGATTATAGTCCTTAATAATTAATTTTAAATAAAAGCATTGTTCTACGATTTCAAAATAACTTAATTTGCTTCAAGTTGAGACCAAAGCCAACTCTGTAGAACCAATGGTTTTTTGAAAATTTGAATTTAAGTATGGTAAATTATAGTGAACGCATTAAAAGGTCGAAAACTTTTATTAAATACATGAAAGTTAAACCTGCATCTACATAAAAAAATTGCCAAACATTTACCTCTAGAGATATTAACGTTTGAAAGTCAAAAGGGGTGAAATAGATGTTTGATAAAAAAAATTACTTTAAATCAGTGTAACGTTATTTTGAAATATATAGTATGTTGTTATAAATCTGATTAATACTGAGGGAAAAAATGCTTTCTAAAGTTAAATACGAGCGTATTTGATCTAAAGTTTTTTAAATGAAGTGGAGCATTTTCATTTTTACGTTGAAACAATGTTAATTTGAATATGCGACGTAATTTTAAGGGATTAAACCTAGTTTCAAAGTAAAACGTGTTTATTTATACATCGAAATCATTTTTTGTACATTTACATTTCGTTAAACGTTGTTGTAAAGTAAAACGTTATAATTTTTAAATTGAGATCCACATTTAAAGTGTGCTCAATCTTGTTTCATAGTGAAACGTATTCATATTTAAATTGAAATCCACATTTTACTTTCCGATGCACTTTTTAACATTTAAAGTGCCATCAACGTAGTGTCAAAGTGTTGCATAGTTAAGTAAACCTCAATTTTTTTGTATTTGTAAGCTTAATATAAAGAATTTCGAGAGCGCGTTGTTGTTTTTCGAAGTAGCTACCTTACATTTGTGAACAAATAAAACGCGCACTCAAAATTCACTTCCATATTATCGAAAAACAATATTTAATTATTTTTTCTATATTTATTACTATGAAATCCTCATAGCATCAAACGAATCACTTACGTCGTCACAAATAAATGATTCACCACAAAAATGAAAAGCGTCTAGCATAAACATATACATTCGTCTTTGTCTTACATAAATGTAAACAAAGAAGCGTGGCGTGGGTATCCATTTTGAATCAATACCTAACCGAGCGAAGTTCAATCTACGTTGATTCGAAGTAGATAAATGTTGTTTTAAAAGATGGATGAATTTGATTTACCTATGATTCCACTTTAAATCAACATGTAAACGTAGTAAAATCTAGTTCGTTTTTAAGTATGGAATCACTTTGAAATAAAGTCGCTCCACTTTGATTTAAGAATTTTCGGCGTTGGCGCCAAATCGTTCCGAAAAATATTAGAATCAAAGTTTTTTGCTTTGATTTTACGTTGTTTTTTTCTCTGTGAATACAAAGATTGGTAAAAAGAAATACAAGCATGGCAAATAGTTCCGTCTGCCGGATTAAAATGTCTATTATTATACATATTCAAAAAAAATTAAATATAAAATATTAAAATAATTATAAATAATTACGTTTCTACAAAACAAATTATAATGAAATAGAAGGTGAATAATTGGATTTTGATAGATTTTTATTTTTAGTGTAAAGCATAATAACTTATTTCTTATTTATAATAGTTAGCTAAATTATTTACAAAATTTCTTTAAAACCAAAAAAACAAAAATCAAAACAAAGCTTTTAGTTTGGCTAAAACGAAAAAAGGTTAACAAATATCATAACTTTATTTATTTATTTGTTATTAGATAGATAAATAGATAGATAGATTCATTTATAAAACAGTTTTTTTTTAAATTATTTAAATGATCGTGGCGAAATTTGCCGTCTGCCAGAGTGACTTAAATATACATATAATATTTTAAATAAATTCAGAAATAATTAGTTTTCTATAATGCAAAGCTGCTTCACAGTATTTATAAATTACGCACTAATTTGGACCATTAAGTAATTTCTTCAGTTCTTCTAGGGTTAATTTTGGTTTTTCAAAATACTGGATCCTCCAGTTTCTCAATATTGGGAAAATACCTATGAAGTGAAACATGTCCTCTCTTGCATGCTGGTTACAAAGTGTGCAGCAATTGGTTTCGGCGGTGTTAAAGGATGTTCCATTCAGATTAAGGAGTTCTCCTCTCGATCGAAATAACATTGATATTTTTCTGTAACTATTTTTATCGGTGAAATAATTATTTTCGTTCAGGTTATGGACTAAATTTGGGTATATAAGGCGATTTTCTGATTCATAAGCTTTTTTCGTGTAGTTTTCTCTGCGTTTTATATCAATTTCTCTTATTATTACATACATTTGATTTTTTAGTTCTAAAGGTCTTAAAAGGTTTATAGTCAGAGGAGAAGCAACTGACTCAGCTAAATCTTTCCATTTTTGAATAAAGGGGAGGTTGCTTCCAATAGCGTACAGTCCTTGGACTCGTTGTAGTCTTTCTTGACTACAGGTTGAGATCACTTTTATAATGTAGTCAACATGGAGTTTTAGAGCGTTATATGTAGAGTGCGGCCAATCCAGCTTCGAGATGAAGCATGTAGTTTGGTGTATTTTTAGGTAGCTAGAATACTTTTTTAATGAAGGATCTTTGAAGCTTTTCGACTTCTTCGTATATTCTTAAAAACCCCACACCTGGGCTCCATTGCACATCATTGAACCTATAGTACCACCTCATACACTTTGTATTTGGCTGAATTCGGCAATTAAGATTAATATTGAAGGTTGGGGTTACGTCTATTCCAAGGTATTTGTAACTTTTGATTACTTCAATATTCTCTCCACCGCAATACCATTTCTCTCCTTGCGAGCATCCCCCTCTCGTACATCCCGCTATCATAACTTTAGATTTATTTAGGTTGATAAAAAGATTTCATAGATTACAATATTCTTTTAACTTATTTATCATCAACTGTAAGCTTTCAGGTGATTCGGCAAGTATAGAATCAGATCATCAGCATAAAGAAGAGATTTTATTACTATATTAGCTATGTTGATTCCGGCAGGCAAATAAGAGGGCGCATCGTCTATGAAAAGGACAAACAAAACGGTGCTTCATAAACATCTTTGTTTTAATCTAGTTTTAGTTTCAAACCATTCTGATGCTTTTGTTCCATCCCACACAGCTGACTTGGATCCGTTATAAAGTTCTTTTATTATTCTCAGCATTTTTGTCGATATTGCCAGTTGATTTAATTTAAAGTATAAAGCTTTTCTATCTATAGTGTCAAAAGCTGCCTTAAAATCCACGCAGAAAAGGTATAGTTTACGTTGGCGTAGTCGAAAGTCCTGGATAATTGTATTTATTACAAAAATAATATCGGTTGTGGAGAAGTGGAGAAGGAGAGGTATTAACTGAGGAGCTTATTTTAGTCTACCCACTTAGTTATACATGAAAGTAACACCGCTGTTAATATTTTTGCTATTCTATTTGTAAACGAGATACCTCTATAATTTGTTGGATCGTTTGGGTCTCCTTTCTTAAATATGGGGAATACAAGAGATTCTTTGAAAGAGTCAGGAACTTGGGCCGTGTTAAAAATGAAGTTGAAACTTTCGCACATTTTTCGAAGAAATTGAATTGTTGTGTTTTTTGTAAAATTCCGTTTGAACGCGATCTGGTCCTGGGGCTTTCCCTGTTTTTGCTTGTTGAATTACCATAATTATCTCATTTAACGATATTTTATCTTCATCAAGAATTTGATTTTCTTAAAATTATTCTGCATACTGTATAGACATATTCAATGTATTTTGGTTGAGCAGTATTCTGAAGTGGTCTCTCAAAATGATTCCATTAATGTTAACTCCACATTTTTGTATCCCTGCCATTTTTGGATTTGTAATTGCGTCCAATATACTCCTTTGGGTTTCTTCCGGTTATTATATACTGAGTCATTGGCCACGAGACGAGACTGTGCCAGACTTTTGTAGGTCTCGTCTCCCTCTCGTTTATATCGAAAACTTTCAGTCTCGTCTCGTTCTCGTGTCGGTCTCGTATAATTAAGTCTCGACTCGGCAAAATACGATTACCGGACAACCTGTTGATTATTGCAACAAAAAATGTTCGATTATAGTTTGAATACGTGCAGAAGAAAATAAATATTTAACTGAAATTGGATTTTTAATTTATAATACTTTCTGTAAATGTCGGTCCCAATATACAGTCTCGTCTTTGTCTCGGAGATCGAGACGTAGACTTTTCTCGACTCGTGGCCAGCGCTAATTATTAATATCCGATTAATTAACTGAATCTAAATTAACAAATGAGCAAAGCTGTTAGTTTGGCTAAAACAAAATTAGTTAGCAAAGAGCTAAATGCTCTGCCAAATTTAATTAATTGTGTATTGTCTGTGTGTTGTTTTTTTTCGTTGATTGGCTTTGTGCGCATTCACTGGGTGATTAAACTATTCAGTTTCGTTAAAATTGCATATAGCCGATTAGACTAACACAACTTTTACCTGCCACCAACAGGCTTGCCAGATCGCGCGATATATCGCGAAACACGCGATTTTTTTTTTAAATTCGTGGTGTAAAATTTTATTTTGCGATATCTCATATTTTTCGCGATATTTTCTGTAGGTATTTGAATAAACGGGTGGGTCCAATTCAAATTTCTTTTTAAAAATCAAATAAAATGAACAAAATTAAATTTTGTAGCCGTTCTATGATTAAAGTACAATTCTTAGATCCATTCCCATGTAAAAAAATCTGCTGATACATGGAATCTTTTTGTAATAATTAAAATAACTTAACCTAAAATGTCTAAGTGAATGTTTGAATTTTCAACAACCACTTGAGTGGGCTACCACCATTGTATTTGGCTGGAATTATTGCAATTTCATGGCTGCCACACCATCATCAATGTCTTATAAATCCAATTTGGTTGCTGCAATACTACCTATTTATTTATTGCTATTTTTTGTTTTCTACTAAAATAATTAAAAAATAAATTAATATAAAAATTACTATAAAATGTTATTTTTAAGCGATTTGCGGGTTTTGCGATATTCTTTCTTTCTTTTACGGTTTTTTCGATATTTTTTTTTTTGAATTGTGATATTAGCTCATACAAATCTGGAAATCCAATCCTGGCTACCAAGGTAAAATGTTACACATCATTGGCGATTTCTCCTAGACTCGCTCTATTTTTTTTTAATAACTTAAGTTTCTGGACATCATACCTCCTAATCTTAGGTAACCGCCATTTTTTTTTTTCTAATTTAGCCATCCTTTTATGGCCTTCATATTCACTGGGCATAATATTAAATTATGGGATTTAAGTCTGTTACAAGTTATTATTATAAAATTATTTTTCCCAAGCTTAATTTGCCCCCCAGATAAAATTAGAACTCATCAAATAGCATCCCGCTGTTATAATAATACCCTATGATGTTTCTTATACATCATATCTACTCCTCCCGAAATTACTCAATTCCCAACCCAAACCCCAACCCACCAATCTTCTTTTAAATCCCCAAAAATCTAACTTTTGCCATTTTATGTTGAATATATGATTTCATGTACAAAGCATTGTATATTAAGGCTTTTGTCGTAATACATATCATAAAAAATAGCTTAACAAAAAGTTGTTCGGTCATAAAATTAAATGTCGCGATTCTTTTCTGTATATGAAGTATAAGTAAGTAGTGAATCTCTGATGCTATATGAATCCAACCCCAGGACACACATGGTGCTCCAACAGCATTCTATCTCCGCTGGGAAGCTTTAGCAGTAAACAGGAGCAATTTTTCGTTTTTTTTTTCCTTGAACGCGGAGGAGAGGACCGGGGAAAGAACAATAATGATATCGCTTTTCTCGCGATAGGTATAAGGTACGAGAATACTCTTTTGTTGCTTTAAAAAAAAAAGATATCAAGCGTAAGGATAAGCCACCAAGTGAGTCTTACATTTCTAATATCTGTGCTTAGCTTCAATGATAAACGTTATGAAGCATTTTTTTTAAACTCGCGTAGGTATTATCCCCACGTGCATGCATGGCCCATTATTTTTTGGCTGCTGGATATAATTCATATATTTAGTGATTTATTCCTTATGGAGGCATTCCACTGAAGGTACTAGGAATATGTTTCTTTTTTTTAGTATTTGTTCTTGAACATCAAGGCGAAGGCTGTCTGCCTGTGTTTTTGGGCTTGGGCTGGAAACTGCCTCGGGATATATGTATTGTTAACATTGCCAGGATGTTAATAGACATTTATTAAGCACACTTATTGCCATCAACAGAACAACAGAGGAAGGTAAATAATATGAAGAAATTGATATGAAATGTTTCCACTGTAAAAAAAAGTTAGATTTATTTTGTGTACCTACTCGTACCTACAGGAACATCTGCCCAAACAATAATTTAAAGGGAAACGTACATAACTTACATTATGCTTTTACCATTTTAGACTTGAAACTTCTGTGGAATAATTCATTAGTTCGCGATTTTTAACGTAGATTAATTTTATCAGAGAACTAGAACAGTACAAGTTTAAAAGCTCCTTTGCAGACAAATTAAAAAAGGCTTTATAACATTTTGAACATTGATTTATTTTCGAATAAATTTGCATTAACATAATAATTTAGTAAATATATTATTATTTTCTTATCACTTTTCACATTTCTTCATAAAATTACGTTTTTTTTTTTGTTGCCAAACAGCAGGCAATTAGTATTGATTGAACAAGCTAAGATGCTAAAAATTCTTGTTTTGTTAGACAAAAAATGGGCAGCGGTAATGCCTTGAGCATACTACAGAAAAAGCTATAGGTAGTAGAAGTTTCCGCTGAAAACAAACTCCCCCTACACAAAATTGCCAACAAAATTGGTAGAAGAAAATTGTGTTGTTGTTCCTGTAAGATAAGGCCTGAAAAACAGGGCCTGCCGCGTAAAATCATAATTAAGAGAGGCGTCATTTCTATTGCGAGCATTATTAAATTTTCTAAACACTTGAAAACTTTCAAACGAGTCATTGAGATACGAAATCAAAATCGATTCGATGTTTGCAGGAGGTTTATAAGACCTTTGAAGCAAATGTAGACAAACGCATCTTTCGAGGTAAAGCAAAATAAATTGGGTGGTCCGGATGTTTATAATTATTTTCATGATCAAAGGAAGGATCAAGTCTTTTGGCGTCACCATAGCTGAGAAGGTGATTTAATGGTCTGGGTGCGATTTCCTTGAATGAAACAGTTAAAGTTTCTCACACTTAAAATTGCCACAAACAAAAAAGTAATGACAGGAATGCTCCCAAATTTTGTAGATTTTAATATGAACGTGTAAGCTACTATTTAACTGGTTTTTCTGGGTTCTAGTAGTAGCCCATAGCGCATAATGGTTAGTGCGTTGGACTGTGACGCTGGAGGTCTGGGTTCACTTCTCAGCCTCGTCTACCTAGAAACTAGGGCTGGCCACGAGACGAAAAAAGTCTCGGTATCGATCTCGTTCTCGCGAGACCTCACGAGACTGAGACGAGACGAGACTGCCTTTTAAGCAACCGAGACGAGACCAAGACGAGGCTGTATATTTGGACCGAAATTTACAGAGAGTCTAATAAATTAAAAAATCCAATTTGAGTTAAATGTTTATTTTCTTCTGCACACATTCAAACCATAATTGAAAATATTTCGTTCCAATAATCAACAGTTTGTCCGGAAATCGTATTTTTCGGAGATGAGACCGAGACGAGACTTAATTATACGAGACCGAGACGAGACTGAAAATTTTCGATTTTAACCAGATCGAGACGAGACTTACGAAAGTCTCGCAGAGTCTCGTCTAGTGGCCAGCCCTACTAAAAACTAAAAAGTTTTTTTCGGGGCTACTGTCTCTAGCAAGGAATTGGCAACACCTTTCAAGAGTATCACTAGTCTAGCCGTTCGGATTCGGCATAAAATTGTAGGTCCCTTCCATTCCTGTCAGCACGCGCACACAGGAATGGTTGCGAGTTGTTAGTCACTAGGCCCTGGTTCTTCATTGCCTAACAACATAAACATAGATCGTTAGAGCTAATTTTGACTCGATATCTGCACTTTTGAAAAGTAATGTGGTATACTGTTGCGAGGCAGGAGGATGGGATCTGTTGGGCAAAGGAAGGGAAAAGGTAATAGTACGAAAATAAAAACGGAAGATCGATGAAAGGGAACATAATGTTAAGTTCCGGGGAACGCGGCCGGCTTGTGGTTTCTCATGCTCAGCTGAACTCGCCGAAATGGCCAATCTTGCCCCCGAAACTTAACCTCACATGAATATAATAAAAGTTCAGTCTTGTGCTAACACCCACGCGAGTATCAAAAATAATAACAGATATTGAAAAAAATTATAAAAGGTATTGGAAAAATTTTTTTTATTGAATAAAAAATTATTTGCGTATATTTATGCCATACAAAAAATAAATATGTCAAGCGTGTATTTTTAAGGAAAAATCTGGAACTTTTCGTCTCTCATTTAATTTAAAGACAAGGTTGTTTGAGCTTACAGTTTTTGGAATATTAATTTTCAATCTCAAGATTTAAAAAGAAAAATTGAAATTTAAAAAATTATCATTTTCCAAAATTTTAAATAAATTATTTTTTTTCAAAGTAGAACACTGAAAACTAGATGGTTACTTTTAAAAATATTAAAATAAAGAAAAAAAATATTTTTTTTTTAAATGTTTTTTTTTTGACGCCCGGGCGTCATTTTGTTTCTGACGCCCGGGCGTCATTTTATTTTTGCATAGCATCCCGCTGTTATAATAATACCCTATGATGTTTCTTATACATCATATCTACTCCTCCCGAAATTACTCAATTCCCAACCCAAACCCCAACCCACCAATCTTCTTTTAAATCCCCAAAAATCTAACTTTTGCCATTTTATGTTGAATATATGATTTCATGTACAAAGCATTGTATATTAAGGCTTTTGTCGTAATACATATCATAAAAAATAGCTTAACAAAAAGTTGTTCGGTCATAAAATTAAATGTCGCGATTCTTTTCTGTATATGAAGTATAAGTAAGTAGTGAATCTCTGATGCTATATGAATCCAACCCCAGGACACACATGGTGCTCCAACAGCATTCTATCTCCGCTGGGAAGCTTTAGCAGTAAACAGGAGCAATTTTTCGTTTTTTTTTTCCTTGAACGCGGAGGAGAGGACCGGGGAAAGAACAATAATGATATCGCTTTTCTCGCGATAGGTATAAGGTACGAGAATACTCTTTTGTTGCTTTAAAAAAAAAAGATATCAAGCGTAAGGATAAGCCACCAAGTGAGTCTTACATTTCTAATATCTGTGCTTAGCTTCAATGATAAACGTTATGAAGCATTTTTTTTAAACTCGCGTAGGTATTATCCCCACGTGCATGCATGGCCCATTATTTTTTGGCTGCTGGATATAATTCATATATTTAGTGATTTATTCCTTATGGAGGCATTCCACTGAAGGTACTAGGAATATGTTTCTTTTTTTTAGTATTTGTTCTTGAACATCAAGGCGAAGGCTGTCTGCCTGTGTTTTTGGGCTTGGGCTGGAAACTGCCTCGGGATATATGTATTGTTAACATTGCCAGGATGTTAATAGACATTTATTAAGCACACTTATTGCCATCAACAGAACAACAGAGGAAGGTAAATAATATGAAGAAATTGATATGAAATGTTTCCACTGTAAAAAAAAGTTAGATTTATTTTGTGTACCTACTCGTACCTACAGGAACATCTGCCCAAACAATAATTTAAAGGGAAACGTACATAACTTACATTATGCTTTTACCATTTTAGACTTGAAACTTCTGTGGAATAATTCATTAGTTCGCGATTTTTAACGTAGATTAATTTTATCAGAGAACTAGAACAGTACAAGTTTAAAAGCTCCTTTGCAGACAAATTAAAAAAGGCTTTATAACATTTTGAACATTGATTTATTTTCGAATAAATTTGCATTAACATAATAATTTAGTAAATATATTATTATTTTCTTATCACTTTTCACATTTCTTCATAAAATTACGTTTTTTTTTTTGTTGCCAAACAGCAGGCAATTAGTATTGATTGAACAAGCTAAGATGCTAAAAATTCTTGTTTTGTTAGACAAAAAATGGGCAGCGGTAATGCCTTGAGCATACTACAGAAAAAGCTATAGGTAGTAGAAGTTTCCGCTGAAAACAAACTCCCCCTACACAAAATTGCCAACAAAATTGGTAGAAGAAAATTGTGTTGTTGTTCCTGTAAGATAAGGCCTGAAAAACAGGGCCTGCCGCGTAAAATCATAATTAAGAGAGGCGTCATTTCTATTGCGAGCATTATTAAATTTTCTAAACACTTGAAAACTTTCAAACGAGTCATTGAGATACGAAATCAAAATCGATTCGATGTTTGCAGGAGGTTTATAAGACCTTTGAAGCAAATGTAGACAAACGCATCTTTCGAGGTAAAGCAAAATAAATTGGGTGGTCCGGATGTTTATAATTATTTTCATGATCAAAGGAAGGATCAAGTCTTTTGGCGTCACCATAGCTGAGAAGGTGATTTAATGGTCTGGGTGCGATTTCCTTGAATGAAACAGTTAAAGTTTCTCACACTTAAAATTGCCACAAACAAAAAAGTAATGACAGGAATGCTCCCAAATTTTGTAGATTTTAATATGAACGTGTAAGCTACTATTTAACTGGTTTTTCTGGGTTCTAGTAGTAGCCCATAGCGCATAATGGTTAGTGCGTTGGACTGTGACGCTGGAGGTCTGGGTTCACTTCTCAGCCTCGTCTACCTAGAAACTAGGGCTGGCCACGAGACGAAAAAAGTCTCGGTATCGATCTCGTTCTCGCGAGACCTCACGAGACTGAGACGAGACGAGACTGCCTTTTAAGCAACCGAGACGAGACCAAGACGAGGCTGTATATTTGGACCGAAATTTACAGAGAGTCTAATAAATTAAAAAATCCAATTTGAGTTAAATGTTTATTTTCTTCTGCACACATTCAAACCATAATTGAAAATATTTCGTTCCAATAATCAACAGTTTGTCCGGAAATCGTATTTTTCGGAGATGAGACCGAGACGAGACTTAATTATACGAGACCGAGACGAGACTGAAAATTTTCGATTTTAACCAGATCGAGACGAGACTTACGAAAGTCTCGCAGAGTCTCGTCTAGTGGCCAGCCCTACTAAAAACTAAAAAGTTTTTTTCGGGGCTACTGTCTCTAGCAAGGAATTGGCAACACCTTTCAAGAGTATCACTAGTCTAGCCGTTCGGATTCGGCATAAAATTGTAGGTCCCTTCCATTCCTGTCAGCACGCGCACACAGGAATGGTTGCGAGTTGTTAGTCACTAGGCCCTGGTTCTTCATTGCCTAACAACATAAACATAGATCGTTAGAGCTAATTTTGACTCGATATCTGCACTTTTGAAAAGTAATGTGGTATACTGTTGCGAGGCAGGAGGATGGGATCTGTTGGGCAAAGGAAGGGAAAAGGTAATAGTACGAAAATAAAAACGGAAGATCGATGAAAGGGAACATAATGTTAAGTTCCGGGGAACGCGGCCGGCTTGTGGTTTCTCATGCTCAGCTGAACTCGCCGAAATGGCCAATCTTGCCCCCGAAACTTAACCTCACATGAATATAATAAAAGTTCAGTCTTGTGCTAACACCCACGCGAGTATCAAAAATAATAACAGATATTGAAAAAAATTATAAAAGGTATTGGAAAAATTTTTTTTATTGAATAAAAAATTATTTGCGTATATTTATGCCATACAAAAAATAAATATGTCAAGCGTGTATTTTTAAGGAAAAATCTGGAACTTTTCGTCTCTCATTTAATTTAAAGACAAGGTTGTTTGAGCTTACAGTTTTTGGAATATTAATTTTCAATCTCAAGATTTAAAAAGAAAAATTGAAATTTAAAAAATTATCATTTTCCAAAATTTTAAATAAATTATTTTTTTTCAAAGTAGAACACTGAAAACTAGATGGTTACTTTTAAAAATATTAAAATAAAGAAAAAAAATATTTTTTTTTTAAATGTTTTTTTTTGACGCCCGGGCGTCATTTTGTTTCTGACGCCCGGGCGTCATTTTATTTTTGCCGCCCAGGCGTCATTTTTTTTTTGACGCCCGGGCGTCATTTTGTTTCTGACGCCCGGGCGTCATTTTATTTTTGACGCCCAGACGTCATTTTTTTTTGACGCCCGGGCGTCATTTTGTTTTTGACGCCCGGGCGTCATTTTATTTTTGACGCCCGGGCGTAATTTTTTTTGACGCCCGGGCGTCATTTTATTTTTGACGCCTGGGCGTAATTTTTTTTTGACGCCCGGGCGTCAATTTATTTTTGACGCCCGGGCGTCATTTTATTTTTGACGCCCGGGCGTAATTTTTTTTTGACGCCCGGGCGTCATTTTATTTTTGACGCCCGAGCGTCATTTTTTTTGACGCCCGGGCGTCAATTTATTTTTGACGCCCGGGCGTCATTTTATTTTTGACGCCCGGGCGTCATTTTTTTTTTGACGCCCGGGCGTCAATTTATTTTTGACGCCCGGGCGTCATTTTGTTTTTGACGCCTGGGCGTCATTTTGTTTTTGACGCCCGGGCGTCATTTTTTTTTGACGCCCGGGCGTCATTTTATTTTTGACGCCCGGGCGTCATTTTATTTTTGACGCCCGGGAGTCAATTTATTTTTGACGCCCAGGCGTCATTTATTTTTGACGCCCGGGCGTCATTTTATTTTTGACGCCCGGGCGTCATTTTATTTTTGACGCCCGGGCGTAATTTTTTTTTGACGCCCGGGCGTCATTTTATTTTTGACGCCCGGGCGTCATTTTTTTTGACGCCCAGGCGTCAATTTATTTTTGACGCCCGGGCGTCATTTTATTTTTGACGCCCAGGCGTCATTTTTTTTGACGCCCGGGCGTCATTTTATTTTTGACGCCCAGGCGTCATTTTATTTTTGACGCCCAGGCGTCATTTTATTTTTGACGCCCAGGCGTCATTTTATTTTGACGCCCGGGCGTCATTTTTTTTGACACCCGGGCGTCAATTTATTTTTGACGCCCGGGCGTCATTTTATTTTTGACGCCCGGGCGTCATTTTATTTTTGACGCCCGGGCGTCATTTTTTTTGACGCCCGGGCGTCAATTTGTTTTTGACGCCCGGGCGTCATTTTATTTTTGACGCCTGGGCGTAATTTTTTTTTGACGCCCGGGCGTCAATTTATTTTTGACGCCCGGGCGTCATTTTTTTTTGACGCCCGGGCGTCATTTTATTTTTGACGCCCGAGCGTCATTTTTATTGACGCCCGGGCGTCACTTTGTTTTTGACGCCCGGGCGTCAATTTATTTTTGACGCCCGGGCGTCATTTTATTTTTGACGCCCGGGCGTCAATTTATTTTTGACGCCCGGGCGTCATTTTGTTTTTGACGCCTGGGCGTCATTTTGTTTTTGACGCCCGGGCGTCATTTTTTTTTGACGCCCAGGCGTCATTTTTTTTGACGCCCGGGCGTCATTTTATTTTTGACGCCCGGGCGTCATTTTATTTTTGACGCCCGGGCGTCAATTTATTTTTGACGCCCAGGCGTCATTTATTTTTGACGCCCGGGCGTCATTTTATTTTTGACGCCCGGGCGTCATTTTATTTTTGACGCCCGGGCGTAATTTTTTTTTGACGCCCGGGCGTCATTTTATTTTTGACGCCCGGGCGTCATTTTTTTTGACGCCCAGGCGTCAATTTATTTTTGACGCCCGGGCGTCATTTTATTTTTGACGCCCAGGCGTCATTTTTTTTGACGCCCGGGCGTCATTTTATTTTTGACGCCCAGGCGTCATTTTATTTTTGACGCCCAGGCGTCATTTTATTTTGACGCCCGGGCGTCATTTTTTTGGACGCCCGGGCGTCAATTTATTTTTGACGCCCAGGCGTCATTTATTTTTGACGCCCGGGCGTTATTTTATTTTTGACGCCCGGGCGTAATTTTTTTTGACGCCCGGGCGTCAATTTATTTTTGACGCCCGGGCGTCATTTTATTTTTGACGCCCGGGCGTCATTTTATTTTTGACGCCCGGGCGTAATTTTTTTTTGACGCCCGGGCGTCAATTTATTTTTGACGCCCGGGCGTCATTTTATTTTTGACGCCCGGGCGTAATTTTTTTTTGACGCCCGGGCGTCATTTATTTTTGACGCCCGGGCGTCATTTTATTTTTGACGCCCGGGCGTCAATTTATTTTTGACGCCCGGGCGTCATTTTGTTTTTGACGCCCAGGCGTCATTTTGTTTTTGACGCCCGGGCGTCATTTTTTTTGACGCCCAGGTGTCATTTTATTTTTGACGCCCGGGCGTCATTTTGTTTTTGACGCCCAGGCGTCATTTTTTTTGACGCCCGGGCGTCATTTTATTTTTGACGCCAAGGCGTCATTTTATTTTTGACGCCCGGGCGTAATTTTTTTTTGACGCCCGGGCGTCAATTTATTTCTGACGCCCGGGCGTCATTTATTTTTGACGCCCGGGCGTCAATTTATTTTTGACACCCGGGCGTCATTTTATTTTGGCTTATCTGGGCGTCATTTTTTTTGACGCCCGGGCGTCATTTTATTTTTGACGCCAAGGCGTCATTTTTTTTTTTTGACGCCCGGGCGTCATTTTATTTTTGACGCCCGGGCGTCATTTTGTTTTTGACGCCCAGGCGTCATTTAATTTTTGACGCACGTCCGCATTAACTAAGCATTGTTGATCAGCACTGTTGATAAACACAAATCCACATAATGTGGACGCTGCTTAATGTTAACCAAATTGGCGCATCTAAGGGATCGGACAACCCCCACTTGTTTGATGAGAAGCCAGTAGATCCACTGAGTGGCAATTTAGTCTTCGGTGCGTATTGTGGAGTGGTGGCATCATTGGAAGATTTTTCTTCGTAAATGAGGCTGAACAACGTTTCGGTCAACGGTGGGCGTTACAGAGCCATGTCAACGGTCGTTTTTGTTTTTACTGAAATTGAAGACATGGATTTGAACGACCTCTGGTTCATGCGGGATGACGCACCATGCCACATGCCACAATCGATCTTTTGCCCACGAAATTTCTAAATCGTGTTATCAGCCGTCTTGGCGATGTCAATTGGCCACCTCGCCTCGGAGCAGCGATTTGATCTCCCTTTTGACTTTTTTTTTGTGCGGAACCGTGAAGGACCGATGTTACGCCAACAATCCGGAAACGATTCAAGCATTTAAGGCCAATATCATCCAAGTAATCCGTGAGCTTCAGCCCGAAACCATAAACAAGGTCTTGAAAAATTGAAGTGACAGAATGCGCTACTGCGAAGCCAGCCGAGGCAGCCACTTGAACGACGTTGTCTTCCATGAATTGGTGGGAATTTTTGCTCTGACTAATAAAGCCATAATACAGGGACAAAATTTAAAACATATTTTTAGAATAGGTTTTTACTAATACTCATGTTAATTTTAATTGTTAAATTTTTCAGCAACTTTTGAATAAACAATATCAAAATTAACAATACCATTTTAGTATGAATTTTGTTGACTCCCCAATAATTTGTAGATAAACATAAATGTAAGTTCAATTGTTTTCTTAGAGATCAACCATGTGAACTTAAGTTATAAATGATTCAAGTACCTAAGCTCACCGGTTAAAAAAATACTCGTACAGATCAACGTGGTCAATAAATCATAAACATTTGCATGAAAATTATAATAATTTTAAAATTTTAACGCTCTTTTACGATCGAATGCACTTCTTTCGGAAATCGGAAGTCGCCATTTTTTTTTTTGAAATTAATCACTTAGATGTTACACATAAAAAAAAAATTGTATTCTTTTCAACCCGAAAACATGGGGGTTACAGTTAGATTGTCCCACCAGAAGTTTTTTGCCAGTAATTGATGTCTGTATTGCGTAACAGATTTGAGCAAATGATAATAAAGCCATTTTATACATTTAATGTCAAATTTCTTATACGTCGAATGTACCAACACAAAACACTGTCTTTGATATAAAACCACTCTTGTTCTAATTCGTTCATCACTTATTTTTTTTTGTTTGTGTTTGAAAAATTGAGTGTTAATGGAGTCATTAATCAAAAGACCAATTGTTAAGGCCTGCGATGACAACTGTTTCATCCTTGTAACCACCCATCAATTCAATTATGGTCTTCTTTTGTTATTGTTATTTTGGACAGCTCCTGCTTGCCCCATCTGCTACAGAATTTATATCCCATCAAGGGTGCCATTTAAGAAGCTTATGCTTTTGATGGACTAAAGTCTTCAGGTGAAACAGGCGCTGTTTCGATGTTTGTATATTCCTTAGCCTGATAAATTAATCAATTTTAGTAAAAGGACCTAAAAGTACATCATACAGAATTTATATAAAAAAAAAGATTATTTTTGTGCCAAGCACTATACATAACTCTGTATAGGACTTAAGTCTGAGTTCATTTGTTGTATTGTTACAATGAATTTAAAATCAGATTCTGAAGGACTTTATTTTGTTTGAGGTTAAAACGGAAAACAGGAAAGTCTCTGAATAATAATTATTCCTTAATGATTCGACAACTTCTGTCCATCGTTTAATATTATGGAATTTAATTGAGCGATGACTATAATTTAGGTCGGTGTACCACGGACGGATCTCAACCTGGCATGATAGTGCGGTGCGGGTGAAGGTTCTCATCAATTAACTTTTGTTGGACAGTTTGTACTGTTCGATGTAACACTCCATTTAGGGAGTTCGTAAGTAACAGTTGGACATGAAAGCAATAAATATTCAAATTTATTTGTAACTATGTAAGCTATATTACGACTAGGTTGACATATTGTGCTGTGTGCTCCCCTCTGACAAAAGTAAACGATAGTGGAGATTATAACTATAAAGGTATGGAATATGGTGTTAACCATTTGCCTTGCCAAAGACATTTGTTATATCTGTGTTTAAGAGTAGGGTGACATTGTGTGACAGAAGACAGATTTATTTTTCATAAATGAAATTGAATGATTTAAGAGATTTTTTTTTGTACAAAAGGGTGCAAGCTTTGCCAACGAAGCATGGCCTTTAAGGGTAAAGTATTAGCGGTGGTATGACAAATTTACCCACTACAGAAGAATTAGTCTCCTAAACGTCGATTATAAAATCTTGTCGGCTATCCTGTGTGACCGCCTAAAACCTTTTGTCAACAATCTGATCGGCCCCTTGCAGTGGGGTTTTAGGCCAGGCAAGTCAACCGTCAATCAAATGTTCACACTCCGACAGATTTTAGAACAACCCCAGGAATTCCAGATACACACCACTTCCTTATCGATTTTAAAGTCGCCTATGATAGCGTGAAAAGGAACGATTTATACAGGGCCATGTCATATCTCGGCATCCCTGCCAAACCCGTCCGCCTGTGCAGGGTGACAATGGAGAAATCTCTCGGCTCCGTCAACATCGGTAAGAACACCACCGATTCCTTTGCTTTGATGTTGAGAAAAAATTGAGGCAAGGCGACGCGTTATCATGCGTTAAAATCGTTCTTTGAAACAATTGAACGCAACGCACATGTCAATACCAGCGGTATCAAAAGTCCGTTTAATTGCTTGCGTAAGCAGGCGAAATAGACATTGTCGGCAGAACGAAGCGAGTTGTGGCAGGCGCATTTGCGAGCATTGACTCAGAGGCGGCTAAAATGGGATTGGTGGTTAATGAGGACAAGACAAAGCATATGGTGTCATCGAGAAAGGAATCTCAACATCGTCGACTCGGGCAAAATATCACTATGGACAGATATAACTTCGAAATTGTCAAGGAATTTTTGGGTTTCCACTATTACCTCGCAAAGTGATATACGTGTAGAGTCCAAACGAAGAATTACTCTTGCCCACCGCTGTTTCTTCGGCATTTAAGTAGTAAGGCCCATTCTCAGAGAACCAAGGAGACTTTATACAAGACCCTAATAATCCCGGTTCTGCTCTATGGGACAGAAGCATGGACCCTGAAAAAATCGAATTCAAATCTGCTAGGGTGCTTTGAGAGGAAGATTCTTCATGTGATTTTCGGTCCGGTCTCCGGTGTGTATCGAAGGAGTGTGGAGGAAAAGATTCAACGACGAGCTATACGGGTTATACAGCGACCTTGACTTGATGATGGCTGGGGCACGTGGAGCGTATGGACAGCAACGCACCTGCTCTACGAGTCTTCGGATCCAATCCCGATGGTGTACGCAGCAGAGGAATAACCCATAACAGGTGGCGCGCACAAGTGGAGAACGACCTCAACCAACTCGGTGTGCGCAACTGGAAGCGGCTAGCTAGGGACAGATAAAAGGGGTTCATCTAAGTTTTTAATTTATCAATTTTTAAAATTATTATTTTAAATCTCAATACATATTGGTCAGTTTCTTTGAAACTTACCCGGCTTGAAAAATGTCAAGCTCTGTCTAGTTTGGGAAAGGACCTAGTAAGTTTTCAGTAGAGAAAATCTAGACGATGAAAACTTGCACAGATACTTGGTAAGCCGTTGCTTGATTTCATTACCAAAAATGTAGACGATGGAAACTTCTTAAACACTCGTGAGGCCCTCCCTAGTATATCCTTGTTGGACATGTTTCGGTATCCCATCAGGAAAGTCTCTTGTACACCAAAAACAAACATTTCATTAGCACCATGCCATTCCAATATCATACGACACTTTTTTCTCTCTTCCCTTTTTCTTCTGTCATCTGTATATTATAGAAATCTTCAATGAGGAAAAACCTGTTCTAAGTTGTTCTACCTAATAAGAAAGTTCATAAGATCCGGTTCTATTCAAATACTTATGGAATATGGTATGAAATATTAGAGTATCTATGAAACTTATTCACTTTTCTTGAAAAACAGAATATCGCGAGATGAGCTCCCACATAAGACAACTTTTTATTTTTTTGTTTGTGTTGCCTGACGAGGCAAAAGGGTTCCTAATCTCCAAGGCCTTTGTTCCCGCCTTTGTGTTACCCTTGCTATCCCCATGCCAGAATCTATGTAAAACTCTCTAGTGCTTTGTTGAAAACTAGATTGTTTTTCTGCGCGGGTAATAACAAATTTATAGTTGTCTAGAGTTATAAATTATTATTACTTGTCTATAGGATAAAACTAACATTTTACCATGATGGAGAAGTCTAACAAAGTGATTTTCGATAAGACATCCGTCAGTCTGTGCGTCCTGAATCCTGATGTACATTGAGCTAAAGATGAAATAGAAAGATTTGCTTCAAAACTGGAGTGAAGCATTTTTCTGCGATTGCCTAGAGGAGTTCTTGTTTTAGCTCATCTAGAACACTTACTGCTGACCGAAAATCCTTTTGCCTTGCAGTTGCAAATCAACAGACTAAATTAAAATCAAGATCATGATTTTTGAAGCGCGCCAAAGAAGAAGGTTGCCGGAAGAGAATTGGTCTCTTAATAATGTGCCTATCGAGGTTGTCAACGAATTCAAATATCTAGGAGTTCTGCTTAGGGGCAAGTTATAGCCCCTCAAGTTAGCTAATAATTTTGAGACCTTTCGAAAGCTTAATCATTGAATACTTAATGCGGAAATATAGCTTACGACTTCAAAATTATTTCTCCTCCAAAAAAAAATTCATTTTGACCCATATCTTTCCCATAACGTAACTTTTAATTTTTTCAATGATCATTGCTAAGGTAGTTCATCATTGAAAAAATAAAAGTCATTTTATGAGAAAAGTTGTGCCAAGTTGAATTTTGTTTTACCTATAAATAATAATTATTAAGTCAATTAGCTTTACTTTGGCATCAAAATAATCATTTACCTATTTTTTCTTCAAAATCTCTCAAAATTGACAATTTATTAATATTTTGAATGATGGTTTTCAATGATAGCTATAACTGGCCCCTTACACGTAATTTAAACTTTACAAAGCATGTAAAAGAAATAAGCATTGAAGCAAAACTAGCTTTAAGCTTAATGTGGCCCAAGTTCTTCTTTTGTGTTTAAAATCATTTAAAATTTTCAACTTTTTTGTGTTGCAAATCACTTTAAAATTGTAAACTTTTTGTGTTTCAAATCATTTCAAAAGTGTTAACATTTTCTATTTTTAATCACTTTAAAATCGTTTAAATCTTACTTAAATACAGTATCTAGAATTGTCAAACTAGTTTATGAGACAGCTCTTTAAAATATATTTTTTAATTATTACTGAAATTTTCCTTTTCTTTAGTTTCTGTTTTTTATAATGAAATGTCATATCAGGCAGTCCGCAGAATCGCCATGTCCTTATTATTAAGTAAAAATATTGTAAAACGTTTTTTATAAAATAAAGAATTTATCTATCTATATATCTAGCTGCCATTCAACGATTTTGGTTTTATCAAGTTTTCTCGAAAACAGCTCTATACCTGTTTTGATTAAACTTGGTACTTATACATGTTATCTCTAGAATAGTTTTTGTCAAACTTTCCAATAACGGAAATAAATTTTCTTTTTTTTCTAAGCATTGCCCATCTTTTGGCATATTCCCGAATATCTTGTCATTGACTTGGTAATTTAGTTATAATTTAGCACTTCGGTATTTTCTAGCCCTAAGGCTATAACTTCGCCCTATAACTTCGACCTGTCTATGTGCTGGAATCTGATAGAAATTAATATAACAGTGTAGGTCGTTACATTTACTATACCCAGAAAAAATCACTTTGAAACCCTTCCAATTAATCCATGATTTTTGGATCTCCTGTGTTATAAAACAAGAAAATTCTTATACCACATCTGAAGCTGTTCATAGGCTTTGATTGACCAGCATCGCAGCGTTTTTGAAATTCACAAAACACATTGGTACATGTACTTACATAACATACCTACATATTTCGAAAACACACTATGTATGTACAAACATATGTACCTACATAAGTACGGCGGCGCAGGGTCAAAAGTCCACAGGCCAAAAGTCCACAATGGACTTTTGTCCCCACTTCTATGGGTCAAAAGTCCCTAAATCAGTTGTAAACTTTTGACCCACTCCGATGGGCCAAAAGTTCATACAAAAATCTTGTGGACTTCTGGCCCATTGATTGTGGATTTCTGACCCACTGCAGTGGACCACTTTATAGATAGTTTTCTTTAACAAGACTTCTTTGTGTGGCCAGCTTCGCGGGTTTAAGGATTTAAACTCCCTTTTCGGGTCCTCTGTCCCGCTCACGCGACTCCGTCGCTCCGCTTAGGGTATGCTCAGTCATCTGGCAGGCGCCTTTGTTGTCAGTCGATCTGTTATTAAAGTTTTTGTGTACTAAACATTACTTTGGGTGGCCTGTTTCGCGGGTTTAAGGATTTTAACCCAAAAAGGGTCCTCTGCCCCGCTCACGAGACTCCGTCGCTCCGCTTAGGGTATGACCAGTCGCCAGGCAGGCGCCTATGTTGTCAGTTGGTGTGCTTTAAGTTAACGAGTAGTGAAGAGTATACAAACTAATTCTTAACAAAATAAATAAATAATTCTTAATTGTTCAGCTTTTTTCACTATTATAATATGAAATTATTGTGGAATTATGACCCACTTTTTTTTTTAAATTAGGGAATATTAACCCTTTTTTGTGGACTTTTGACCCACTTGAGTGGGTCAAATCTCCACAATACAATTGTGAACTTCTGACCCACCCAAGTGGGACAAAAGTCCATTATGGACTTTTGGCCTGTGGACTTTTGACCCTGCGCCCATGTACATATACCAACTTATTATTCCTAGTGGATACTTGTACAAAATATTTGGTATATATCCTTATTGAATTTCTGTTATGTGAGTCATTCTTCCGGTATGATTTTAACTTCTCTCCAAAACTCAATTTACTTTGATGCAAGTAACATACATATATGTATGTATGTAAATGTATACTTATAAATACATTTACCTAATATTATAATATTCAATTTGTTTAAATTGTAAAACATTAGAATCAAAACATCCTCTTTCCAATCAATAATATGATTAATATCTGGTAAAATATAAATTGTATTAGAAGGATGAGATAGAAGGCAGTATATAAGTTTGGTAGTTATTTCAAAATAGTCCGCATTGTTTAACGGGGGCATCCTTGCTAACTGTCCAATATATACTCAATAGCAACACCATCAACCCATTTATCAACACCTTCCGCAGCAAAAGCCAAATCCAACGGATCCCACTTTTCCGCCCACATACACATAATTTGGACAGGACAGACAGAGGAGAACCCAACATACCTATATATGCATAACATAAATACAACATATCTGCCCAATGTCGAAAGCTCAAAATCTCCGCTGCAATTATGTATGCAAATGATAAACCCCCGCATAACATAAAGGCCGACACCGAGGCCATAATGCAATTCAATTAAATCCAGATATTCCAATAATAATGCGTGCCACTTGTCGATCTGGCCAACAGAGTACCGACGCACACAATAAATCAAATTAATTGCGCAACCGAGAGACGAGACGAATATTATGCAGAAGGACACGATGGATGGTAGTTGGTAGTACGGATACAGATGATGATGGGAGATGAAACGACCCCATGATAGCATCGGGTCTCACACCCAAGTTCGTATTTATACAAAAATATTAAAGAAAAGAAACATAAGGATTTGTAGGGCAATGGTCGTATGCTTGTCCAGCTCAAGATGAACTGGCTGATGATGATGGACTCCATCAGTCTCTAGAATCCAGGTCCAAAACTCCCACAAGGTGCGATATACAGGAAATTGAATTAGACTTCCGCTTGGACTGAGTTGCTCTGATTCCTTCCATTTAATTTGTGGGTACAAGGATATTCAATCCATAGCCCCATAGGAACTATCCAAGGAACAGTGCTAACCGCAACGCACAGCAACAACTGCTGTACGAGGGAAAGCTGCATTGGATATATAGCTTCTCTATAAGTGTTTGAACTCCGAAGACTATTTTGATGACGATGGAATGAGTGTAGGACGACTGTAGAGCCAGAAAAAGGACACAGGCATCTGTGATGGAAACTGGAAGTGAGCTTTATTTCATATCGGATGCTCATTGAAGGAAACCAGATTAAAATGCGTTCCAATTTATTTCGCCCAGACTACATCAACCTGTGGTATCTTCGATGCGATTGTCGGAGACATAAGTAACAAGGGATTTGAGATATTTTAAAACAACAACAACATGTTAAGGAACTGTACATCTATCTATATGATTGTGTGTAGTATTTTGTGTGTTGCACAGGACGAGCAACAAGGGGTAAACAGACTTCCGCAAGGATCAAATCTAATACAAATTGATGAGCAAATAATAAGCTGATCCTGTGGCATTGACCACACCCTATGGATTTCTTTTGTTTCCTATGTGATGTGGTTATTGCATATGAGATAAGGTGTAAGGACATCTTTTTGCCTTGTACGGTTGTTGGTTGGTTTGGTATACGCATTATAATATGGGTGGCATTGTATCAAATGATAATGAAATAGGGTATATGATTTATTCAAGGCTGATGGGGAACATGTTAATTGGGTTGATTTGCAGATGTATGTACCTACATACCTTCTTAGTTATTGGAAGGTACCTACAGGTCAATACAAAGATATAAGGTGTTGTATATTTATCTGACACGGGCAGGAAAGTGTCACAATCAGCGAAAGCATATATTTATGAAGGAAGCAATTTCGTAGAAACGAAATCAAGCTAGGAATTGTCAGAGGACACTACCAACACGACAAAGAAACATGGTGGTGGAATGATGAAGCCAAAGGAGTGATGACTAGGATAAAAAAGCATAACATAGATAAAAAAGCACGCCTTGGAGTGGTTTACAGACGTTGCAAGAAAGAAGCAAAGAAAAGTTGTGCCCAACTTCAACCAGGGAGTACGAGGAGCATGTTTCAGGAGCTGGAGGAAATATCTGCATCGACTGCTGCCTGATGCAAACCAAGCTATTCAGGAACAAGGGTGCAACTATTTTGATAATCGCCGCACAGAGAAGGAAAAATACTTAGGAGATTCGTTCACCAAAATTCATTAACAACGCTCAAGGCCAACTCCTTGTGGATGACGACAAAATTCTTCACAGATGGCAAGAGTATTGTGGAGGACTTTTAAATGAATAGTTTCCGATGATATACTTTCCAATAGCTGAAACTAAAAATAAAGCAGTCGCCGATGCGGTGAAAAACTCCAAAAAGGGAAAGGGATTAGACCAGACGAGATACCCTCTGAGTTCTGGAAAAAGATGGGAGACATCGGGTCTATTTGGCTCATGATTCTCATCTCCAAACTTATCTGTGGCAACAAATTGCTTTAGCATTGGAGGAAAGGCTACCTTCTCCAATCTACAAGGGGAAGGGTCATACACGAAATTGCGTCAGCTACCGTTCAATCAAGCTGATGTCACACAACATGAAGATCGTTGAGCGTATATTGGATGGCCGCATATGAAAAATAATACGGCTTTCTGACGACCAGTGCGGGTTTGTTTCGGATAAATCAACCACAGATGCTATTCCGAGTATATGAATCAGAATGGAAAAATATCGGTATTCCTCAAGAGGTTTGCATAGTGTAATGGTTGATTTTGAAAAAGCATTCGACAGACAACCACGAGATCTGATACGGTTGCACTTAGGCGACGAGTAGTTCCGGAAGTCTACGTGCGGATGATCATGGACATGCACGAGCAAGTTAAAACAAAGATAAGATACCCCGCAGGAATCACCCAATCAGAGTAGGGAAATGTCTGGAGTCCTTTGTTCTTTATTACTGTCCTTGACTTTCTGCTTGAGATAAGGTGACGGACCCCAAAGTGAGCCAGTTATTCTTTGCTGACGATGGAGCTATCATAAGTGGGGATCCTGTGTCCTTGCAACGAGCATTTGATGTATGGGTAGATGTTCTGCTGGGAGATGGATACCGCATAGCCGCGAAAAAGACCGAATACCTATTTTCTGATCCACACTGGCCTATTCCGGACATCTATTGAACAATGCTTCCCAAGTATGAAAGGTTTAATATCTTGGATCAGTGATCAATAGCGAGTGATCTCTCGATGACGACATCAAACATCGTGTAAGCGTAGGGTGGATGAAGTGAGGGGAAAACTATGCCATCTTCTTTGATCGAAAAATGCCCCCTTAGCTGAAAGGAAAGCTCTACACGGCAGTTGTTCGTCCAGCGCTTAAATATCTACGGTTCACAGTGTTAGACAATGCAGAAAAAGTATGAGAGTAAATTGACGGCAGCTGAAATGAAGCTTCTTCGCATGACAGCAGGAGTGACAAAGCGTGATCGAATAAGAAGCAAGAGAATACGAGGAAGCCTACACGTCAAAAATGCCATCTTGGACAAAATACAGCATGACCAACTTAACTGGTACTGTCATGTACATAGAAGATTCCATGAAAACCCAGTTTAAAAGGCAATAGCACTAGACGTTCCAACACTATCGCGGAAGAAAGGCAGGCGCAAAAACTCCTGGATGAAATAAATGCAACGACACCGGCATTTAGTTGGGCTCAGACATGGAACAATCCAAAAGCGGGAGGCCTGTCGACATTTTCTGAGGTCAACCTGGCCAACCCCACAAGAGTAGAACCTTAGGTGAAGCATTTGAGTGGGAGAGTTGTGGACCCCCTCGAGATCATGACAATCGCCGGTAAAATGAAGAAGAAGTTTTGCAAAAATTAAATATTTACTAACACTTAATCGAGTAAAGTGCTTAGTGCTCTTGCTCCCCGTCCATGCAATGATAATTAATTATTATAGTGATGGTTGTTAAACTAACAATAAGTTAAATTTAGATTTCAAATACCTAACCATTTGAAAAATCCTACATATATGCTGTATACCTATTACAGGAAGGAAAATTTGAAGTTAAATCGCAATCATTGCTAATTAACAAATACCTATACTTTGTCCTCTATATTCTCCCTCACTTTCTGGCCTTGAAATGGCCTCCAAACAACAAAATTACATATCATGCAGTGCAGACGGAGAGGAAACAGCTTTGAAATTTTAAATTAAAGACAAACTACCTATTCTCTCCCGCATTATTCACATTAACACACAAGAACTTGTAGGTACCTATATTGATTCGTTAACGGATCGATTCCCTGTATCATCCACTTGTTCGGCCCAATCACAGTCGCCCAGTCCTCAAACACAAATCACTCAAAACCACAGATGTTTATCTTTCACTTCACTTTACAGTCAAACTGCATTCAGCCCATACTCGTCGTATACGTAGGTAGGTATATTCATGTGAAAATATCCTGCAAGCCTGCCATCCACGGACGTGCCACACTCTTGTTCGAATTTTCATAGGTTGGTACTTACTATACACATATGTACCTTACTATTTATCCTTTAACTTGATTAAAATTGTCTCATCTGGGAAAATCTCTATATTGTCTCTAGTAAATCGTGCTGTTTTATCTCATCATCTGTACATCAGTTATACAACAAAATAACAACAAAGTCTTATTTTAGTTGCGGTTACAAGTGGGCAATGAGTGCTCGCCTGTTGGAGTGCTGTCTGATTAAATCCATTTTGGATTTTTTTTGGTTCCTAACTGGTTTACCTGCAAAAGTTCAAGGTATTCGAAATCGGGAAATTCAATTTTTGTCATTGAGATTTTGGCACACGTTCCTGTCCCCTGGCACAAAAACGGTTTCAAGATCTCCACTACAAGTCATGGTAAAAACACATCTTTTCTTTTTTTTTTACATGCCTCGCACCAAAGGGGGTTTTACTACCCTTACTATGACAAGCAAAGTGCGAACGTTAGGAAAATAAGGAAGGATTTTAAAAAAGGAGATACTGATGCACATTGGCTTTGAAGTCCTGAATATCAAAATGGGGGGAAAAATAGGGCCATGGTAAGCATTCCACATTCTTGTTCTGAGACTAAAGAAAGAATCTCTTTACTTAACGGTACGTCCGACGTTGGGCTCAAGGGTAAACTGATGAGCATTCCTTAAAGCGCGAGTATTACGGTTGAATTTTCAAAGGGGAGGAATGTAACTGACTATTTCACTTAAACACTGTTTATAATTATTTTTTTTATATTTAGCGCGCGCTAAAGGGGTTATTTAAAATTTGAGCTGGGTAGAGCATTCCACATTCGTGTAGTGCTACTGAGGAAAGAATCTCTGTACTTAACAGCGATAGAACAGTGAGTTACAGGTGGCATTGCGGAGGTTCGAGGGATGCTATTGTTGCCGTTATTGTTCTATCACTAACCATTTTTAGGGCCCTTTTTTAAATCCTATATCCAACAAACTGAGCTGAGTAACAGGAGCACCTGCCTATATATGTGAATTATACTCAAGCTTTGGACGAATAAAGGCTTTGTATATTACAGCCAGATCAGAGAGGGTAAAAGATTTCTTGCATCTTCGGAGAAAACTTAAGCACTTAGCAGCGTTTTTGGCGACGTCAAATATGTGGTAATTCCACATAAGATGGTCTGTGACATATATACCGAGAACTGAGAGCTTTTCGGTTTCCTCGATGCAAGTGCCGTCCATGAAAAGCGGCATGGGGGGTGGGTTTCGCTTTGACGACAGGAGACAGCATTGAGTTTTTGAAGCATTAAATTCTACGTGATTATTGATTCCCTATTGGACAATGCTGTTGAGATCAGAATTTAATGAGCTTATCATACGTTGCCATTTAACTTCCACATCCGAAGGACATGGGTGTGAATCTGTAAACGAATATGAGAAGCTGAGGGTACTGTCGTCAGCAAAACAGTTTAATGGATTAGAAGTTTCAGACAAAAGATCGTTTATGAATAAAAGGAAGAGAGTTGGACACAAAACGGAGCAAAACTAGTCTATTTTTACTATAACTAAGTCTATACCTTCCCACCAGCTTCGAGGCCCTAAGCCCCTCAAGCATGGCCTTGCATAGGTCAGGTTAGATTAGGTTAGGTTGATGGGCTGCCGGTAGATCTTGTTCCCGTCACACTTGGATCAATGTTGATCCCTTGTTATGCCCCGATGGAATGGACCATTCCTTTAAAATATTTAACCAATGAAAAACCCATGAGCCATTTCGAGGCGTTGATGAAGTCCATTAAATTTAAGATGTTATTATCTGTTTACTTCGAGATTTCTGCTAAATCGTTGAAGAAGTAGCTACCCAAAAATTTGATCCAAATGTTGCAGAGTGCCGGATAGTGACCTAGGTAGTAAAGGGTGTCCTCCTCTACTTCTTCGTCTCCGCAGCCTCTGCATTGGTCTGCAGTATTCAGTCCCATTTTGCTTTTATGATACCCTTGCATGGAAAGAACGAACGTTTTAACTAAAAAACAGGCATGTGTGAGTGTGACCATCTGGTTTGCGTTTTGATTTCCGACAATGACAACCGGAGACTCATTTCATCCCTTCGTCTCTTTTTTCTGACCTCAACCTTACACCCATATACATATGAGGGTTAGCCGTATACGGAGTGAACCTTTTACCCCATCCCCAAACAAAAAACATATCCTTGTCTAAAAACTAACAGTTGACAATAACAACTTACCAATGTTATTTACTTCGTAAGGCAATTTTCCATTTCCATTTTTAGGTTACGTTCTGCCGTGTCGGCTTTCCTCTAACGTCTAACCTAACACCATCACCATCCAGGAAACATTTTGAAAAAGAAAAAGGATATCTAAACCTAAACCCCCGTCTAAGTTAAATTTAATATGTAAGTTGGCACATGTGCCGCAAAGTGGCAGCAAATTGGAGCGGGTGACAAATTGACTCTTTCATTTTCTTGGCGTTTTTTAGTCCTTCCATTCCTATAAAGGATAGGCAATATCCTCTTTTGCCAAATATTTTGTAAGAGTGTTGCCCTCCACTGAACTGATGCCAATGTAATGCTCATTATCATTAACATCAAACTCATGCTAAACTGCGTCGGAGTCGGTCGGTCGTTTTGTACTTATGCGGCACAGGAAATTTGAGTCTCCTGTTATAAAAGATTCAAAGCAATAGTGACAGCTGCTGCTGTCCCGAACCTGGAAATGCATAATGGTATCCAAGTTCTGGTGCAGGAACTCGTATGGTGAGCTATTTTTATTTGATTTTTACAGGGGGGGGGGGGTGGTGGGTGGATAAGGTGGGAATTTGTGCGTTAATCGCAAAGGGAGCAAAGCCATTATTTATGGCGTTAAGGGTGTGTGTTTTGATGTTGAATGTGCCTTCTTGTAAATAAGTGACTCCTTATTTGTAACGACCAACATCATCAGGTGTAAATTACCCAACAGGTTGATGAAGAGGTATTTGTTGAGTGATACACCGACTGCAGGAGAGCAGTACTTGTAGGTATAATTATAATTGTCTATGATGACCTTGCTTTGGGAGAATTATAAGGGATAGGTGTTAGGTAAAATGTCCTTCATTGCAGCTAAATTGGTCTTATGCTTTATGCATGATCTAAGAAATACCTTTACCTTTGGGATCATGAAGTTATCTAGAATGACAAAAATCTCGAATAGCAAAAATCTCGAAAAAAACCAAAACAAAATCTCGAATGCAAAAATGTCGAATGTACAAAAATCTAGAACGCACAAAATCACGAAAGACTTACTATATCTAGAAAAAAACCTCAAAAAAAATTTTCAATAGTTTAAACAAAAAATAAAACGCATATTAGGTGTGTTTTGTTGAGCTCCCTAATGTGAACATTAGAAACTGGTTCAAGAAAACAACCCTGACTTTCCAGTCACATTAAGGAATTTAGATTTTAAATGTTGGCACAACTTGTTGTTATGTTTACATAAAAAGTCATTAGCGTTCAATACACGATACAATTATTGTACCGATTATCGTACAAAAGTTGAATCGCATGCGACGATTGTATCGTGTGTGTAAACTGAAGTATCCGCTGTACCGAAATCGCATGGTCGAATGCTATCGAGCGAAAACAAGAGGTAGCGTGCGACTACTTTGATGGGGATCGTACCGTTTGTTTACGTTTGTACGACCGTTGAAGCCGAAGCTTCTGTGTTCGCTGCTAGTAGGTAAACACATATGAATGAGAAAAATGGTTTCAATAGCAGACAAAGAATTCTGGTTGGAATTTATTGAAAATCACAGCTAGATATGTCTTGCTTTTGGAATGTTTACATTCCCGAATATATCAACAACTTTTTTGACAGTTGATGAAATCGCGAGTTAATCGTATGGTGTGTGTGCTCACGTGCGATATCGCTACCGATATCCGTACAACTCAAATCGGTACGACGGGTTGTATCGTGTATTGAACGCTTGACGTGTTTTTTTTTCTCAAACAAAATGGACGCCACCTCAGAAAAGAATCAAATACAATCAATTTAAGTTAATTTATCTATTTTAATGCTATTTTGTGTGAATTAATAAAGAACTGGCTATTTCCCACAAAGAAATAATATTTTCTTCGAGCTGTTCGAGAACTGCAATATTTCAATGCCAATAGACCAAAGGGATGTGTTCATTAAAAATGCTTATCAACCAATGCTTCTTTTATGCTGTAAGAATGTCGTCATATAATTTCTAAGCAATTGGGGAGAATAATTTTGAATACAAAAATTGTATCTATATCATCGAAAATGTATTTTGTTATTTTTTTATGAAATAATTTGTTGTACAGTTTTAAATCTTCGTATAAAAATTTTGTTTTCAAAATCTGCTCAAAACTACCATACTGAACCAACATTTCCTTGGAAATCATTGGAAAGTTAATGTTCACATTAGACTTACTGAAGATTCAATGTTGTGTTAACTTATTGTTGTTGCTTTTGTGTGTAAAAATTTGGCCTAATGTGAAACATTTCTTAATGTTCACATTAGGAACTCAACAAAACACGCCTAATGTGTTCAATTTATCAAACAATTTATTTTTCTGGTCAAAAAAGAACAACAATCCGAAATGTTTTTAACAAAAATCAAATATTTTATAGAATGTTTATATATGCATACTCGTACCACAACATAAATATCAAAAAAGTACAATAATTGTTCAATACATAGGAAAATTGTCAAAATTTAACAAATAACTCTAACTATAATAACTAAATAACTTCTATAAACTGGAGTTATATGCAAGACTCTTAAGGTAGCTTCCATAACTTTTTTCTTCTTTTTTGTCCAGTATTTTTAAGATTTGGTTTTATTTTTTGAAATGCTCCATTATTACCTTAGTAGTTTCTTGACCAATCTGAATTTTTTGAACCACACAACTTACCGGAATTGACTGACTATGTTTATCATTATCATTATGCTTGACTGTAGTTACCCTGGCACTACAAAAATGAGATTAATTCAGTTCACACAGCCAGTAAAACTTATTTTTTACAGATTTATTTAAATAATAAATGAACCCATCAATTTCAATTTTGATCGAACCTTTTTTTGTAACGATTTCATTCACTTTCATTGCACTTTTTTTTAATAAGAAAACTTACGTTGTTATAAGAGACCGTCCCTAGTCTCTCTAAATTTAGTTACTCTAAATTTAGTTACCTACTGGTATAGTTGGATGGGTGCATGTGCAGTGTACTGATTCTCTTAAGGAAACTTTCCTAATCTAGAATTAATATTAATTGTTGAGACAATGAATGGTTACAATTCGTCTATTGTCTCAACAATTAATATTTATTCCAGATTTTTGCATTCTAGATATTTTTTTTTCTAGATTTTTGCAGTTCGAGATTGTGCTTTCTAGATTTTTTCAATTGTAGATGATTTTTTTCTTTCTTTTACTTTCTGGATTATTGGTTTCTAGATATCGTGGTAAGCCCTTTACCTTTACTATAAGTATTTAAATAACTAAAATATAGTTTCAGTTCTGTCTCCACTCTAATAAAATCAGGATCTTGTAGTTGAGGATTTGAAACCTTGAGGATATATTTAGAATAAAGCCTATTAAGTCCAGTAAATAGAAGAACTTTACTATTAGCAAAGTGGAAAAAAATAGGTTACCTACTCCCCTTCATAATTTCATTACCGTAACCGTATTCGAAAACTTTTATAATTGTTTCTATTCTTTCTAATTCTCGATTCTCAGTGAAGTTGCATTTAAGATATCTAACGATATCTCGAGAAGTTGGAGTTATTTTATAGATTTAAACTGGACTTTGGAGACGAATATTTAGTATAGGTACCTAATTTCAAAATCCGTTGTGAATTTCGTTGGAAAAAATCACTTAGTATTGTTTCATAAGTCTAAGAAAAACACTTTATTCCATATTCTAACAGGAATATTTAAACTGAGGCTACATGAAATTTGGCCCCAATGAAATATGGCCCAAACATAAACTGAAAAATTGACCCAAAAATGTATATGGGAAACAAAAAAAAAAAAAAAAAAAAAATGTTTAGAATTTGTAAATTGGGCCATTTTTCATGGTTTTGGAGCCTTTTTTCATTTTTAATTTTGGGGTGAAATTTCATTATAAAAAATGGCGCCAAACTTTTATTCTTAAACCAAAATACTTTCATAACAAAAACTTTAATACAAAAACTTTGATAGCAGACCGATTGACAAAAGACCGACTGACAACAGAGGCGCCTGCCAGGCAACTGAGCATACTCTAAAGCGGAGCGACAAGACGGAGTCGCATGAGCGGTACAGCGCAGCGGTCCCAAAAAGGGAGTTAAAATCATTGATCCTTGAACCCGCGAAGCTGGTCAGGCAAGGTTCTTTAAGGGCTCTCCCGAACCCCAAAACTCTCGCTCTATCTAACCCCCGAAATGTATCAATTTAACTTCCTCGCCATACAATTTCACTCTTAATTTTGAGTTTTTAGATTAAACCCCCCCCCCCCTCCCCGAAATTTGTTCATAGCGCGACTCATTGCAAAAATGAACTCCGGTCCCTTGGATTTTAGACATTGGATGCAAATATGCAGACATACATTTGTGTAATATCTTGAATGTAAAGCTCCTTTGTACCAAATATGACATTGCAGCTTTTTCCAAAAGGAAAGGACATTGAGAAAATTGTTGGACATCCATATAAATATCAGTAAATACATCAGCATCAACTATTAAGACTTTTGGAAAAAAGTGCATTTTATGATGCATTTTTAAAATCCATAATTTCTAAAGAATGTATAAGAAGTATATAAAAATCTTTAAACAAAATGTATTATGGTAGCTTATTTTATATTGCAGCACATGTTAAGATGATTGAGCATCTTGAAGGAAGGACACCAAACATGGATGACGATATAAAAGTTCATATTGTACAGGAAGATATTCTTTTCCACTAATATACGTTCTTATTATAGGTTTAAAAAAAAAATGTACACAAAAGTCCATCAGAAATTCTATTTAGTAGAAAAAAATTGATTCTAATAGAAATTCGCAATACCGATGATAGACTATAAGTCTATTCGACTTTAAGTCTATTCCGAATAGACTCTCGCAATAAGCACTATAGTTTCAAAAAAGAATAATTCCTTCAAAATTGAAATTCCTATTCAATATGAATAGTTATGCCTCAATCCTGCTAACGACGTTCTTATACTATTTATTTATTTTAATTTGAATATGATTCTTTATCAGCGCCACCTATCTAATTAATTTTTTAACTTATGAACTTTTCACCTTGGTTTAAACTTATTCAGCTAATTTATATACATTTTAGGAGCTTAAAGTTCTATAAAGTATTTAAAGCTCTTTAAAGCTTTTTTATTTTCTCAGTGCAATACTAGAGTACACAAGCTTCGCCAAAGTGGTTCAATGGAAAAATATTCTTTCAAAAAATAATACAAAATTAAATATTTTATTATTTATAGAATTAATTTCGTTAATTCAAAATATGTGAAGAGTTTCTGTAATAATGCAATAAATTAGGTTTAAATTTTTCAATATTCAATTAATTTCTTACCGCAACTGGCGAAAGAAGTTTATTTTCTTTCTGCCTTCGTCAAGCCTCACGAAATGCTCATCCATAAATTTATTTGTTGATGAAGGAAGCATTTCAAAATCATTTTTTGGAATTCGGTTAAGAAGTGGATGCAAGACTTCTTCACAACATTCTATTTTTGCAATTAAAGGTCTTGGCGCCTTGTAGAATTCTTGATAAGTTGTGCTGTTTGGCTCGATAAGTAAAGACTCCTTGGGTCCATAGTTATCGAAACGAAAACTGAAACCATAATAAATGAAATGAGAATTGTTTCTGGTACTTGTATTTTAGGACAGTTTCAGTTCTTACTCATTCATAGGATAAGATACAAAGTTTATTTCAGCTTTAGCTACTTGTCGTGATTCAGATTTAGTTATTATTCCTGATTCTTGTTGTTCTTGAGTTGTTGTCTTCGGTATTAAAAGAAGATTCGAATCTCCTAAAGTTCGATAGTGTGATGAGCCTGGAGTCTTATTAACGTTATACAGAAATAGTGAAAATATTTTTTTATATAAAGGCACTTTAGTGAATTATTGGTACAAACCTTTGGGTTTGAATTATCAAGCGGGTAAGATAGCAATCGATCTTGCCAATTTGAAATTTTGACGGACATCCCATATTGGTAAGGTTTTTCATACTCCATTATGAATAGTGTTCTGTTGATTTTATTAAAAATAATTGACAATTTTAACGATAAAAGATAAATGTATGAATTATTTTCAATGAATTACTTTAAATTATTATAGATTCAGTCAGACGGTACAATATGGGAGTAGTTACATATGTAAATGTATCGAAAACATTTTTGTTACCGATAAAATTTTGATTTTTTGATATACATATGTACATATACATATGTAATATTATTAGTATTCCTTAGAACTTCATTTTTATAGCTAAATAAATCTCACCGAAAACATAAATATTGAAAAAAAAAAACAGCCAAGTTCTTATAATTGTACAAAAACCTGTTAGTCCGGGAGGCGACCGTAAGATTGCCTATCTCATCGCGGCTTTCAAAAAAATGGACACTAATCGATAGCTCTAGGGTACACGATATCAAAACCGGTGGTCGGACAAAGTTTTTCAGGTGCCATGGGTTCGAAAAATGGTAATTTCCGGTACCATTTTTGATGGCTAACCTATCTCATAGTTGCAGTCACAAATTGGGTATCAAATGAAAGCTAGGAATGTCCTCTTTACGAAACCAGTGGTCGGACAGCTTTTTTCTGGTGCTTACCACGAGTCCAACCATTTTTATAACAACAGGTTTTCTTTGCACTTTGCGTCTTTTGTATTGAAAACTATGAAAAACTTTGTCAGAAAGTTGGAAAAGTGGTATCAAAAAATAGCTAAGACCTTTTTCTATGGAATCATTCCATATGAAAACGTCTAATCGAAAAGCCATCGCATTTTTTATTTTTTTCAAACTTTGTGGGAATCATCTCTAGGTTCCAAAAGATGGAAATCCAGCTGGATTTAATTTTCGCAATCACCGTTCCCCCTCTACCTCCCTTGACAAAATTTAAAAATCATCATTTTAATGGTTTTTTATTTTATTTTTAGAAATGATATTTTTAAAGATATCAATACGTTTGAGGTGTCATTTTAAAGATAAAAAACAGTAATTTTTGAAAAAATAAATATTTTAATTTACAAAATCATAACCAAACAGTATCAACCACGGTACTGAAAAAACGTGTTTTTTACTGTTTTTTCTTGATTTTTAACTGCCTTCCGTTTGCCGGCTGTTAAATTTAACGCGCTAATATTTCTCAAATACTTAGAACACATATTTTCAAAGAAACTTAACCAAAAATTGACTCATTTTACTCATCCTTTATATAAAATATAGCTGCTTTAAAAATCCATATTTTGAAAAATTGCATTTTTAAGGCCATAATATCACTATGTTTGACAAAAAATATCGAGATGAAATTATTATTATTAAGCTTGTAGTTTCAGCTTTAATTTCTGAAAGTTTTGTTTTGTTATTTTCATCCATAGTGTGAGCGCACTGGTTTAAAGAAAGCACTATTTTTCAAATAATAACAAAAGCGATACTAGAATTTGAGAACCGTTATAAGCAATATTCTGAATTTATTTATTTATTTTTTAGATTCAATTTTGATGCCCTTTTTATGTTGAATCAAATAAGCTATCACTTATCAAAATCGGTCAAAAATTGTGAAAGCTATGTTTTTTTTTATTAAAAAAAAACATAAGATAAATGAAAATGAAAATAAAAAGAAAAAATCCATCGCAAATTAAAACAGGTTTTTTTTATTTCACCATTTGTCCCATTTAAGAATAATTTCTTTCCGAGTATAAATAATCATAGCTTCTACAATTTCTAAGAGATTTTAATAAATGGTAGCTCATTCGTTATTTTCATTCATTCATTTTGTTAGTATTGGAAAAATAGTGCTTTCTTTAAACCAGTGCGCTCACACTATGGATAAAGAAAATAACAAAACTTTCAGAAATTAAAGCTGAAACTTCAAGCTAAGGAATGCTTACACGTTCATCTCGATATTTTTTGTCAAACATAGTGATATATGGCCTTAAAAATGCAATTTTTCAAAATATGGATTTTTAAAGCAGCTATATTTTATATAAAGGGTGAGGGTGATTTTATGTAAAGAAATGAGTCAATTTTTGGTTTAGTTTCTTTGAAAATATGTGTTCTAAGTATTTGAGAAATATTAGCGCGTTAAATTTAACAGTCGGTAAACGGGAGGCAGTTAAAAATCAAGAAAAAAACAGTAAAAAACACTGTTATACTGTTTGGTTATGATTTTGTAAGTTGAAATATTTGTTTCAAAAACTACCGTTTTTTATCTTTGACACCTCAAACGTATTGATATCTTAAAAATATCATATCTTAAAATAAAATAAAAAAAACCATTAAAACGATGATTTTTAAATTTTTCAAGGGAGGTAGAGGGGAAACAGTGAATGCGAAAATTAAATTCAGCTGAATTTCCTTCTTTTGGAACCTAGAGATGATTCCCACAAAGTTGGAAAAAAATAAAAAATGCGATGACGTTTTCATATGGAATGACTCTATGCTAATAATATAATTTGGATAAGAAAAAGTTTGCTTAAGTAGGTCCTTCAGGAGTATTTTTGGAATTTTTATACGCATCAAAAAAAATTTTAGTCAATTTAGTACGATGTTAAATCATTTTTAGTATAATACTAGATTAAAAAGTGTATTTTGCTAATTTTAAACGAGTTAAGCATCATACTATCTCCTAACATTTTACTAAAGTTAAAATCACCAAATGGCTATTTTATCTTCTTAGTATCGTACTAAAACCATATGACACTTTGACGTTTAAAGTTGTCAAAATCAGGGGTGTTTGTGTATTTTTTGCACGCTGAATTTTATGAAGGAAATTAGTTTAGTATGATACTAGTTAAAAAGGATTTAAAATTTAGAATATTTTAGTAAACTGTTAAAGAATTAGTAAAATGTTAAGTAGCATCATACTAAATCCTTAATAATATAGGCTGTTTAAAATTTTGGGCCATTGTTTTTAATAAAACTTTTACCGAATACGAACCAAGCGCGGATCCACGGGGGCGGTCACGGGGGCGGTCACGGGGGTCAACCCCCCCCCCCCCTTCCTACGAGATTAAAATTTCTTTTTCTATATGAGTTGGATTAAATTAGGAATAAAAGCTAGATCTTTTATGGTCATGACCCCCCCTTGAGTGGCATGTTATGTTCATACATCTCAACATCGGTAGAATATATATAATAATTGTTTGGTTGATAACCTAAACCCACGCTTTTAACATCAAGGCCTCACTATTGGCTTGTTAGGCTGGATGATCATTAACTACCTATATAATATAGTATGTCATGGTGAAATGTAAAAACTCATCCAAAAAAGATAATATGGTTATACATTTTTCAGTGGTTCTCTTTTATTATGTTATTTATCTTTGTTTATATGAATTCTTTGCTTTCATTTACAAAACCCTTTAAAACACTTATTTTGACGTTTCTGTTTCCTTAAACTACGTTTCCACCAGACACTAAACCGAGATTTATCAAGATTATCACAAATCTCCTTGAAATCTACAAGATTTACCATACAAATTTTAATCTCCTCAAATGAAGATTTCAAATAAAACTCAATCAAATCTACTTGGAAACATTTGTTTGTCAAATCAAACAAACTTTTTTTTCGAAGAATAATTGTGGAACCAACCTATTTGACGGATGAAAATGTAAAAAAGAACTATCTATCTCACTTCCACTTCATATCAAAAAAATGAAACATCATTTGAATGTTTTGCCATAATCCTCTTTTTGTGCAGTGGAAAAACCAAACAAATCTCATTACCTAAATCTCGGTTTAGTGGTTGGTGGAAACGCAGTATTACCTTATTCGTATTTTTTCTTAAGTTGAACGACGCAGATGGGTGCATTCAGTTCTGTACTTTTGTTTGGTCCGGATTTACATAAACCATTTTTTTTTTTTGTTGGCATTTGGTATTGACAATTTTTGTACGTCGATGTGATTGGTTGAGATTGAAAGGTTCAGTCAGTATGTTCCTTCCAGTTTCTGATGACTTTTTTATACGCCGCCGTGCAGGTATGTAAAATCACGATTCACCACCGTTCGAAATTCATAGTCACCACCACGCGTTGATCGCATTGAAATAAATGTTGCAGAAGCTTACAGATTTGTTTTTCGAGTTAAGGCTCTCCGAAACCAATGCAAAACATTCGGGGAGGTTGAGAAATATCCTCAAGTCAAATTTTATTTAAATGGCGATAAATGAGAGTGCCAACACCAGAGCGGCGGAGAAACATTCGCCTTTCAAACTTTCTCAATTTATGCGGGATTTACACGGTTGACCATCGTATTTTCTTCCATTCTGAACACGAAACTTTCACAAATATTGTTGGATTTACACGGTTTGGCGGGAAATTTGTCACGTTGAAATAAAAACGGCGAGTAATCCTACATTTATCATAGTTGCAGAAATTTCAAAAGGCCTATTTCACAATGCGATGAGAAAATTAAACGTGAAACAAGATCTCGTCGTAGTTATCAAAACAATTAAAGGCTCTCCCAAACCAATGCGAAACATTCGGTGCCGCGAGGAAACATTCACCGTTGGTGTGGGCGCTCTCATTTATCATCCTGTAAATAAATTTTGAAAGGCGAATGTTTCTTCGCCGCATTGGTGTGGGCACTCTTGGTGTGGGCACTCTCATTTATCACAATGTATTTTAATTTTGACTTGCGAATGTTTCTTTGCCGCACCGAATGTTTCGCATTGGTTTGGGAGAACCTTTATGAGACAGATTTATGTGAAAAAACGAGCGTGTGATAGAGAACCATGAAGAAGATGAACATGTTCGTCTTCATATCTGCATTACGGGCCGCCTCCACAGGCCATGAACTATGGCCGGACTATGACCATGTCTAAAAAAAATCCCATGGAGTCCAAAAAATCCATGTCCATGCAGCAACATGTCGAAAAAAATAACGTTTTGAACAAGACATGGAGACCTGTTCAAAGCTTGGCCATGAGATGACGTTTCTTGTGCGTGATTTTTCATGCTTTGCCCAGTTAGTAGAAATGCACTGTTTGTCGATTGGATTGTGTTTGGGATGTTGGACATCTGTATGACCTGTGGAATCGGCCTGTTATGAAACTTCCTATAATCTGCTTCTACGAAGATCTGGATTTTGGTGTTCCCTCTCTCTGTCCCAATCTACATTAAACGATTTTTCCAATGCCGATCTTTTGTTTGTTGGTGAAGAGAGTGAAAAGTAAGGGGTATCGACCAAATCGTTTGTACCACAAAACTCGAACGATTTTTCCAGTCTGTTTATGTTCTCTTTCACCTTCTTTCCAGTTTTGTGTGTGTGTTCGGTGTCAGTGTGCCGTTCGTTTGATGGTATGAGTGAATATCAATGAAAAATTAAGAGCTCAGCAATACAAAAAATGAAGAAGACAAGGAAAAAATCTCATTGAAAAAATCGTTATCTGTGTACATTTCACATGATTTCTGGAAAAATGTTCGTGGGAAAATCGGGCAATGTATATCGGGACTATTCAACAAATGTAAATATTATATTTGCGTCCCCTTTTCTTGCAGAAGTCAGACGAAGATACGTGTAAATCCACCTTTAAGCCTCTCCCAAACCAAAGCGAAAGCGGTGCAAAACATTCGCCGATGTCAGTTTTTGTTGTTATTTGAGGTGCGTTTTATTGGCAATTTATTGTAAGCGTGTCCCTTTTCACACTACGAAACTGAGTAGCCAACGATGGGGAGTTTGTAGGCGAGAAGGGCAAGAAGTAAGGCGATTGAAGAAAATCTCCCCGGTCAACGTTTGAAGAGATTTTTGTCACATTCCTTCTTACATTGTCTGTAATATAAGTTCACCTACTAGATTTTATAACGAAAAAACGTAATTGTGTATACTTCTTTTTTGTCATCGCTGCTAAGGTTTGCGTCAATTTCACGTTGGTTTCGAAGCAAGCTTCAATACATCATGTAAACGGGGTAGTAATGCTGGATTTTGGTGGATTTAGATGTTTCTGTATTTGGTTTCTGCACAAAAAAAGGGATGCCAAATACAAAATGTATATTTGTTAGATAGAGGAAAAGATCAAAATGCAGATGAACTTCATTTCTGCATTATAGGAAAGTGCCATTATGCAGATATGAAGACTAACGTGTTCATTTTCTTGGTGGTTCTCTTTCACTCGTTTGGATTTTTTGTATACATCTGTCCTGCTCTACTTTTCTGCATCATGCAGACGAAGATACATGTAAATCCAGCATTTACATGTATCTTCGTCTGCATAATGAAGAAAAGTAGAGCAGGACAGATGTATACAAAAAATTCGAGCGAGTGAAAGAGAACTATCAAGTAGATAGACATGTTAGATAGAGAGAAAAGATCAAAATGCAGAAGAACTTCATTTCTGCATTATAGGAAAGTGCCATTATGCAGATATGGAGACGATCGTGTTCATTTTCTTGGCGGTTCTCTTTCACTCGCTCGGATTTTTTGTATACATCTGTCCTGCTCTACTTTTCTGCATCATGCAAATCCAGCATTTACATGTATCTTCGTCTGCATAATGCAGAAAAGTAGAGCAGGACAGATGTATACAAAAAATTCGAGCGAGTGAAAGAGAACTATCAAGAAGATAGACATGTTCACCTTCATTTCTGCATTAAGGTTAGACCGCACTAGGCGGAACTTTACTGCAGCGGAACTGCGATTCACAACAATTTGTATGAAATTTTATGAGGTTCAGTTGCCGCTTAGTGCGATATAGCTCATACAATTTCATAGAAATTATATAGAAATAATATTTTGCCGCGTCGTGAAGTGTAGTTCCGCTGTAGTTGTGTGCGGTCTTAAGCTTAGTACGCTTCTGATGCAAAACGAAAAATCCCATAAAAAAATGACATGAAGAAATCATAAACGAAAAATTTCATTGAGCTTTTCGTTCTGTGGTACACTGTTCGACCAGCGAAATTGATGATTATACCAGATTGTTTTGAAAAGTCTCCACTCTCTTTTCCCAATGAATTAATTGCCCGGGCCATTAATCGTGTGCGGAAAAATGACATTTGGGTTTGTTCGTGTTTTTATTTGTTTTTTCTTTCATTGCAGCACGCTTTTTATTTGATTTTTTCGTTAAATTTCGATGTATTTATTTGCAATTTATTTAAACTCTCCATGAATATTTGACCGCTGTTTTTTCGTAAGCATTTCCTTGTCTTTTTGGAGACCGCAGGAAAATTTCGTTTCGCTTCGTTTCCTATAATGCAGAAACGAAGTTCTTCTGCATGTTGATCTTTTCTCTCTATCTAACAAATATACATTTTGTATTTGGCATCCCTTTTTTTGCAGAAACCAAATGCAGATACATGTTAGTCCCCTTTCATACAGGGAAACAAAAATTGCCGGAGAGCAACGCTATCCTATGAAGTTATTGATATTAGGAAAAAGTTTACTAGAGGAATTTTGATGTCATTACAATATTTCCAAACAAAGACCCGAGCAACGCCGGGTATCTTCTGCTAGTAATTATATACAAATTAAAGAAGATACTTTAAGGACATCTTCATGGAGATTAAACGTTTAAAGGTTAGACCTACACTTCACGACGCGGCAAAACATTATTTGTATGAAATTGTATGAGCTATGTCGCACTTAGCTGCAACTGAACTTCATACAATTTCATAAAAATTATTTTGAATCGCAGTTCCGCTGTAGTGCAGTTCCGCCTAGTGCGGTCTAACCTTAAAAGCCAAAGACATACTCATGTACCTTAGGTGTACGGAAACAGAAAGAACCCGAATGAACAACAACTAACTTGCTTGTAAAAATGGCTTCGTTTAATAAAGACAAAACTCCAAATTGGATGGACACGATCAGGTGAATGAAGATATTTTTTTTCACCTTGCGTTTTATATGTTAAAAATATCTAAAACCATATCAAATATTTACCAAAGTAGCATCAAAACATAGTTAAGACTGTCTTCTATGCTTATATTATGATTTGGAAAGTCATCAGCCTGCACCACAGAAAATTGAAAGTCCTTGTCCAAATTTAAGGTATTTATTTAAGAAAAGCGTAAGACATCAAAACAAAGATCTCCACCAAAATTCAGCTCATTCGGAATTATTATTTGAAGAGAAATTCTAATTTTATCGAAATATTTGAACAAAAATGTTTTATTTTTGTTGGATTTTGAACGTGTTTGATTGGGTTCAAACGGTTATAACTGTCTATTCAAACATAAGTTTGGCAAGTATTATACCTTTTTCAAAACAACAGAAAAATTGGCAATTTTTGAAATATAAAACAACACCTGTATTGAGCCATACGAATTTTGTTCAGGGGGCTCTTCAGGAGATTGAGGTCAAAAATTAATTTTAGCAAAGTTCAATATTAACTAATGAATTGTAGGCAAATGGTGATGCCAAAGAACAATATTTTACTCAGTAAAGTTAGTGAAACTATATATGTCAATGTTTATATGCAAAATTTGTAAAAAACAAAAATCAACTATGGACAGGGTGACCAAAAAACTGGTTCAAAGTAAGATTTTTTTTAAATTTCAAAAAATAGCCGTTACTCGAGAAACGCTATACTTCGGTATGGAAAAGTTACCAAATTCTGATAGGACATATGACCTGGGCTTTCACCAGTTTTGGTTTGGAGCATTGTTAATGGGACAACCTGTATATTTTTTTGTTGTCAAAGAAATATTTAATTTTCTTTACCACTTTCTTGAAAATCAATTTTATTTTTTTCAATGATGAAAATCGTTTTCAATGAACACCTGATATTTTGTTCCCAGAAGTGGAAAATAGTCGTTCCAATGATATGCGTTCTTTTTTCTTCCTGTTCTCGTCTGTCAGTTTTTCGTTTAATGATCAACTGGTTTTTGTATGTCTACTGGAATTTTCACTGGTCTGGTTTACAGACGTTGCAAGAAAGAAGCAAAGAAAAAGTGTGCCCAACTTCAAGCCGGGAGTACGAAGGGCATGTTTCGGGAGCTGGAGGAAATATCTGCACCGGCTGCTGATGCGAACCAAGCTATTCAGGAACTGCAACATGCCAACAAGAACAAGGGCGCAACTATTTTCAAAATCGCCGCACAGATGGATGACGACAAAATTCTTCACAAATGGCAAGAGTATTGTGAAAGAATTTTAAATGAACAGTTTCCGAGGATATACTTTCCAATTGCTGCACCTAAAAATAAAGAAGTCCCCGATGCGGTGAAAAACTGTGAAAAGGGAAAGGGATTGGACCAGACGAGATACCCTCTGAGTTCTAGAAACCGATGGGAGACATCGGGTCTAGATGGCTCGTGATTTTCATCTCCAAACTTATCTGCGGCGACAAATTGCTTTAGCATTGGAGGGAAAGCTACCTTCTTCCAATCTACAAGGGGAAGGGTGATACACGAAATTGCGACAGCTACCATTCAATCAAGCTGATGTCACACTCCATGAAGATCGTTGAGCGGGTATTGGATGGCCGCCTACCAACGGCGTATACAGGGGGGGGGGGGTCACGGGGTCATGTCCCCCCCCGAGAACTCAAGATTATTTTGTTGATCTGAAATAATTATTTCGTAACCACATAGAAAAAAAAAGAAAGTTGGTTACTTAGAAAGCTAGTAGGATTTTCGATTGATAATTTAGAATTCAATAGAGAATTTGAATGTTGGTAACTTCAATTCAATAAGAAATTTAATTTACATGGCAATGGAATACCTACGTTATTTTGTAGTCAATCGATGATACTTTGATTTTCTTCCTCGTACCTCAAATTTAACATAACAACAAACTTCTCACAAAATGATAATGCATTCAAATCTTAAAATATATGCATAGGCTAGTTTCCGTTTTGAGATGACAGCCAAAACCTGTTAAACCAAACCGAAATCAAAGTGCGGAGTTGTTACCAAATTTTCACTCAGTAAAGTAAAAACTAATAGGATTTTTAAGAAAAGAATTTTTTTTTTCTGAAAATAAAATCTTTAAACACACATACAGAAATTGTTTTGTTTGTATGACAGATTTTGTTTAAAAGCAAAAAAGTGATAACTTTCGATTTATATTTATTCTAACCAAAAAATATTAATGTTAACGATAAAAGACATAAATATATAAAACTATGATGAAAACCTATTATGAAAGGATTTTGTTTGCACTTCTTCAACATTTACGATCGAACAATACTGTTATTGATGTGGATTACTTTTACAAAGTAACCTATGAATCCCATAATGCAAAAGCCAATAGCTATGGTAAAGGAGATTTTTTGGAACTCCTTGCGGTGAACCGTTTCACCAGTCGGATGGAATTATTAACGAAAAGCGACTAGGCTCGTAGAATTTAACAACTTTCTCCATTATTTTTATCAGAAAGGCTTACTGGTAAGAAAGATAAAAAGATTAGGTATATTTGATGTACATATTTATTTTGTAAGGTGCCTTTCACTTTTCCATCGGTGGCATTCTTAGAGACATACATTTTTTCAAATCAGAGGCATATCAAAATCACTCGTGAAATTTGTTCACACTTTTCTTGAAACGCAACGAAAACGAATCTTTGTTTTCAATTATAACACGAATATGTAATGTATTTTTAGTTTTTCCACTATTGTAAAAAGAGCAATTTACACAAGTGGTCATTTTTGAAAATCAGAGCTATTGTTTTCATTTTCAGTAGTGAATATTTATAGATATCTATTTACTAAAATTAAGAAACAGAAAACGGTGCACAGTATCTATGATATTTTACTAATTTTTCCTGCAACTTCAATTCGCTGAAATAAAAACTTTGATAGGATTAAAATAAATTCTGAATAAAATTCAAAACAAATGATCAAGCGAATCCAAAAATTTTTTTCCTCAGTATTTTGACAGCTAGCTGATTTTTTTTGGTCAGGCAACTGGTATGCTGTATGCTGTTGCTGAGGCTCTCCGAAATAAAATATGTAACAGTCAGGAATAAAAACGAAGAGCGCGGTCACTGGTCCAGCTAATAAAGGTTCCTTCGACTCAGTTGTTTATTTTAATTTTCTTTAGAACCAAAAATGAGGTAACTTTGCAAATACCAAAAAAGTGTTTTCGTCCTAAATTTGTTAATTTTTTTTGTACAGGTAGCTCATTTCATTTTGAATTGGCTTTGGCAGTTCGAAATATATATTTTCAACGAAATTTCCTAACTTTGCGTAGTGAAAATTTAGTATTACATTCGTAGTCTGCTATTTCACGCCGACTTTTGATTCTTAACTGTCTTGAAATTAAATGAGTTAAGGTACGATATATTTTTCCAGGATATGAACGATTTTAAATTATTTTAACTTATTTTTAACAAAGGTAATGTATTATAGGGTTTCCCATTAAGGGCGGGTCGATTTTAAAATTGAATAAAACAAGATATCAATAAGGTTTTATCTTTATTTGAGAGCCCTATTATAGTAATATAACATCGCTCAAATGGCCGCCCCGTCTTCGCTGGGTGGCGCGGATTCGAAAGGTTCAGTTTTCGATGACTTTGGCGCATAAATCAGGCTGAATTTGACCGATGGCATCGATTATATTGTCTTTGAAGGTCGAGGTGGTTTGCAACTTATTCGCAACGACCTGCGACTTAAGAAATCCCCACAAGAAAAAGTCCAAAGGGGTCAAATCACACGATCTTGGTGGCCAATTTACGTCGCCTCGGAGCGAGATAACCATGCCATGAAACCGCTCGTGCAGAATATCGATTGTGTCTTAAGCTGTGTGGCACGTAGCGCCATCCTGTTGAAACCATATATCTTCAGGGTCCATACCATCCAATTTAGGCCACAAGAAGTTGGTGATCATCGACCTATAGCGATCGCCGTTGATGGTGATGGCCTGGCCAGCATCATTTTCGAAGAAGTACGGACCGATGACGCCTCCAGGCATCCAGCTCAAAATCCACACAAAACAGAAACTTTATTTGGATGCATTGGCACCTCGTGAATCTCGCGTGGATTAGTGTCGTCCCGAATCCGGCAATTTTACTTCACGTACCCATTCATCCAAAGATGGGCCTCATCGCTAAAGAAGATTTTCCGACCAAAATTGGGAAAAACTTCTAACTGCTCTAAAACATCATTTGCACGTGTTGCTCGACGCTGTAACTCACCATGATGATTTATCCGTAGTAACTGATTAAAAGAGGATATTTTGACCGAAAGTAAAAGAAACAATATGGCCGCCACAAGCAGTCAAAATCAACCCTATTGGAAAACCCTTTAGTATAGTTAATTAAGATTTTTTCCCTTTTCTTTTATATAGCTACGCACAGTAAAATATGAAAAAAAAATATAAGGCACTTGACTTTAAACAAATATTAATTTTGTGTTATTTTTTTTTTGGCATGACAAAGAACTAAAGCTGTATACGCCCCTGCCGCCTACGAAAAATAATACGGCTATCTGACGACCAGTGCGGGTTTGTTTCGGGTAAATCAACCACAGATGCTATTTAGAGTATAAGAATCAGAATGGAAAAATATCGGAATTCCTCGAAGGATTTGCATATTGTATTGGTTGATTTTGAAAAAGCATTCGACAGACAACCACGAGATCTGATATGGGTTGCACTTAGGCAACGAGGAGTTCAGGAAGTCTAGGTGCGGATGATCATGGACATGTACGAGCAAGTATTGTCCTTGACTTTCTGCTTGAGAATAAGGTGACGGACCCCAAAGTGAATCAGTTATTCTTTGCTGACGGTGGAGCCATCATAAGTGAAATCCTGTGTCCTTGCAACGAGCACTTGATGAATGGGTGGATGTTCTGGAGGGAAATGGATACCGCATTAGCGCGAAAAAGACTGAATACCTATGCTGTCCATTTTCTGATCCACACAGGCCTATTCCGGACATCTATTTGAATGGAACAGCGCTTCCCAAATGCGAAAAGTTTAAATATCTTGGATCAATGATCAATAGCGAAGGATCTTGTGATGACGACATCAAACATCGCGTAAGCGTAGGGTGGATGAAGTGGCGGGAAAACTCTGCCATCTTCTGTGATAGAAAAATGCCCCCTAAGCTGAAAGGAAAGCTCTACACGGCAGTTGTTCGTCCAGCGCTTACATACGGTTCTCAGTGTTGGACAAAGTACAAAAAGTATGAGAGTAAATTGACGGCAGCTGAAATGAAGCTTCTTCGCATGACAGCAGGAGTGACAAAGCGTGATCGAATTAGAAGTAAGAGAATACGAGGAAGCCTACACGTCAAAAATGCCATCTTGGACAAAACACAGCATGACCAACTTAGCTGGTACTGTCATGTACATAGAAGATTCCATGAAAACCCAGTTCAAAAGGCAATAGCACTAGACGTTCCAACACTATCGCGGAAGAAAGGCAGGCGCAAAAACTCCTGGATGAAACAAATGCAACGACACCGGCATTTAGTTGGGCTCACACATGGAACAATCCAAAACCGATTTTCTGAGGTCAACCCGTCGAACCCCACAAGTGGAACCTTAGGCAAAGCAGTTGAGTGGGAGAATTGTGGTCCCCCTCGAGATCATGACGAAGAGACTAGAATTTTCACTGAAAGAAATTTTCATGATGGCTTTGCTTTAATCGACTTGTCAAAAAATATTCCACCGTTTCACTGATTTGTGTTTCAATGATGGATTCCAATGAAAGATATAACTGGCGCCTTAAGTTTTATTTTTTTTTTTCCTATGAATGCATATTTGTTAAATGTACTTAGGTAGGTATAGTGGAATATCAAACTTATTTTGAACACGTTTTCAAAAATATCCATATTTTGAATAGGTATACAATTTTTAAAACTCTAAGCCACTTGAACATTAGAGCAAGTACCTACATACCTATGTGCGACCAAGTTGTGAATTCAATTTGTTTTTATTTACCAGATTTACGACAGTTTTTCAATTTTTTATATCTCAGGAAACTAGATATTAGTGCAGTTATACATTTAGATAAAATAATTAGCTGACAAAACATAACATTATATATTTACTCATTAAAACCAAAACGATTTAGGTATAAGTGAATGACACCTTCAATACTATTTTTGTACTTCATTAAATACAATTAGACTCACATGAACTTCTTTTTTAATTACACACATATTTCCTGCATCAATGCAAACACTCATTAAATATAATACCCAATTACCTTTGGCATGATATAATACAAAAAAAAGGCGCCAATCAAATAGTTCAATCACGTTTGTCATTTACCCTCAACCTCCACCTCTATACAATGTCCGCCCACCTGACCCAACCAAGGCCAACCATACCTGCATATCTAGTTCGTTCAATGAAAATTAATTAAATTCAAATTTTTTGTTCCTCAGATTCAAAACACCCACTCACAAAATAATTGAAATTCAAAACAGAAAAATAGTCTCAAAAGTTAATATGCTTTTATTTACTCATTCAAATTTAAACAAAAATAAGAAAATTCATTAAGTAAACGGAAAAGAAGTGCATTACAAAAAATTTGCATCGACGTCACAATTTACAATAACAATCGAAAGAATTTGTTGAGCTTTTCTATATTGGTAGGTGATATACGTATGTAATTGTTATAATTGCGCGGAAATTAAAGTTTAGATAAATTTTCTATCTATCTTAAAATAGATTTGAAGCTATATTCGTATATGTAACCTAACGTAATATCGGAATTGTATGCATTCATCTTTACCGATACCGAATACCAAAGTTAATAAATAAATAAATTGTTATTAGCTACAGTTTGCGGTCAGACAGATTCAATAAAGTGTTGACCAGTTAACCGATTCGACTCGTTTGACTCATTCATAATAATTTGTGTTCATCCACCGTGCCGTCGCGCCGCAGCTGACCGTTACAAAACGCAACATTAAGAACTAGGCATTGAAAAAAATAATATAATTACACGGTTTATAGGCGCCCAATGATGACATAATATACAATGTCTGCCAGTTTACCACTTACTATTAAAAATCAAAACCTATTTTAAAGAGTTTTGATTTTTACTTGCGATATACAGGCTAATTCGCCTAAGGTTTGACAAAAAGCGAGAGCATGTTATTTGAGTTGATACAATATCAAAAAGTATGCGATTGGGAATATATGCCCCCTCCCCACCGTTTAGGCGTGCTTGGAAATTAAAAAAAATTACTAAAAACATAAACAACGACAACGAGTTTCCTTGCAATTCCCAGTTATACCTTATAGTAAATTAATAGCATTTTGAAGACGATCTTCGTTTTTAAACGATTGTAGTGAACGACACGTCGGTCGTCAAAAGTTTGCTCCTTATAAAATCACAATCGTAGCGTTCAATCGTGTCGTTCATTGTTTCGATTGTTTACAGTTTCACAATAACTAAAACATCAAAAAACATACTTCATTGAATTTGTTATGTCCGAAATTAAATCTGTTGTCATTTTAATTTGATTTTACGTATTGAATTTTCGTTAATACGGGCTTTATTCAATAAGTAAATGGGCAAAATTGGCTAAAGTGCGTGACGTGATATAATAAGTTCTTAATGCAGAACCACTTGTACGCGAAAGCGCCAACGTTAAAAAGTGTAAATTCGTTAAATACATTAATGTGTTTAAAATGTGGTTTACACTATGAACAAAACTACTTATGTACCGACGGAAATGCGTGGCGGTAATGAAGTGTTAGCTCATCAAAAATCAACGTTAAGAAGAGTACACGAGGATAACTGTTCTTCTTCTTCTTCTTCTTCTTCTTCTTCTTCTTCTTCTTCTTCTTCTTCTTCTTCTTCTTCTTCTTCTTCTTCTTCTTCTTCTTCTTCTTCTTCTTCTTCTTCTTCTTCTTCTTCTTCTTCTTCTTCTTCTTCTTCTTCTTCTTCTTCTTCTTCTTCTTCTTCTTCTTCTTCTTCTTCTTCTTCTTCTTCTTCTTCTTCTTCTTCTTCTTCTTCTTCTTCTTCTTCTTCTTCTTCTTCTTCTTCTTCTTCTTCTTCTTCTTCTTCTTCTTCTTCTTCTTCTTCTTCTTCTTCTTCTTCTTCTTCTTATTCTTCTTTTTCTTCTTCTTCTTCTTCTTCTTCATTTAACCGGCGATTGACATAACCACAACTCTCCCACTCAACAGCTTCACCTAAGGTTCCACTTGTGGAGTTCGGCGGGTTGGCCTCAGAAAACGTCGATAGTCCTCCCTGTTTTGGATTGTTCCATGTCTGAGGCCAACTAAATGCAGGGGTGTCGTTGCATTTGCTTTATCCAGGAGCTTTTGCTCCTGCCTTCCTTCCGCGGTAGTGTTGGATCGTCTTGTGCTATATTGCCTCTTGAACTGGGTTCTCATGGCATCTTCTTTGAACATGACAGTACCAGCTAAGTTGGTCTTGCTGTATTCTGTCCAAGATGGTATTTTTGACGTGTAGGCTTCTCCTAATTCTCTTGCTTCGAGGATAAGTGTTATCTATAACATTATTCACATATGAATGTTTTTTTTTATAGGTAATACAAATTCTACGTATATATACTACTGAAATAAATCAGCCAAGTAGAAGAATTAGTATTATTTACATAATTGGACTTGTTTGATTTATTGATTCAAAATAGTTTTTAACGCTGTAAGATTGATGTAAGTTGAACTGAACTTAATAAAAATTGCGTCTTGACAAGGCCCTCACTGTCAGCTGAAGAGGTGAGAACCCAAGGACGAAACGTCAATTTTTAAGGACTAAAGGCCGTTAAAATCTATTTTGAATCAATAACTTTATTCGCTATGGGATTCCAAAATGCCTACCCAAACTCACCTTCGCTTAGAAAGACTAAGTTGAGATAATATGTGCTTTTCGGAACCCAATATACACGCCATTTCTTTCTAGTAAGTATAGCTGCTAATTTTAATAAAAAAGCTTTTCTTTTAAATTTAAGATATATAGGTATGTACATTAGACATGTGTTTAGGCACCTTAAAAAAAACACTTCCCCACTTGCCAATAGTTTCTAAATAGTGACAAAAAAATCCCCTATTTTTTCAAATTTTTTTAGTCGCCCTGTTTTCAATTAAAGATTGATATATTTAAAAAGATTCAGCCTGAATGAATTTTGAAATATATCAATCTTTAATTGAAATCAGTGACTAAGGGGGGGGGGGGGGATCTTAAAAATTGTAGGGTATTTTTTCACTTTATATAAACTATATTGACGGGTGAAGAATAGTGTTTTTTTGGGTGCCTAAAGACCAGTCTAAATTGTACTACATACATACATACATATTTATGAATGTCCATCAAAATGTATGGGACGATTGTAAAATAACAATCATTCAATCATAATCGTTTCAACGATCGTGAATACGAAGAAGAATACCAAGCAATAACGACGACGATTTGATTGTTGCTTCGTATAACTCCTTAAACTGTCAAATACGATCGTTCAAACGATTATGATTGAACGATTGTTATTTTACAATCGTCCAATACATTTTGGTGTATTTTTCATAAATTCTTTAAAAAAAAATAATTTATTAGGTATATCTGTCTGAATATCGAGTATAGTGGTTTGTGAAAGGCAAACCCCGTCCTAATTTAGTGCAAGTCTTTTTTTTTTATAAATCCAGCAGTTCACTTACCTAGTAGCCTGTACACCAAAATCTTTTTCCTAATTTTTTTTTTTTGAATAGTGAGTTCCTCAATTTCACTACCGCTTCGCATTTCCGCCACTGCACTACGCAGTTTCATTCATACTCAAACATGGTTTAAAATATACAGAGTATGCTTGACAGTTCTGGTCGAATGAGTCGTGACGTCATCGTCATCGCGAGTAAATGTTCTCAATCATGGTATTGTTTGGTTCTCAATTGTCAGATGGAAAAAAAGGAAAGAAAAGGAAAGAAAGCACACATATTTACTTTTTCAAACTAAATCCACCAATCAAAACCGATAGTCACTGGCAATGACGTCACACGAATATAAGATGGCGAACTATCATCTCATATCCAGCATACCTTGTATTCTTTATACCATGATACTGAACCACAATTGGGACTGTGAACAATTGGATTAATGACACGATTAAACGATACTATTGTGATATTATACGAAGCAATCTTTTGACGACGTCGTTCAATACAATCGTTTAAACGACGCGACGATCGTTACGCGAAGACTTACATAAGTTAGATATTTCCAAAGTTAGAAAGGGAAATGTCGAGAAAAATGGTGTGATTTTAGCGTTTTTTTTTCAATATTGCATTTTTCATGCAGCGAGCACAGATTTTGCGAAGTTGCAAACTTAGCTATAGACTACTCTAACATGCCCCAACAACATATCAAAAATGCAGAACTACATCGCGCTTAGGGATTTTAGCCCTTTTTTTAACTATTGACTGGGCTACCAGCTTTGTTTTTATTTTCAATATTTATGAGTGAAAACAGAGATTCAGAATCTGAGATACCTACTTGTAGACAAGTTTTTTTGGTCCGATCCGAATCGACAGTTTCGATCCTTTAAAATCGGATAGCAAAATTGCTTTTCTCAATGAAGAAAAAAAATCTATGGAATAATTACTATATTTTGAAAGTCACTGTTATCCAAGGTATGTTAAAGGTAATAGCATTGAGTTTATACAAATAGAGGAACGACGTCAGAGTAAAGATATCACCAATCTAGTTGGCGCCCTAATTTGTATCTAGAACAAAAACCAGTGATAGGCAAACAAGAACCATTTGCTCCTTAAAGTAGACTATTTCCACTTTAAGGTAGACTATTTTTGAAAACAGTGAGGAAATAGTCGACCTTAAGGAGAAAATGGTTCTTGTATTGCCTATCACTGGTTCTTGTTCTAAATGCAAATAAGGGCGCCATCTACATTGGTGATATCATAACTCTGACGTGGTTCCTCTATGTGTATAAACTCAATGGTAATAGCATTGAGTTTATACACATAGAGGAACCACGTCAGAGTTAAGATATCACCAATCTAGGTGGCGCCCTAATTTGTATCTAGAACAAGAGACAGTGATAATCAATACAAGAACCATTTGATCCTTAAGATAGACTATTTCCACCTTTAGGTAGACTATTTGTGGAAATAATAAGGAAATAGTCTACCTTAGGTCCCAGTTATAGCTTTCATTGAAAACCATCATTGAAAAAGCTAGATGTTGAATTTTAGACCCTTCGAAAGTTTAATTATTGAATATTTTAATGCATAAATATAGCTTCCGACTGCAAAATTATTTCTCCTCCAACAAAAAAAATTCATTTTGACCCATATCTTGCCCATAACGTAACTTTTAATTTTTTCAATGAGCATTGGTAACGTAGTTCATCATTGAATAAATAAAAGTAATTTTATGATAAAAGTTGTGCCAAATTGAATTTTGTTTTACCTAGAAATAATTACTAAGTCAATTAGCTTTACTTTGGCATCAAAATAATCATTTATTTTTTCTTCAAAATCTCTCCAATTTGACAATTAATATTTTCAATTATGGTTTTTAATGACTGGCCCCTTAGGGAGTAAATGGTTCCAGTATTGATTATCACTGGTTCTTGTTCTAGGTGTAAATATGGGCGGAACCTAGATTGGTGATATCTTAACTCTGACGTGGTTCCTCTATGTGTATAAACTCAATGGCAGGCGCGAACGCAGGAAAAAATTCGGGGGGGGGGTTTAAACTGAAAACTCAAAATTAAGAGTGAAATTGTATGGCGCGGAAGTTAAATTCATACATTTCGGGGGGGTTTGAACCGTCAAAACCCCCTGCGTTCGCGCCTGCTCAATGGTAATATCATAACAGCGTTTTCATTTTTGTTCAGTTCTGTGCATGTTGTCAAAATCATAGATACAAACATTTTTAATTTCTGACAAACGTGCGAAGTATTATACTTTAGATATGTTACTGTGAACTGTGACTCTTATCTACTTTTGTGTATGTTTTTTTATATTTTAATTTTTATACATACACTCCGCTCCACTTGAATAGAAACAAACTTTTTTTTACTAGCAAAGCGTGTAGCGCTTTGGTAAATTTATAAATTCACCGTTTGGTTTTAGTTCCTATAAGAGGGATCTATTGCGAATAAAACTGCGGGGACAGAATAATTCAGGAAAATACTATTAGGTTATTTTTGGCTACTTTTCTAATTACTTCATTTAAAACATTGTTTTTTTTTTTGCGCCACTTGAAATAAATTGAAAAAATGCAGTCAAAGAGTGTAGTTTTTTAATTAATATCATATTTTAATAATGTGTGATACCGCCTTTTTTTGTTATATTCCACGAGCGCAAAAGGGGTTATGGCTACGCTTAAAATGTTTTTAACACAGCACGAGCGATTAGGTAAATAGGAGAGGATTTAGAAGGAGATACCGATGCACATTGGTTTTGAACGTTTGCACATCGAAATGAGAAGGAAAGTCGAGTCGGGTAAAGCATTCCACATTCGTGTGGTGCGACTGAAGAAAGAATCTCTGTACATTACAGTACGTCCGAAGTTGGGCTCAAGGGTAAACTGATGGGCATTCCTAGAAGCGCGAGTATTACGGTTGAATTTTTTAAGGGGAGGAATGCAACTGGCTATTTCACTAGAACAATGATTATAATAATAGCGATAAAATAGAGAAAGACACGAGACATTAGGGCGGTGTTCGAGAGATGTAATTGTTTCTGATATAGATCTTTCAGCTTTAACGACAGGAGACACCATTAATCTTAGAAGCATTAAATTCCACGCGGTTTTTTGATTCCCCATTGGACAATGCTGTCGAGATCAGAATTTAATGAGTTTATCATACGCTGCCGTTCCAAGTTCCCCATTCGAAGGACATTTGAAATAACTTCAAAAGCACTGTTGGAAAGTGAATCATGGAGTTATTTATTATAATTTGAAGAAATTGCACTTCATGCTTTTTTTATTGCAGCAGTAAGTGATTCTTCGTCCTCATATTGTCGGTCAGAATCGTACAGTCTACAAACCATCCATCCCTATGTTTTCGATAATATTTAGATCCGTAGAATACGGTGGCCATTGAAGTAAGGTAACATTCTTCTCGGATATACAACTGTTAATGATCCTTGCTTTGTGGATTGGCGTGTTGTCTTGTTTAAATGTCCATGATATTGGTCCAAAGGCATCGGTAAATTTACGGAAATCTTCGTGCAATATTTCCTTGTAGGAGCTTGCCGTCATTTTCAAGGTGGGAAACTTCAGATCAATTGTTCCAAGCCAGTAAATCGCACCCCACACCATTGCACCCCCTTCTCGACTATGGTGGCGCTTCAGAAACCTTGGTTCCTTTCTCATAACATGAAAATAGTAATTGTATCCGTCCGGGCCAACTAAATTGAATTTTGTATTCTTCAGAAAATACCACTTTGTCCTTCCCCGTCATATTCTTCCTGGAAAAATCTTTTATATTACGTCTTCGTATTGGATTTTGTCTTCAATTTTAGGCGCTTTTAATGTTGTGACCCACGAATAACACGTCTAATAGTGTTAAAACTTGCTGTAATACTACTCTTCGCCTTGATTTTAGCAGACGAGTCGCTTGAATTTGAAACTAGTCTAATTATCTTTCTTCGGTCTGCTCCTGTTGGGGGTCTTAATTGCGTCCCTTGATTGCATCCCTACACATTTTTTCCATAATTTTCTTTATTTCGAATGTTCGACCAACCAATTTTCATACTTCTACTTATTTTTTTGGCAATTGTGCGTAGAGGAAGCTTGTTTTCCATGTGTACTTCTATTATGGATTTTTCTGCTGGGTTTAATGGTTTTCCGCGACCCATCTTTTCTCTGATAAAACAATTATTATTTTTAATCTACACTTCTTTTATTATTAAAACAATATTTTTTCTTCATATCGTAATCTATAGAGACAAAACGCACACTGTTTCTATTCAAGTGGCGCAAAAAAAAAAAAAACAGTGTGTTTAAAGAAGTAATTAGAAAAGTGGTACAAAATAACCTTATGGTATTTCCTAAATTATTTTGTCCCTGCAATTTTATTTGCAATAGATCGCTCTTATATGAACTAAAACTAAAAGGTGAATTTATACATTTAGATACCCAAGCGCTACACGCTCTGATACTAAAAAAAAAGGTTGTTTCTATTCAAGTGGAGCGGAGTGTACATATATCGAAATTTTGAAAGTAATTTATTTTTCTTTAATGTTTATTTCAAACCATTTTTGATGCAAAATTATTGTTTGACATTGAGAAGCCCAAAAAGGCTGTTATTATTTGATAGGTAGGCTTAAAGTAAAAAGCTAATCGATTTGTTATTTTTAATAAAGGCACTTTACCAATGTGGTAACCGTGACAATAATACCAATCTATGTCATCTACCTCCTTCCTATCATCCCATACCCATCCCTCAGTTCCAAACTAAACAAAAGCTTGATTTGAAGCAATCTTTTAAAGGCACGGTTAATTAACGAAAAAATGTATTAATGTGGCGCATAGCAGACATTTATGACACGAACATGAATATGACCAATGACCATTTAAAAATATAAAAACAGATCCTATAAGAATAATATGTCGTCATCATCGTTAGTCATCCAAATCAAAATTGTATCATAGCGTCATCGGTTTTGTTTTTTGTTACTGAGAGCTTTCAATTCAATGCTTTGTCTGGCTATTTTTGTTTTTTTTTTTTTTTTTTTGTCTTCTAATTCGCTTGAATCATTTGACTAATTCATTTTTCTCATGCAATGGATTCATCATTCATCTGTCACATAATTTCTATGTTGTTGATGTGCTATTTGTTACAGCTTGAAGAAGTTGACAAAAAAATTGTTGAAGAACAAAAAAATTGTTGATATTCGAAAGAATATAAACGTCACTCGTTGGTGAGAATGATTAAGTTTTCTTTTTTAAGTCGAAAATCGAAAATGAAAAGCTTTTATAAGCTAAAGTCACGCAAAAAGGAATACTACGAGCATAAAAATTATATGATGCATTATAACTAAAAAGTTGTAAATAGAAATGTTGATTTCTTTATTTCGTCGAAATCTGGTCATAATTTTTTTCTATAAATGAATTGAAATAACAATTTTTTAAATTTGTTTTATAAATTATAAGTATTACGAAACCTAAAATATTTATCTTATAAAAATAAAAAATAATATAAATAAATAAATAATAATAAATATAAAAAAAAAAAAAAATAAAAAGAAAAACAACCCAATGAGCTTAATTTCTGACGTATTATTAAGTATAGCTACACGGATTTTTACCTAAGCCGCACAACACGAATGTGGAGGTAAATGTGGTGGTTTGCAATAATTTATTTTTAAACTCGAAATTTAGAAAAAAAAATTTAGTTTTCAACTTTATATTTTCGAAAATTAGTTAGCGCGTTAAGGGCATCAACCTTGCACATCATCCTGACGGGATGAGATTTCGTACACTAATAGCCCACGTCCTAACTTCACTTAAAAGAAGTGCGACGGTGACAGTACTGGCAGATCGACGATATGAGGGTTGCCTCCTTAGCAGGTTATAACAATTTAATTCCACCAAATCCAAATCTCTCGTTTGATTCAGAATAATTGAAGCTATAGGATCATATTATTTTTTGGCCCCTCCCTCACCCTTGCTAACTAGGGGCACAAAATACCCTCGGCGGATAAGGGGTAGTGTTTGTCAGAAAATAATGGTAATTATGTACATATTTATAAAGTGATAAGACTACTCTCAACACAGAATTTCACACTCTACAGCATATCCGAAGCCTATAGCTAAATCCATGCCTTCGTTTTTTGCTTAATCGCTTTCAAGTGGCGGAGAGGGGCATGTGTGTTGAGATGCGCGATAAATAAAATATATACCTTTATATTTTATAAACAAATTTATTGGACAACAATAAAACAAACTTAATTGAAAGAAAGAAACATTTAGAATGAATGAAAACTATGACAATATTAATAAATAAACTTCATTGATATGTAGATGAATAATGATTGTGAAAATGAAAGTAGATTTAAGCAAAGTAGATTTTATAAATACAAAAATGTGGAAGTATTTTAAACCGATATTATATTTTTCTTGGTTTAATCTTAGCATATGATAAATGAGTTTAAGATAGTTTTTAGTGTCCAACCTTATTAAACCAAAATAAATGCAATACAACAACCCTGGAAAAAGTTATGTTATTTTTATAAACTGATGACTGAAATTTTAGTGCAACTGGCATAACATAACCGAGTTTCAACGGTATGGTGATGGATACAAATGTTTCATTTGTCATAAGAAATAAGATTCAATAGAATACATCAAAATATCGGGGGTGAAAGGGTGTTTTTTTTTTGAGTGAAAGATAAAAGTGGATTACTTCTACCAGTAGTGGTCACAGTTTTCCACTTTTCTTCCACTGAAAAAAACACACTTTCACCAAAGATATTTCTGTGAAAGTACTTTTTCGATTTTTGTGTCTTACGACAAATGAGACATGTGTTCCAATTTTCATCACCATACCGTTAAAACTTGGTATTATTATGCTCGTTGCAATGAAATTCGAGTCATCATTTTATAAAATGACTATAACCTTTTTCAAGGGAAGTTGTATTGTATTTATTTTGATTACATGAGATTGGTATGGAATGGATTGATGTATAAAAATAAAAAGTAAAATATGACATATGAGGAAAATGTAGTGATAAGTTTACAGAGTTGTTGTCTGTTTTTCGAGTTGGCTTCAACTTGGCTTGGTATTTAGCGCTTTTAAGGCAAGAAATAAAGGACCCTACCCATCAGGGTTTCGAGTTTTTGAATTAAAAAACATTCGTAAGTTTGTTGGTGAATTTGAAATTCGTAAGCTTCTTCTGACTGCATAAATTGTGAACGCAAGTGGTTTTCAAGCTTTTGAGGAAATTTGTGTAGGTTGCTATTTATTAATACATTTTCAATTTTCATTTCACCCACTAATTTATGAATTCAAATTGTTTAAATTTATAATAATTTATAATTCACCGACTTGTTTGTGAATTAAAGCAAAGTTTTAGCTAAGAAATAAATTAAGCTTTTGCAACCCTGATCCTGCCATACAAATCATTTTAACCATTAAAGAATATTTAATTTTTCTCGACTACATTTCTACGATTTTGCTACGATTCGATAGAAAATATTAAAACAAACAACTATATTAAAACATCCCATTTCTGATCGTACATTTTAATTCATTAAACCGTTTCTATTTATATTTGACTTTCTCGTGAACCTGCAAACCAATTTTGATAAAAAATAATATGCAGACGTTTCAAAAAATTTTAAAATTATTAATTCAAAATAAAAAGTGTAAATTTCGAAAAAGACTCGGTCGATTTTCTCAAAATTCATAAACAATTGTATAAAACAAATTTCATTGGTCTACAAATAACAGTACACGGGTACATACACCTACACACATATGAATGGTAAGAAACTTTAAAAAAATGCTTGTTTCTTAAAACATAGCTTCAACGGTTTTGATAAACAAAAAATCAGGGACTTTCAAGTGTCCCATAGTTACTGCGGCCGATGAAAACCATGGGTTTCACTTAATTTTAGGTCGAAAAACTAAAGAGGTAGGTAATTTTTTATTTTTTGCTTCTCTTTATGGAGTTATCTGTTTATTTATATGAGTAGACAAAAAAGCAGCCCACGCCTCCCCCTCCCCAATACCGCACGCGCTGGGGTCCATTTTCACCGAGTACGACAGAGTTACGATTGCAAGTCATATCGGCACATATTTTAATTGTTGGATTTTAGATAATAATAAAAAAAACCGTTACTTAGTTATGTATGTATGCGAAACGAGTAAAAACGGCAGTACGAGTAAATACAGATTAGGCTTGCTTAATGCAAGCTATTTAAAAATTTAAAACTTAAAAAAAAAAACTACTTAAAAAATAAGGATTATGAAATCAAATAAACAAAATTATGTTTAGTTTACGTTATGTTTAGTTTATAAACAAAATGCAACATTAAGAATAAAACAAAAAATTAAACCGACCACGACAGTGGAGCAACATTTATAATAAAACAAAAAAAAAAAATAAACAGTTTATCACAGTGGAGCACTGGTTTGAAACAATTTTTTAAGTCTAATTTTACACATGTTAAGGAAACATTTAAATTATAGAGTTTACTCATTCGGTTAAGAGGTTCATGCATGCCATAGTTAGTTCTATGAAAATCTGCATGAAAAAGTTCAAATTCTCGCAGGTGGTTAGAACCCCCGCGGTTGTTCAAGCCAATACAGGTAAGCCAATTAGGAGCATCAATTTGACCACTAATAAGTTGATGAATAAATATTAAATCATTATTCACCCGCCTCTAATAAGCTATAAGAGAATATTGTGGGTGTTACCATTGTTTTTCAATAGTGTTGTTTCTACCTTAAGTCCTTTTTTTAGATGATTCCCCCTCCCATCTTAACGGGGGTATATAGACCCCTCTTCCGGTATGATTGTCCTATTCTTTTGGCCCAACCTACACGCTCCAGTGGTTTGACGCATTTACGTCAACCATTCCTTATTTTCCATTATACTGTTTGATAACACTACTTTTTATATTAAATTTTGTATCGCTAAATTTTTAATTGCTGTATTTTGGAAACCATTGGGTCTACAGAGTTGGCTTTGGTCTCAAGTTGAAGCAAATTAAGTTACTTTGAATTCGTAGGACAATGCTTTTATTTAAAATTAATTATTTGGGACTAAAATTACCAATAACTAAAAAAAGGGCGAAAAATTGAGGTTTTTCTGATTTTTGACCATGAAGCGGTCGCCGCTCGAGGTCGGAAACTTAGGTTATTTACTAGGCCAATATCCTGAACAACTCAGCAAAAAATCATAAATACCAGATTTGACGCATACGTGAAAGTATATAGTTACTGTACTATTAGTCAAAACTATACTTTTTTGAAAACTTTATTGCTCATTTCCCACAAATTGCAATTTTTGAATTAGGTCACTTTCATTCTGGGGGTGCGATGTTGGCAGATTATATGGATCAGTCCAGGGTAGCCCTTTAAAAGCAAATCGAATGACGTTACGCTGTATTGTTTCAATACGGTGTTTATGAAAAAGGAGACCAAACTTGTGAGGCATACTCACGATGGGCAATTAGCAATTATATAAGGAGAGGGTAACATACGGATCGTTAAATTCCTTAGCCCACCGTTTTATAAAACCAAGCATGGAACTTGCTTTTTTTTACAATATAATTAATATGTTCTGTGAATTCTAGAATAGAACTAAAGTGATCACCAAGGTCTTTGAATCTAAGAACTCGAAAAAGTGAGTGCTGTGAAGTGGAATAATCAAAAGCACTTGGTACTCGTTTTCTAGAAAGGGTTATAGTTTGGCATTTAATTGGGTTCAGAGAAAGGCTGTTTTTGTCAGGAGAATGCGGTCACTGTTTGATTTTACTGTTTTAAAAATCTTCATATCATCAGCATATAAGAATATCACTATAGTGTATACATGATTTAACATCATTTATAGCCAGAATGAATAGAAGTGGGCCAAGATGACTTCCTTGAGGTACACCCGAGTGAGCATTTAATGAATCTGAAAGACAGCAAATTCTGAGCAACGTATTCACTTATAAATCATTATTAATATCAACAATTTACTTTATCGCTCCTACTTTTAACCTTCACTGTAAGTCCGAAAAAGCTTCCAACAAACAATACCTACCCACATTAAAACTTAAAGCTTTCAAATTTAAACCAAAAAATAAACAACAACAAGTTTTATTTCAGCATCGTGTTCGTGCATCGTCTCCGCGCCGCTTTGGCTGTTTTTTTTTTTTTTTTGTTTTATTGATGCCAAAGCGAAGTGCCCAAGTCAAACAGCCAAAGTGCTTTTTTCTTCCACGAACCGCAGACGTCTGAGTATGACGGTAAACACAGGCTAAAAAAGTACGAACGAACGAAAAGCAAGAACACAGAAGATAAACTACATTTTTGGCATCAAGAAAAAAACATAAAAATAAACAAAGAAAACATATTTTTTCTGTGTTAAATCAAAAAAAGTGTTAACTCCCTTTAACGGCAGTTGATTTTACGGGTTTATTTAGTTCATCATGAAAATGAGAGTTTCAGTATTTTTTTGCTTCAATTTTAAAGTTCGATTGTCCTGATTTTGTGGATGTGAATGGACATCTCGTGTGAAAGTATTGAAATTTCACAAAAGTCCTTTCCAAACGGATGACCATTATCTCTCTCGTATCCTAAAATAAAATAAAAAAAACCTTGGAAAACGTGAAAAATTATATTATCTGCCAACCAACCTACTTGTTCATAGTGAAATGTTATAGGTAGGTATCGTGGATATTTTTGTCACAATGTGCAACGCGTGTAACAGATCTAAAACGTATCCTTATCGGTTGGTGATGATGACGTGTCCTTGAATGGGTACGGCACCCCCACCCTTCCTTCTGCCTACAAAAAGGTTTTCATTCATCTATATGCTCAGTTCAGTCACTGAATCCTTGAAGTAAAGAACAACGAAAGCAAATTACATACATACATCCAGGAATAAATATGTATAAAGTTCCAGGACTAATTTAGTCCTTGGTATAATTTTTTTGTTTATTTGTTTTTGTTTCGGGGAAAATAAATTTAAATCCCCGCGTGCGTATATGCTCTATTTTCAAAGTGTGTTCCCTTCTATTCCATGTGCCTCTAATATACAGTGTGATAGTCCTTGTTTTTTTTTTAATTTCCTCAAAAACTATACCTAACTACTTATCTATAATTTTTATGAAAAAAATTCATTGGTTACAAAAATAATTGCCATCCTGTCGAAGTTTCTAAGTAAAATTTGTGCAATCTGCACCAACAAGTGGAGTAGCAGTAGTAGTGAAGGTGCAGGTGGCAGAAATAGCAGCAGTAGCAGGTGCAAGCATATCAAGCGATACACAACAGCAATGTCGATGGCGGTGGCAGAGGACGAAGATTCCTATTGCAAAGGAAGTGATGATAATGTAAGTGTTTTTTTTTTTTATTTATTGTTTTCTTCAAAACACAAATTTCCTAAAAACCTTAATTTTGAATACGAAAATGTGTACTTATCCGTCTTGTGGATACTACTCATGATGGTGGAATATAAATACAAAATGTAAACTATGTGGGTGGTGTGAGGTGTGGTGTGACCCCTTTCCACTGTATAAAACCTCGCCGATCCTTTTCATTCAGAAAATCTACAATTTATTTGGCTCACATAAGGGAACATGTATTGGGTTTATAAAAAATTTTATAATTTTTAAATTTCAAGTAAAAGAATAAAAGCTAGTTAAATTAAAAATGCCATTGTTCTTCTAAAAGCAGTTAGTGAAACCAAAAATCCCCCATTTTAAGGCCAAATGACCTTTTAAATGAAATGAAAAATAAATCATGAAATCGGCCATTAGAAAATTTAAGTAGGTAAACTGTTTTAAAATAAGAAAAGTGTTAAATAGTAGTTATCATCCTAAAACCTTTATATTAGTCTGTTTATAAGACTCCTACTTATTCATAAAAAATAAAAATAATCCGGGTAAATTATCATTTCAGCAACTACCTAGTAATATTTGTTGGTTTATCTGGCTAAGGGCAATGTTTTCTGAGCCCTTGCGGGTAAGATTAGTTGTTTGTTAGGGTGAGTGCTGTATGTAGCTGGTCGGTGCAGCAAGCAACTTACTTGTTTTCGTATTGCGTACGTTGCTTTCTTGTGTATGAAATGCATTTTGCCATTTTCAACTTATCTTATCACTTAGGGTTCGCGTAGACGCGAACACAGCCGAATCATCAGTCGATTTTGGCTTGGAGCGACTGTTTCAGACTATCGACTACATATATTTTTGTTAATCAAAACACATGTCAAATTCTACATACAAAAAAAAATAAATTAACAAAACCTTGAACTGTTTTTGTCAGTTTTTGGAAGTAAACAAACATACCATATTATTAAAGATGTAACCGACAATATGACGATAAATCCAAACAAGTTGGGATAAGTCGGTTGATCGGTAATAATTGGACGCCATCGGACGATGTTCAGGGTCAAGATATAGGGTCCTACCAATAATCAAATTTAGTAACGACTTAAATATTTGAGAAAAATTGGCCATAATGGTTAAGGACTATACAAAATTAACCATACATGTTATGTGTCATATTTTAGAGTCCATACCATGTAATATTTATTATTTATGGTCCACGTAAATTTTAAAGTCATACCATGGTTGGTTTATTATTAAGGGCCCATATAATTATGGTCCATTTTACTTAAATATTTAAGTCGTTACTAAATTTGATTATTGGTAGGGCCCATAGAATATAAAGGTTATATTTTGGCGCAACATTTTGTTTATCTTTGCGCATTACGACACTCGAACTTTTTCTCATGGAGTTCAGTAGATATCATTTTATTTCTATCATTTAAAATCTGAAAATCACACAGGTGGTAGTCATTTTAACTAGGGAAGTTCTACTGGGCTGTCAATGTTATAGAACTTTCCAAAATAAAATACGACAATATTATAAATACACAATATTTTTTGAAGAAACTTTGTTGTTTGTTTTTGCAGAAATTATTGTACTGGAGCTAAAGTGATGACAAAACCATGCATTTTGTCTACAAGTTCCTTACAGTTAAATTAAATTAAGGTCTGCTCCCTCCTTAACTATAAATTGTTGGAGCCGTTTTCGTAAAAAATATTTTTTTATATATAATAAATTTTGTGCACACTTTTAAAACTAAAATCTGGTATGCCAACATTTAGTTTGTAATAAAATACCCGATTTCAAGATATTGAATTTTCAATATTTAAAAAAACAAAAATTAGTTTTTCAAAAATGTGTATAATGCAAAATTGTTTGAATTATGAAGGAGCTCTTGCAAAATTTTTTTTGTTGAAATCGGTGTAGTCGTTAACGAGAAATTTGAAAACCAAAAAATCAGTTCTATGACAGGTACCGTTTATAACCGTTATTGGTAACATTTTTTTTTTATCAAAATACTGGGGTGGAATCGGCTAAGATGATAGTTGATTGTTGATCATCAAAATAAATGATTTTGCTCCACGTATGGTGATTATGAAATTGACTATCACTTTTTTGATATGGTTTGTGGGGTCAGCTATTTAGGTGTCACTTTCATATATTTTGCTTAAAATTTTTGAGAAAGATAAGTTGCGTTAGCTTAAGCTCCGCCATAAATCGATTGTTTGTTTATGAATAGTAATGTTTGTTCATATACATAATATAGGTACTCCAAAGCAAATTTTCTACGCGCCGAACAGAACGAGAAATTACAAAAAATTTCAATTGCTCAGGAAGAAATCAAGGAATAAAGGAAATATCCTGGAACATCCTTACCCAATGTACCTACCTTATGATACCTCAAATAATATTTGTTAAGTAAATAAAAAGAAACTCACAAAAAAACGTTTGCTTTTCTAAAGCATTTTATTAAAATACCATACTAACAAATAAAGTTTTTAAAAAGAAAACAATTTTATTGGCGATCCATTTGCATTAAAGCCCCAGCTGGTCCCCTTGATGCTTTAGCGATGTTCGCCCAGAGCTTGATAAGGCATTGTACATAGTACTTCTCCAGCTAGGTTAAAAATTGTGTTTTGCTAATTTTAAACGAGTTAAGCATCGTACTATATCCCCTAACATTTTACTAAAGTTAAAATCACCAAGTCTTTATTTTATCTTTTAAGTATCGTATTAAATCCATATGAGAAATTTTGAGAAATTTACTCCAGGTATAGGATGGACCCGGAGTTTCCAGGTTCGAGTCCTGCTGGTACCCAACTTTTTTTTTTCTTTTTTTCTCTTTTAGTTTTTGTAATAATGAAGTTGAAATGATAACAATATAAATATCGGGTACTTATTTAAAGCACATGTTGGGTTTCCATCAACATATAATTAATTTACAACGCATAAAACCAATAATTGTGTTCATCAAATTCAAACCCTACAAATGATAATGATCACTTTACACAGATCAAATTAAAGTTGATAATCAAAATTGATTATCAAAACAGCAACAGTCAACTATCGCCTTAGCCGATTCCACCCCTGATCATAACTTTAATAGAAAGCACCCATCTTTTTATCAAAATTCTTGGAGCCGATTTCGAGAAAAATAAGTTTTTTCTTAACGGTTCTTCAACATTTGTATGAAAGGTACCTTTATTTTTGAATTTAGAAACATGATTTTTTCAAATATTCTACAAAATAATACAAAATTCTTTCAAACCTAGTTCTAAAAATATTGACCAAGTCGTTTTTAAAATATTTAGTTTTCAAAAAGAAAAAATTGATTTTTTTTTTAAGTTCTCAACTTTTTTTTAAATTTTGGTTCACAATAAAAAATGAAAAATTTTAACTTAACTGTTTCCGAGAAAATCAAAAATCAAAAAAATAGTTGTTCAAAATTTAAAAAAAGTTGAAATGAAAAATATTACTAAAAGGTAGCATTTCCTTATCTTAATTATTTTAATTTTTGTTAACCAAATCCTCGGAAGTATTTTTGAGAAAAATACAATTTTCCTTTTTGGTGAAAAAATTGTATGGCAGGTACCGTTATTTTTGGTCCTTAACAAAATTAAGAAAAATGTGGGCATATTTGTTTGAAGAAAATCCCTCCAGCCGTTTAGGCTGTAGGGGCGAGGACAGACAGAAAGACAGACTGACCGACTGAATTGCGAGACCCACTTTTACTACTTTCCCTACTAAGACACAATTATTTCTGGAGTTGAGGTCACTTGTACTTTTTAATTCAATTGTTATTATTTATATTTAATAATAGTTTTTTTTCCGGATTGGCCGTGTAATCTTAATTTTAATTTAGCTTAACTATTATATAAAAATGAAACAATTATTTTGTTCCTTCGCGTATTACTCAAAGTATTAAACTGATTTACGTGAAACAAATTTTATAATATAATAGTCTTAGGCTATTTTGCATTTCTTAATTTTTTTTTTTTTTTAATTTTCAGAACATTATTGATTTTTAATTTCTTGTCACCTATTTCCTAAGAGTTTATCCCAAATATTCACTAATACACTGAAAACGGTTTGATATTTTAAAATAATAACAATTTTTTGATAAACTTAACATTCATACGAACATTTTAAGACCTATATCTTTTCTTAATTACAATATAAAATTTTGAAAGTTATAAATTTTTTTAAATTATTTCTATCCAGGAATGCTATTCAAGAGCAATCAACGGGTACCTAGCTGCTTTGTTTTTTTTTTTTTTGTAATTTTTGTTTTGTTATTTTCTTCCGCAAACTGAATTCATAGACCCCTTTCACACAAGGAAACTGAGTTGCCGGCGATTTTCAGTTTGTTGGCGAGAAGGGCGTAAAAGGAAGACAAAAAATCTCTCCTCACACCCTTCTCGACTACAAACTAGCCAGTTTCTGGCAACTCAGTTTCGTTGTGTGAAAGCCGTCATACCTGTAGTTGTAGAAAGGTAAAAAAGTAGTATGACGGGAAAACATTTTACAGTCGTGTGTATTGAAAGAAAGAGTTACAATTAATATTAAAGCAATTGAATGGTGTTTGGTGAATATTTTCAAAGGCAAATATTATGATAAGATTCAAATGAATTCCGTCTTAAAAACGCTTCACATATTAACAAAATGGCTACACTGCAAAAACATTGTGTATTCGGAAGTTAAAAAATAAAAATACATACGTAGGTAGGAAGGTATGCAAATATAAAAAAAAAAACTCCTTTAATATGATGTACTTATACCTTGCAAACAAAATATTTTTCTTAAAGTTTGCGAAGCAACGTGGGCACGGGTCGGCTAGTTAACAATATAGAGTGTGATTTAGTACTCACGCTGAACGTTTCGCATCAAATTACATTCAGCCTCGTCACCGGGAAACTGCTGTTGAAAGTTATGCATTAGATTGACTACGCAAGTTGTAGCGGTGCGTATAGCTTGTTATATCTCATGTTGTTGTTTGTTTGTTTTATATAGTTTCTGTATAACTTTCAATTCAAATTGCATTTGCATTTCAAGTCATTCTCTGCGGTTAAATTTAAGCGTAAGACTTTCAAATAAATTTTGAGATTTTTTGATTTTATGTTACAGGGCAAAATATCTAATCGTAAAAAATTTGTGTATGAGCAATCATTCGAAATAAAAATAACAAGTACATAGCGAAACCATAAAATGGAAAAAATACTTTGTATGTAGGTGTAAAATGACAACTACTTACCTGGAAAATTAATCAAGTTTTCGGCGAGGCACCAGAGAGTCTTACATAGATTCGAGCAAGGGGCTACAAAGGGTTAGTTCTGGCCAAAACAAGGCCCCGTTAAAAACTTACTAGTGCCTTGCCCAAAGTTCATTGAAACTTGGCATTTTTTCAGTCGGGGAAGTACCAGAGACGTGATTTAGAGTTACTGTTGAGTGATTTAATCATGGGGAGAAACGTAGGAAACTTGATACCAAAATTAAAAAAACGACCTAAAAACTGCCAACAATACGTCATATAATAAATTGCGGGAAAACGGTTATCCGCATAGAAAAAAGTTGTAAAACGAGTAAAAGCTTCTAACTGTAACTGCTCGTGTGCAAATACAAACAAAAATCAGGAATTGAATAAAGTTTGTCAAAGTTGAAGACTGAAACGAAATGGGACCAATAATATTTAAAACCCTTATACTCGTAAGTGAAAGAACAAGCGAAAACGAGAAAACGATTGTAGGACATCCTGTATACACTCGTAGATTTTGTATACAAATGTATTGATATGCCAAACCCAAAAAACATACTTAGATGATGGGAGTTTATTTAAAAATGCTAGTCTAACTTCAACTGGAATATTTTTGGAACTTACGACACTGTTCCGAACTTTTTTAACCAAATTTCAGCCTGTTGTTGAGTTCAAAAAATGTATACCGATCTGCCGCTGCACTAATTTTGTTGTATTTTTTTTTATTAATTCTGAAGACACCTACACAATTTTACTGTAATTTTGTTCGAATTCCCAATCGTGTCAAAATTTCGTAGCCATTTTAAAATTTTGTTCTAAAAACTTCCTAGACATTTGTGTTTTTGGAAAAATGACTATACCTTTCAATCAATTTTGAATGCTTTAAAATTAAAATTCCTTTTTTACTTCACGATTTGTTCAGCATTTACTGTTAAAAATCATTAAGTTGCCTTTTTTGCAAAAAAAAACATTAATAACAAAGCAATATTCGGTGTATTGGCGGATAGCCGCGCAGAAAAACAATCAAGTTTTCGAAAAGCCATTACAGAATTTTACATAATTGATACAATGATAAAAATTATTTTAGACTTAAAATACAATACAAAATATGCTTAAAATCCTAAAAATCGATACAAACTATATAATCATTATAAAATACTAGCCGACCCGTGCTCGTGTTGCTTCGCAAACTTTAAAAAATAATAGTTTGTTTGCTATAAGTACATTATATTAAAGGAGTTTGTTTATATTTGCATACCTTCCTACCTACAAATGTATTTTTTTTTAAGCTTCCGGATACACAATGTTTTTGCAGTGCAGCCATTTTTTTAAGCATGTGAAGCGTTTTTTAAGACTGATTTCATTTGAACTTATTCATAACATTTTCCCTTTTAAAATATTCATTTTAATATCTTAATCTTGAAGATCCGACCATTAGAAAATCAATTTATACGATTTTTACTCGAACCAAATCAATTTTTTTTCACCCGAAAACACCTTCTTTTTTATATATGTATATTAGGGTGGTCCTTATAAAATTCAGTGCCTTATTTTGAATAATGCACCCCCCTAATTTGTTCTAAATAATTACAAAAAATTCCTGTAAAATTTTAGCTCATTATATTACCGTTAACCCGGCCTCCAAGATATCTGAAGTTTTATATGGGTGATTCTCCACTAAAAGCTCCTTTTCGCGGCCCGACTAAAAATAGTTCAACAAATTAAAAAAAACTTATTTATTTTGAACTCAATAACAGCGCAAGCAACGTTTCTAACTGGTCCACTTCTAAATTTTAAATATTTGCAGATATGTAATAAAAAAATAATTGTTTTTTATGGTCCAAATGTCATTTCCGTCGCGTATCTCCTCCTTGTTTTAGCGCGGAAAATGGATTCTTTGTTTGTTTTTAAATGCACAAATTATTGTTTGACTGAGTTCCAGGATTAAGAATATGTAGTTAAATACAACTTCCCTAAAAATTCTTTCAGACATGTTTGTGTCTCCATGTATTTGCATCATTTCCGTAAAAAAATGTAAAATGCCTATAAATGCAAATTAACAGCCGTCAGTTTATAGGATTTAGACTAAATGAAGAAATTCATTCATGCTTCCTTTGAAATATATTCAATTAAATGGGTGGGAAATCAGTTTCGTGTGTAATTTTAAAGTAAGTGGCTGTATTCCTCACGTGTTTCACCAATTTCGACATTTCCGTAGGTGCATATAATTTTAAAAAGTGATAGTAAAAAAAAATATTTTGTAAAAGTCTTGTGAAGTTATGTTGCAGTTACCCGCGCAGAAAAACAATCTAGTTTTCGACATGGCACTGGAGAGTTTTAAATACATTCTGGCAAGGCCCCAGCATGGCTGAGTAATGGACAAAACTAGGGCCTTGTCGATTATGAAAAACCACTCTAGGCCCCGGACCAGTCAAAACTAGATTTTTTCAGATTTTTGCTAGAAACATTAAAAAAGGGTATTTTAGTATCGGTTGTGATCCGATATTAAAATAACTCAGATCGAAAATAAAAACCTGAATATTAAAAATAATAGCGTAAATTTGTATGAATTTAATACGATATAAAGCAAATTTAGTATGATACTGGGCATTTTTGTAAAATACTCTTATTATCATATTATTTGATTTAGTACTTATGTAGGTATTTTTTTTAATAAATTTATTTTTTATAGATCTACATACAACTTTGAACTTGATTTTCTGAAAACAAAACTACATCTTTCAGCTTCGAAATAGCACCTTCAATGTATAAATTCCTTAAAGTAAAAACGTTTAAGTTTTAAATTGATGACTTTTAAATCTTTTAATGTGGGGAGGAGGCTGACGTATAAGAAAATTAAATGACAGTGGAATTCTTTCTTTAGAGAAACAATTCTCACAACCACTTTCTTTTTTTGAAAGATTTCATGTAGAATTTTATACTGAATGTGAGACGTTCATGGCAATTTTTTTGTTGCCATATTTTATTTGGCAGCCAGATCAATGAATGTGCCACTTTCGTGTTTCTGGCTCAATTCGATGAGAATTATTTCTTCACTCTTTCAAATAAGTATTACTTTTTTCAAAGTTCTGTTTTTAAATTTCGATTTTCAAAATAAAGCATCTAGTACCTATCTACTTAGTAGGTTTGTTCCAGAAATCGCGACGAATCGATTTCAATCCAGGTTTATAATTTCCATCTTTCAGGAGGGATTCGAAAGTAAATACCTATATGACTATCTTGGTAGGATTTGCATGAGCGTGAAATTTTTAACTTTTTTTTTGTAACCAAAACTGATCAATTTGGAAAAAAAACGCAGAATATAGCAATAACGCATTTCCGTGTTTTTTTTTTTCAAATATCTTTTGAACCCCATGGTTTACAGCATAATGGCCATATAGTTAAACAAAGATAATGCAATAACATTTTCAACAATATATGACTTATTGCTGTTGAGTAGTTAGAAGAGTAATGAGGAAATGCATTATTGAAGTTGTTGGTTCTTTGAAGCCGAATATCTCTTGAACCCCATGACTTAGAACTTATCGGCGATATAAATAAATAATGCGAATGCAAGTACCTTTTCAAAACCGAATGTCACATTACTGTTGAATCGGTTGACCATTTCCAATGAAGAATTGCACTGTTATTCTTTTTGCCGATTTTTAGGTCTAAATACCTTTCGAACCCCATCGTCTATATCTTTACGGCTTTCACAAAATAAAGTACATGCTTTATACTTTTGAACGATATATGTCACATTTCTGTTGAGTAGGTGCAGCAGCTTCCAATGCGGAATTGCATTATTGCTTTTTATGAATTTTTGCCCATTGCCTCCTAAACCCACTACCTACACTTTATCGGTTCTATACAAAAATTAAGTACACGCAATAAACTTTCAACTGACGTATCACACATCACTGTTGAGTTGGTAGACCATTTACCAATGAGGAATTGAAGCATTATTATTGTTTTTGATGCTTTGAAGCCAAATACCCCTAGAACCCCATGGTTTAGAGCTTGATGGCCATATATAATGAAATGAAGCACATGTAATAACCCTTACAACGATGTAACAGATTACTGTTGAGTTGGTAGACCAGTTGCCAATGAAGAATTGCATTGTATTTTTTTTGCCGTTTTTAATGGCTTATTAACTTTTTAACACCATGATGTACATCTTAACGGCTATATAACAAAATGAAGTAAACGTAATAATATTTTCAACGATGTACGACACTTAACTGTGGGTGGTAAGACAAGCTCCAAATGAAGAGTTGCATTACTGTCATTTTCGGTGCTTTGAAGAGCAATATCTTTTGAACCCCATGGTTTAGAGCCTTACGTCCATATAATTAATTGATGTACACGTCATTACCTTTTCAACGACATATGACACGTTACTGTTGAGTAGGTAGACCACTTTGCCCATTCTCCTTTGTATTTTTCGATTCAATTTGTTTAGTTAAAATTTTGCTTATTTATCAATAACGATAGTACTTACTCTGATAGGATACCGAAAACATCCAACAAGTTCTTACGAGCGAGAACCTCACGAGAGTATGAAACATTTTCCTCGTCTAAATTTTACTTATTGAAAACTTTCAAGGGCTTGGCGTATATTCGACAAGTTTTTCTCGTCTAGATTTCCCCTAAAGAAAACTGACTAGTGCCATTCCGAAACTAGACAGAAACTGGGCATTTTTCCAGCCGGATAGTTATACAAAATTAAAAAAATAATATACTTTCTATTTTTTTTGTCTAAAAAGTTAAAAAACATCGATTTTCGTCATTTCCGTCGCGTCATTTGCGTCGCCTTTATTGGGTTACGGCGATGAGAAAATGGTTACGGAAATGTCTTAAGATGTGTTTTTTCTTAAAAAAATTAAAAATGAATTTATTGCAAATCATTAAAATTTTTGTGCATGCATTTAAAACCTAAAAGGCAATTGCAGACCGTAAAACTGAGATAGGTGAGGAAGCGAAAACGTAACAAATTATTTATCTTTACTAGTTAAATGCAGTGTTGCCGTTTTGACCTGTTTCATGTCAAATTTGACAAGATTTCATCGCTGTTGACATGAAATGAAATACAAATCTTGTCAAAAGTGTTTTGACTTGTTTTTTGACTTTATTCAATAATTCAATATGCAACTCAACTTTTTGTTAAAATATTTTAAAATACATTTCAACTGTAGGCCGAGTGTAATGTGTTATACTATGAACTGCAATAAATGAAGTTACCTTTGAATATATATAATATGGAGTAAAGCCTAACAAAAACCATTCCCATAACCCAATCATATGCTGTCATACAGGTTTAGCAACAAGCTGCACAAAACAACTGATTTTGGTTTACAAACTAATCCTTATCTGGGAGAAGAGTGCGAGGAAAAACTTAACGAATTGAAAATCAAATCGGAAGTGAGCGACGAAGAAATTCATATTTTTAGAAAAAACTGCAAAAGTTTTATTATTAAATTAATAAAAGAATTACAGCAGAGAGTGCCAACAAATCTAAAATTTCTCAAACAGATCAGCATGCTTTCTGTCGACACATGCCTTTCCCAAAAAACAAAAGCTTATAGCTTCCAGTTCTGGAAGAGATGAAGGTTGAGCCTGATTCAAAAGAAAAGATCTTAAGCCAGTGGAGCAATCTTTATTTCATAAAATGGAAAAACATAAAAGAGACAGTGCCTTTCACGTGCGAAGTTTGTTCGTATAAGGATGCCAGTGGAGAAAATCCATTTAAAGAGTTGGCGAAGTTTTCTATATCAATATTGGTTTTTTCCAATTTCCAATGCAGAATTAGAATAAAAACTGTTGCAATAACTTTGGAATAACTTCCTGCAGAAGTAAAAAAAAAAAGTTGGAACATATGCTATATACAAAAATATAGATATAACCAATGAAATTGAATGTGATAGCTCAGAATTTGAAGATCTTTAACTTTATGTACCTTAACTTAAGTACCTATGTACCTATTTTTATATAATAATAATTTATAAAATATTATTTATTTTAATTAACTCGTTGAATTGAAGTTGAAATATTTTATGTTTTGTTTATAATTAAAAAAATGTATTTATGTTATCATTAATATTTGGTATTTTGATATTTGACTTTTTTTTTACTAGAGACAAACTTTTCAAATATTTGACTTTTTTACTTGATTTGGAAGAGACAAATAAAGTCAACAAGTCAGATTTGACTTAATTTGGAATTTCGACTTGGCAACACTGGTTAAATGTCATTTCCGTACCACACAATCATTTCCGTAAATCAATTTTATTTAGATTTTAATAATTTTAAATAAATTCCTGTAATACCGTAAGTCTTTTGAATGCATCCTGAATCACACGGCCCTTGTTACAAGGAATATTTTAAAAGGAACATTTTTGTACTGGTTCATTATCATTTCCGTATCGAAGGCGTCATTTCCGTATCAAGCCCAAATTCTCAAAAACGCTTAAAATGAAGTGCCCGCACTTTAAATTATTAATTTATTCCATAACATGTAACAACATTTGAATGTACATAATTTTCTCTTAAATTTATGTGTGGGAGATTGAAAACTGAATTTTTGCATACATGTAGTAACTTTTGTCATGTTTAAAAAAAATGTATTAAAAAAAATTTACAATATCTTTTAAAACTAAAATTAAATAAAAAAAATGTATTTGTTTAAATGGTTATAGGTAGGGAAACAACTGTTGTAAATTTTTTTCAGATACATTTTTATGAATACCACAGAAGTCATGAAGTCACTTTGCAAAAATCAATTTTTTTTATCAATCATTACCAAAGTTAAGATTTTCCAAATTTGGATTAACAAAAATACATGGGAATTCCCATATAAAACTTCAGACGTTTTGGGGGCCGGGTTAACGTTACTGTCAACTGAAGAGTCCAAGTGAGAACGCCGGGACGAAACGCCAATTTTTATGGACTAAAGGCCGTTAAAAGCTACATTGAATCAATAATTCAACAAGTCCAATTAAATAATGCTAAGTCTTCTACTTGGCTGATGTATTTCAGTAGTATATAGAATTTGTATTATAAAAAACACTCATATGTTAACAATGCCAGGCCACGGGTAACAAAATTTCCAACAATTCTTGATTAGAAATTCTAATTGGGTTGGATATAGTTCACATTCGATTTTCGCTGTAAAATTGATGTAAGCTGGACTGAACTTAATAAAAATTGCGTCTTGACAAGGCCCTCACTGTCAACTGAAGAGTCCAAGTGAGAACGCCGGGACGAAACGCCAATTTTTGTGGACTAAAGGCCGTTAAAAGCTACATTGAATCAATAATTCAACAAGTCCAATTAAATAATGCTAAGTCTTCTACTTGGCTGATGTATTTCAGTAGTATATAGAATTTGTATTATAAAAAACACTCATATGTTAATATAAAGAGCTAAAATTGTACAGGATTTTTTTTTTATTATTTAACACAAATTAGGGGGGTGCGTCATTCAAAATAAGACAGTGACCCTTATAAGGACCACCCTAATGTACATAAAAGCGATTCATGGCGATTGCCGATGATCGCAAAATGTGACTCTTTTCTTCCTGCATAACATACCCAGCGGGAAATATCAACCAATGAATGTTATAGCTGAATTCTTCAATCAATTCACTAGCCAAATAATAAAAGAAACGTCATGCAATGACTTAGTGAGTGAAGAGTCATGCGAGGTTTCCTCAGTTCATAGATTTGAACCCACTTTTTGCTTTGTGTGTAGAAAACAACAAGACAACAGCAATCAATTCACTAGCCAGATAATACAAGGAAACGACAGGTAATGATTTAATAAGTGAAGAGTCAAGAGTCATACAAGGTTTCCTCAGTTAATAGATTTGAACCCACTTTCTGCTTTGTGTTAGAAAACAACCCTTTCTGTCGTTGAATTAAAAATTGCTTTTGAATTATAAGATGAAAAAAATATTGAAAAGTCATGTAGAAGTTCATCAGTTCATCGTCTATGTCCTTTCATATGCTTTGTAAAGTGTGCACCGCCATTGTGTGTTTTGATAGATGTTGATTTTTTTGTGTTCTATGGGTTGACATTGTCTACTGACTAAATATTATAAGAGGACTTATGAATTTCCATTAAAAAGAGGCAATCTCAGATTTTCTCAAAGTATTTCAGTTTTTTGGTTAATCACCACTTCGCATATGAAGTGGTGATTAACCAACAACCACTGACCTAGTGATTTAACTTTAATTTTAAGTTTTAATTCTATATTTTTATTAACCAATCACAAATAATTCACTACACAACAGAGTTAATGAATTTACTATTTATTTAATTTTCTTCACATTTTTCATATTGAATTAACTAATTGCTGAATAAATTATTTTCATTACCATTTTCATCGAAAATATTGAACTGATGAATAAACCACATACATTTATGCAGTAAATTCATAGATTATGCAACCACCATGTTTTTCATCATCTGGGTCGGTGAATAAACAACTTCCAACGAAGTAGTGATTTCGTTGGCGAATTTGCATCGGATTTTCAGCACGTGCTTCCCGCCTAGGACATGCCCATTTTAATTTCATCAAAGGAATCAGCTGAAAAGTGGACGGTGCAGCTACCATTCCTTAAGGAAAAAGCTGATTTTTCCTCAATGAATTTTTGAATTTTTCCCGCTGGGTACCTACCTAATTCACACACGCACACGCACACACACTTTCTTGCTACAATGGTGACTTTACATTGTGGCGTTACATTCACTTTTTTTTACTCAACTACACCATTGGGCTCAGGCAACAGGCATGAACATGAATTCAGTTTGCGGAAGAAGAGAACAAAACAAAAATAACAAAAAAAAAAACAAAGCAGCTATCCGTTGGTTGCTCTTGAATAGCATGCCTGGATAGAAATAATTTATAAAAATTGATAACTTTCATCATATATATTATTTCTGTTGTCAAACTCCTTTTTTCTCATTTATAAAATAGTCAAATCCACTAAAATAGGTATCACTGAATAGGAAATTACACATACCTACTCATGACATTGCACAAAAACTTTATGTTATACCAGACTATTTTCTATAAATTTCTGAAATTTCAAATAATTCAATAAATGAAAATTTTGACATAAAGAATACATCACTTTTAAATGAATGAGTGAAAGAGAAAAATATGTATTACTTCTGTAATTTAAAATTCTCTTTTTTCGCTACACCTTGAGTGAGTAGGGGAGTAACATTCTTTAGTTACGCCATGCCTGAATGAAAGAAACATATTGATTAATTTTGTAATGTATAATCCTTTTTTTCGCTTGCACATTGAGTGAGTGGTGGAGAATCGTATTTGTTACCTACTCTTGTTGTTTGTAATCTTTTTTCTCAATATAAAAAGCCGAATGCATTTATTAGGTATCACTAGATTGCATGAATGAAAGAAACATATATATTAATTTTTTTCCTAAGCACGGGAGCTAAAATAACTATTTTTTTCTTTATGAATAAGGGTAAAAGAATATTATAAAATTAGTTTCACGTAAATCAGTTTATTATTTTATGAGTTATACGCGAAGGAACAAAATTATTCTTTCGTCTTTATCGCAAATTGGTTCCATATAATCTTATGGAAAAACAATTTTTGTAATGTTTATCTTAATGACTAACAATTTAATAGATTTTTCTTAAGATGCCAATCAATCAATTTGTTACTTTCGCGGGAGGAAAACAACCGTTGAGTTTTTTCTTTTGATTCAGCCTAATATATATACAAATCTTGGTTCTATTATTTTTTGTTTTGTTATTAAATGACGAACAATACACATATTCCTACTAGTTCATTTCAGTAGAATATTTAAGCCTTTTCATCGTTTCAAATTCATCACCAATATCTAGAGTGCCACCAGTTCCACTATTGTAATCATGTTCATCGTCATAGCATCTTGAAGATATAGACTGCACAGATGTAACCGTTGCAGAATGATGTCGTTTAATAGCAACTAAATTTCCACCTCGTCCGCCACCACCACCGCTGCCGCCATTTAGATATATAACTACCAGTTCCACCCCCATTAATAGTTGTTTGTCCAGATGATGTTGAGACAATAATCGATTGTTGTTGTCCGGTTGAGTTATTGTGGGAAGATATATGGTATGGACTTTTGTTGTATTGACTATATGTGCACTGTAGGACGATGGTTATTGGTTGCATAAAACTGTGAGTTGTACATAAAGTCTTCAGCTGAATGATTTTCCAAAATGTCCTTGATAAGACATTCCAGGGGATCCAGGAGCTGACCGCGGCATACCATATGATGGACGAAAACATTGACTTCCTTGTTGTCGACGCTTTTTTTATAGCTTTAGTCAATAAGCTTATCTTCACTGGTTGGATTTATACGCCAAAAACTTCCTTCACCTGGTTCATCTTGAGAACGTGCAAGTTTAATAAAATATCTTTTCAAACTGAGATTGTGACGAATTGAATTCTGCCAGTCTTTTCGATAATATGAATAATTTTTTGATAAAAAAGAATAAATTCCGTATAAAGTTAATTGTTTATCAGAAGCTGCTGATATCGATTGAACTATTAATTGTGCATAGCTGTATGGTGGTTTTTCATGGTCATTATAATTTGAAGTCGATGGTGTTTAAAACATATCTTGACCTTGTAGATTGCTGTTATTATTATAACTACTATAACTTTGATAGTCTTAAAAACCCTGGCCAGGGCTCGTTGGGCAGATATTCGGAGCACTTATAGTACCAGTTGGCGATGGATATCGGTTTTTAATTTCTGTTTTAGGAATGGAAATTTTAAGGGGTGAATATATCACATTTGATTTTTCCATTGACGTCGCATTCAAATTTCTTCGATCAGAAAAATAGTGCATTTTTGACAAGTTATTGTTGGCGGGTACGTTGTTTGTAGACGCTATTCCATTATTATGCAACAATGGGGAAGATGTTGTTGTTGAATCAACGAAGCATTCAAATAAAATTCGAATTACTGTGCTTGGAAACCGAAAGGAACAATACTTGGGCAACTCTTCATTGGTTCTGCATATCTCCGTTGAAAGAGATATTTTTTGTTTTGTTGTTAAATGACGAACAATACACATATTCCTACTAGTTAATTTCAGTAGAATATTTTGGGCTTTTTATCGTTGTTTCAAATTCATCACCACTATCTAGAGTAGCGTTGCCAGATTTTTTTACAGCGAGGCGGGACAAATGACTTAATTAATGAGAAATTCCGAGATTTTAACCGTTTGCCCGGGACAAAATTAAAAATCATAGAATGTATACCTATCGATCTTTTATTAATTGCTAATTAATATGAAGATAACGTTGCAGGTGCGAGTATTTTGATCATAAAATAAAATTGATTGATGAAACTTAAAAATAAGAACTTCTACTTCAAAATGAATGCATTATTAAATTTTTAATTATTAGATAATGTAATTTATTTTAACATAAACGATCATTTTTTTTAATTATATAACCGAGCCGTGCTCGCGTGGCTTTGCAAACTTTATAAAAATAATATTTTGTTTGCTATAAGTACCTACATAGGTAATATTAAAGGAGTTTGTTCATATTTGCATTCCTTCCTACCTACATTTGTATTTTTTTTTAAAGCTTCCGGATACACAATAATTTTTGGTAGTGTAGCCATTTTGTTAATATGTGAAGCGTTTTTTAAAACTTAATTCATTCAATTGCTGTCATATTAATTGTACTTTTAATACACACGACTGTAAACTGTTTTCCCCGTCATTTTTCCATCCGGAAACACCTTTTTTATATAAAAGCGACGCAAGGCGATTACCCGGCCATGATAGGAGATACACAATACACAAATAATTTGATCACATAATGTGTCTCTTTTCTTTCTACATAACATACCTACCTAGTTCACACACGCACACACTTTCTTGTTACAATGGTAGCTTTACATTGTGGCGCTACATTATATACTATTTTTTACCTTTCTACAACTACATCATTGTGCTCAGACAGCAGCAGTGGCGTACGCAGGGGAGGGCTTAAGAGGCTTGAGCCTTCATATATCATCAAAGAAAGTTTTTTTTATTATTTTTAGTTCAAATTTTATTGTTGTTAATTTTGAACTTTAGCAGTATTTTCAATTTTAATTTTAAAAAAATCAATAGACATGGATGTCGTATTGAAATCATTAGTTCATACCACACGTATTATTGAAACCCAAACAAAATTCCCTTGCAATCAGTCAAATTTCGCAAAATGATTTCACACATTTAATTTTTTCCTTCTTTTCCCATTTAAAAAAAAGCCGGAATGAAATAACGAATGCAGTGCACTAATTAAGATTATCGATACCCTTGATATTTTCTCTTTTTTATTGCTTTTTAGTGGTCAAATGCTTTAGTTATACTTTACCCAGTATCTTTGCGCTCAGTGAACGTATCAAAAATTCAAAAAATATTTTTAAATATCTGTAAACTATATACTTTTTTTTTCTAATTCTATGCCATAAGGCATTATAAGAAAGCTGTAGTCAATTGATGACATTTGGAAAAACTGGCTTTAACTTGTATCAGAGGTAGACAATCTTCTCAATTTCTTTTTTTTAAGTTAATGGAACGTAATCATTGTCGTTTTAAACTATTATGATTAGTTAAAACTTAAAAGATTAAACATTTAGTTTAGTTTTTGTCAATGCACTATTTTTGGCGTTCAATAACTTAATAAACTTCTTTTTTTAATAAGTACAGAAATCGAATTGGAATACATTTTTATAATTGATCTTATTTAAACTGTACTTAAGTAAAACCTGAGTTTAGCGAAACCACTACGAAAATGCCCAAATAATAATTTGTATAATGAGAATTCCCTTGAAAAATGTTACCATTTTTTTCATTGTAATTGTATAGCTACTGCTTCTGCTTCTGCTACTTTAAAATATAATGTCTGTTCCTTTACTCCAAATTTCTGTCAATTTCATTTCTATTATATGAACTTGACAGGACTTTGGACTAAAAATCACAGAAACTCAAAGGAAAGGAACAGACTTAATAAATGCATTAAAACACATATAGGACTTGTAAAAGTCACGTTATACGCGGGTTTTTGGTTGTGTATGTTGTCAGTTGGTGTACTTTCAATTTATGTGCAATAAACAGTACCTTGGCTATGAGCTTATTTAAAGAAAAACGGACATTTTATTTATTAAAATATGAATTCACTTTTCGCCTATACCCCTATTGCCGTTGACGTTGTTTAAATCGAGTCCATAAAGTGGATTTTGTCGAAGTGGATTTTTACAAAAAATATTTGTTTACAAAGAAAGAAAGGTAAAATTCATTTCATAAGTATAGGGAGTATTTTACGTGTTTTTCCTTTTGTTATTTTTTTCTATTGAAATTTAACTTCTGGTGGTTGATAATACGAAAGGCTTTAATTTTGTTTGCTATTTTGTGATACCTTAAGAAAATTTCACCTAAATTGAGACTGAGTCCCCCCAAACAAAATCCTGCGTACGCTGCTGGACAGCAGGCATGAATTTAGTTTGCGGAAGAAAAGAACAAAAAACCAAAGCAGATACCCGTTGATTGCTCTTGGATAGCCTTCCTGGATAGAAATAATTTAAAAAAAAATTGAACTTTCAAAAGTCTATGTATTGCTCAGCTTGTGTATATAATTAGAAAAGATATCTTAAGATTTTCGTATGAATGTTGAGTTCATCAAAAAATTGTTATTATTTTAAAATATCAAACCGTTTTGTGTGTATGAATATTTGGGACAAATCTTTAGAAATAAGGTAGGTAACAACAAATTAAAAAACAGTAATCTGAAAATTTAAACAAATTAAGAAATACAAAATAGCCTAAATGGTCCTACACACGATCAATTTTTATTGACAATAATTATTGAAGATATTTTCCGTCAAAAATAATTGATGAAACGTTGCAACCACACGTATCAATGAATATTGACAATAAATCAACAAATTTTCCTTTAAATTCGCGAGAATTAAGTCGAAAATCACAAATTTCATATTTATTTGTTTTTGTTTGCCTCCAACTACACAAACACAACCTAAACATCGATAAATACCTTGATGCCGCTCAGAACCCATCCTGACATTGACGCTTACATTTATGAAAACCAAATCAATTTTGTTTCTCATCAATGTCGTCAATGTTTATTGACAATGACATTGAAGAGCATACAAACCATCAATACCCAGCGAAAAATGACATTTTCAGCGAATATTGACAATAAACATTGATCGTCTGTAGGGCCCTTAAAACCGTCTCATAGACGGTGTTTACATTGGACTGACTTATCGGAATTTACAAAAGAGAACGTCAAAAAAAATCCACAAATTTTTAAATTTTTTAAAAATTTAATACTTTTCTTCCTTTATAACTATCAAGTGGGAGTGAGACAAATTTCAGAGAAGTCAAAAATAGTCGGACGAGTCAGTCCATAGTACAATGTGAACACCGTCATAGACATAAAGTATATTAGGGTGATTCTCTGTTAAAAGCTCCTTTTTAGCACCCAAAATGTCCCCTACCTAAATTTATGAAAAAATTATGTACATTCAAGTGTAGTTATAAATTATGGAATAAATTAATGATTTAAAGTGCAGGCACTTGATTTAAAGCATTTTTAAGAATTTGGGCTTAATACGGAAATGACGCCTTCGATACGAAAATGATAATGTACCAGTACAAACATTTTTCTTTTAAAATATTCCTTGTAACAAGGGCCGTGTGATTCAGGATGCATTTAAAAGACTTACCGTATTTCAGGAATTTATTCAAAATTATTAAAATCTAAATTACATCTATTTACGGAAATGATTGTGTGGTACGGAAATGACATTTAACTAGTAAAGATAAATAATTTGTTACGTTTTCGCTTCACCACCTATCTCAGTTTTACGGTCTGCAATTGCCTTTTAGGGGTTTTAAATGCATGAACAAAAATTTTAATGATTTGCAATAAATGCATGATTTTTTTAAGAATAAACACATCTAAAGTCATTCCCGTAACCATTTTCTAATCGCCGTAGCCCAATAAAGGCGACGCAAATGACGCGACAGAAATGACGAAAATCGATGTCCCATCCAGTGTTGCCGTTGTGCGACTTTAGTCATATTTGGACCCTTTTTTTTGCCCCGTGCGACCAGGATACGACTTTTTCAAAAAGTGTCTATTTTGACCCCTTTTCTGAAATCGGCCGACTTTTTGACCCATCTCTAGAAAACTTCTCTTTTCGGTTGATAAAAACTTTCCAACCTTCCTTTAACAGTTACAAAATTTCAATCTCTAAAACGGAATCAAGTTGAAATGTATTTGGTTCGACTCGATGAATATTTATTATATGTTTGGTTTCCCCTTCAACAAGATTTGTATCTTCTTTATTTTTTTAATTATCAGAATAAGAAAGAGAAATGACAGAGAAAGTTTCAAAAGCAATTCAAATTCAAATATAAATAAAAGCCTAAGAGTTTTTATTATAAATAATGTCCAATAATTCCCAAAATTTACTTAATATTCTTATTTAAAAAAAAAATCTGCAAAAAGAATGTAAATTTATTTATTTTTTGTTTTTAACTTTGACTGTAAACACTGATCTCTTTGTTTAAGCTTATACTTAAGTTAATTTTAATTAATTTAACTTATTTATTCATTAAACAAAAAAAAGTGATACTGAAATATAGATGTATGTATGAATGTCCCTATATAAAAAAATAAATTTAATTTAATCAAAATGAATTTATTTTTGTTAAAACTAATTTAAAACAGTAAGAACCTATTTCTTTTGCACCTGATCATTATTTAAATAAAACTAAAAGTTAAAACAACGCAAATATGTTTTATTTTTTTTTCGCAATTTATAAGGATTTCGCTGGATTTGGCTATTATATTAAATAATTTTTCAAAGGTGACTTGTTTTTTTCTCGGGACCCCCATTTTTGTGACTTTTTAAAATATCTCAGCGACAACACTGGTCCCACCCATTTAATTAAATATATTTCAAAGAAAGCATGAATGAGTTTCTTCATTTAGTCTAACTGGCCGAACACAATGGTGTAGCTGTAGCTGTTGCATGTAGCACTGTCAAAGTTCAAAGATACGAAAATGGTTAAATCGACACAATGGGAAGCTGTAGCTGTAGTAAGAAAATTGTCTGCCGCGAAAGTTGACTCAACTTTAACTTTTGGTGGCGCTACAAGCTGCATTTGAGATGATATATGGGTTTCCCGTGTCATTTTTTGACTTTTCACTTTTTTTTTTGGGAACGTTCAATGCATTTAAGAAGTATTTTCTGTTTTTTTTTATTGTTTTATAGTCAGCTATCATACAAATTCAGTTCAAATACTAATTTCATATGCGTTGAACACGTCTCGAATAAATTTACAATTCAAAACAGATGTGATGATGTGCTACATCATTGTAGACGTCCTTTGCGACATAAGTGAGCGTTTTTATTGATAGATTATACTACAGCGATTATTTTAGCTACAGCTGCATCCCATTGTGTTCAAGGGGTAAATCCTATAAGCTGACGGCCGTTAATTTGCATTTATAAGCATTTATAAGCATTTAACATTTTTTTACGGAAATTATGCAAATACATGGAGACACAAACATGTTTGAAAGATTGTAAGTTAATTATTTCAAATAAATAAATTTAATTTTTAGGGAAGTTGTATTTAACTACATATTCTTAATCCTGGAACTCAGTCAAATTAAAATTTATGCATTTAAAATCAAACAAAAAATCCATTTTTCCGCGCTGGAACAAGGAGGAGACACGCGACGGAAATGACATTTGGACCATAAAAACAATTATTTTTTTATTACATATCTGCAAATATTTAAAATTTAGAAGTGGCCCAGTTAGAATCGTTGCTTGCGCTGTTATTGACTTCAAAATAAGTAAGTTTATTTTAATTTGTTGAACCATTTTTGGTCGGGGCCACGACAAGAAGCTTTTAATGGAGAATCACCTTATAAAATTTGTTTCACGTAAATCAGTTAATATTTTATGAGTTATGCGCGAAGGACCAAAATAATTCTTTCGTCTTTATATAATAGTTAAGATTAAGATTTATACAGATAAAAAAGTAATACCTAATTACTTAGAAGATTTTAAGGAAATTTTGGCATATTTCATTATCTCAGTATTATTTCTTATATAATTATTAAATTTTGAACAGCTGAAGTCAAAGTTAAATGTCGTAAGTTATTCAGGGGAGCACTTATTTCATACATCCGTCCACTTTAGAAGCATTTTTGAAAATACTCCTTACTCAGCAAACCAATTGCGAAACACTATTTGAAAATATTTGTCTTCAAATATTGACAATTTAAATGACAGCTGTCAGGTTGCAAAAATACATTCTTCGCTAAGTTGCCCGATAACACGATTCGTTTTTCAGTTGTTTTGTCTTTCGTCTTTTTGACAACTTGGGTGAGGGGAGTAGAAATGTAGAGGGAAGGAAGTAACGAAAGCAGGAATGAAAATTTCAAAACTTTTTCTGGTTGAACTTTGACGTCTCTGATTTGGCAACTACAATGCTTCTCGATGTAAGCAAAAAACGATTTGAACTAAAACTAATTAATGGGAAAATTGTTTTTCGTGATTGAATACACCTAATATACGAGTATATTTGAGAAAGAAGTGATTACAAAATATTTTTATTTCTTACTACTGATTATTTTCACGCAAAACAACCACAAATTCCATGAACGTCAAAATAATTAAAGGAAGAACGACCGTATTTTCGCGAACCATGTAATCATGATCGTTCGTGCATGTCAAAAACACGAAAGACTCGTTTCACACACATTCGGTTTCATTCGGTTCGGTCTCTATTCGGTTTGTACTCGACTGTGCCTGATATGTGTGAAACGATAAAACGGTGCTCTACGGTTTCTATTAGGTTTTTATTTTTGCCGTTTTATCGTTTCACACATATCAGGCACAGCTTAATACAAACCGAGTAGAAACCGAACCAAATGTGTGTGAAACGAGCCTAAGGGCCCTATTATGACTCACGAGTCGAACGTTCGACTCAAGTCGAACGTTTTTAAAATCACATATGTCGCGGTTTTAAGAATAGCAAACTGCAACGTTCGTATAGACCAACATCTCAATTCAACACATTTTGAGGTGAGCCATAAACGGTAGTGCCAAAAGTCAGATTCGCCTAATATTTCTTGCGACTCGCGATTCATAATAGGTGCCTAAGTTAGGTTTGTTTAATTGAAATGTAGGTATGGGGTTTTCCATTGGTAAATTAAGAATTTAATGCGGAATTTGATTTTTTTCGTGACGAATGGAATAATATTTGAATTGGTTTTTCTTTTGATATGGTATTGGTGTATTTTTGTGTCTGTGAACCTGCGTAAATGGTATCGGCTGACAAATATAAAAAAAAATCAGTCAACAGTTTTTATACCTACATTCAAGTTTATTTTTTCATTTGATGGGATTTCAATTTTTTAATTGTAAATAGACGATTACAAGGTTGTAATTGATGAGGGATAAGTTATATTCTATCGACTCATTTCAAACTGTCTACATTCTAATTCAATTATTACATTTTAGTCCTTATATTTTCACCAAAAATTTCTTTCTCCACTGAAATGAATTAATGAAAACATGCACTTGTCAAAATAACAGCTGGCAATTGTTTTGGTGGTAGTAAAAGGAGGGGTAGATCCACTGAAAAATACGGATCTGCAAAATTGATTCAGAATCAGAAAAATATCAAAATTTTTGTCCAATGGAAGGTTTTTATTTGTCAAAATCGGTGATTTGACAGATATGTATCAAAAAAGTATTGAAATTTTGTACCAATGGAAAACCCCATTAAAAACCAATTTCTTAAGGTTAAATCACAATGTAGCAATTGTTCTGTGTTAATGAAAGACATTAATACTGGGCTTTTTTTGTGAGTTTGAGTCATAACCCGGGAAAAAAGCCCTCCCAGCGGGACATAAGACTTTATGCCTGAAATCCGGGACGTCCCGGGTAAACCGGTACGTCTGGCAACACTAATCTAGAGTGCCACAAGTTCCACTATTGTAATCATGCCCATCGTCATAGGCATCTTGAAGATGATGTGATGGTGTATTTCCACTTGATGAATTTATTGACTGCGCAGATGTAACCGTTGTAGAATATGTCGTTGGTAATAGCAACTAAATTTCCATCTCCCCCGCCACCACCACCGCCGCCACCATTTATATTACTACTAGTTCCACCCCCATACTAGTTGTTTGTCCAGATGATGTTGAGACAATATTAGATTGTTGCTGTCCGCTTGAGTTATAGTGGGAAGATATGTGGTATGGACTTTTGTTGTATTGACTATGTGCACTGTAGGACGATGGTTGCATTGCACTTTGTGAGTTGTAGGTACATCAACTCTTCGGCTGAATGATTTTCCAAAATTTCCTTGATAAGACATTCCAGGGGATCCAGGTGCCGATTGCAGAACAATGTCATGCAAAGGTGAACTTTCACGAGAATTATCAATGTGGCCAGGAGATACAGGAGCTGATCGCGGCATACCATATGATGGACGAAAACATTGACTTCCTCGTTGTCGACGTTTTTTATAGTTTTCGTCAATAATCTTAGCTTCACTGGTTGAATACGCCAAAAACTTCCTTTACCTGGTTCATCTTGAGATCATGCAACTTTAATAAAATATCTGTTCAAACTGAGAGAGAGAGTATGACAAATTGAATTCTGCCAGCCTTTGTTCGCTTCTTTTCGATTAAATGGATAATTTTTGGATATATAAACGAATAAATTCCAGATAAAGTTAATTGTTTATCAGAAGCTGCTGATATCGATTGAACTATTAATTGTGCATATCCGTATAGTGGTTTTTCATGGTCATTATAATTTGAAGTCGATGGTGTTTGAAACAAATCTTGACCTTGTAGATTGTTGTTATTATTATAACTACTATAACTTTGAGTCTTGAAAACCCTGGCGAGGACTCGTTGGGCACCTACTCGCAGCACTTATAGTACCAGTTGGCGATGGATATAGGTAGGCTTTTATTTTCGGTTTTAGGAATGGAAATTTTAGGGGGTGAATATATCACATTTGATTTTTCCATTTCTTCGATCGGAAAAATAGTGCATTTTTGACAAGTTATTGTTGGCGGGTATCTTGTTTGTAGATGCTTTTGCGTTATTGTGCAACGATGGTGAAGATGTTGTTGTTGAATCAACGAAGCTTTCAAATAAAATTCGAATTTCTTTGCTTGGAAACCGAAAGGAACAGCATTTTGGCAACTTCATTGGTTCTGCCTGCATATCTCCGTTGAAAGAGATCATCAACTAATACACCATTTTTAATAAAACATGCAACATACACACAAGTATCCGCATCGTAAATCACTTAAAAATGTTTTTGTCGATACGAAACTATTGCGATCAACATGAAAGTGCAAAAGTGACGTAGATGAATTTCGTCCAATTTCAATACAATTTTCTGTTAAGTAAAAAGTTTGTCGTTTTCATGCTTAAGAATTCCGTAAGCACTTTTTGGTGGTGGCACCGGAGCGTTTTGTAGCTGGCTGTAGGTTTGTTGTTGTTCAGCAGCAGTTGATGGTCCAATTTAATCAGTATAAATTTGCTGCTGATTATGTTGTTGTTGTTTAATGTAGTCAAGCAGGTTAAGAGGTTGATGCCAGTTTGTAGGAGAAACACGATTTCTGCTATTTTGTTGTTGTTGTTGCAATGAAACTGGTTAACGAGAATAAGAATGAGCAGCACTGGATTGATTGATTCCAGGGGAATTCCGATCCTTACCGTCATCAGGATCGTTAAAACCACCTTCTGCTGCACCTGCTTCTTCACCTCTTCGATGGTCACCACCTCTTACTTCCGGAGTAGAAACTTCCGATGTTGTGACTCGTTCTTGATATATAAGCTATTTTAATAGCTATGTTGTTGATGCTCAATGGTTGCAGATTTTGGTGGATTCAAATAATTTTGATTGCGATTAATTGATGAACTTGGTAGAGGAGGTGGAGGACTTTCTTCAGTATAATCAGGAATAAGTTGTTCCTTTTAAATTACGACATGATGTGGCGATTGAGAAATAATAGCAGAGTTGTCTGGCGATCTATCAGGATGTTGTTGTGTTTGATAAGATAACTATTATTATCCGTCATCATTCATAAAAAATCTCTTTAGTAGTTTTATTTTTTTTTTAATTTGATTTCGTTTTTATTTTTTCAATTAGTTCCAAATATATGTATATATGTAAGTGCGTATTTTCGTAAATGCAGACAAATCAGTAAATGCACACCACCAGCAAGAAGCAACCAGCAGCACGTTGATCGGAAGGAATTAACATGTAATAAAATAAAAAAAAAACAGCAGGAAAAAATGAGAGAAGACGGTGAAATTATAAAAAGGAAATGATAGACATAGACTAGTATCACCCACTGGCTGAAATTCGTCCATCCAAAATTCACATTCACAGACTCTAGAGGCAAACTAATTGTTTGAAAATTAAATCACAAAATATTTTTTTTAGTTTTAATTTTTTTTTTAAAGGAGTTTGTTTATATTTGCATACATTTCTATATGTATTTTTTTTTTGAAGCTTCCGGATAAACAATGTTTTTTGGCAGTGTACCCATTTATAAATATGAGAAATAAATAAAATTTAGAAATAAAAAATAGCCTAAAACCGTCTCATAGACAATTTAAAAATATTTCCCTTCAAATATTGTCAATTGAAATGACAGCTGTCAGGTTTGCAAAAATACATTCTTCGCTAAGTTAGGTTTGTTTGATTGAAATTTATTGGGTTTTCCATTGGTAAATTAAGAATTTGATGCGGTATTTGATTTTTTTCGTGACGAATGGAATGATATTTGAATTGATTTTTCTTTTGATATGGTATTGGTGTATTTTTGTGTCTGTGAACCTGTAAATGCTATCGGCTGAAGAATACAAAAAAATCAGTCAACAGTTTTTATACATTCAAGTTTGTTTTTTCATTTGATGCGATTTCAATTTTTTAATTATAAACAGACGATTACTACATTGTAATCAATGATGAGGGATAAGTTATATTCTATCGACTCATTTCAAACTGCCTACATTCTAATTCAATTATTACATTTTAGTCCTTATATTTTCACCAAAAATTTCTTTCTCTACTGAAATGAATTAATGAAAACATGCACTTGTCAAAATAACAGCTGGCAATTGTTTTGGTGGTAGTAAAAGGAGGGGTAGATCCACTGAAAAATACGGATCTGCAAAATTGATTCAGAATCAGAAAAATATCAATATTTTTTGTCCAATGGAAGGTTTTTATTTGTCAAAATCGGTGATTTGACAGATATGTATCAAAAAAGTATTGAAATTTTGTACCAATGGAAAACCCCATTAAAAACCAATTTCTTCTGTGTTAATGAAAGACATTAATACTGGGCTTTTTTTTGTGAGTTTGAGTCATAACCCGGGAAAAAAGCCCTCCCGGCGGGACTTTAGAATTTATGCCTGAAATACGGGACGTCGCGGGTAACCATCTGGCAACACTAATCTAGAGTGCCACCAGTTCCACTATTGTAATCATGCCCATCGTCATAGGCATCTTGAAGCTGATGTGATGGTGTATTTCCGCTTGATGAATTTATTGACTGCGCAGATGTAACCGTTGCAGAATGATGTCGTTTAAGAGCAACTAAATTTCCATATCCTCCGCCACCAACACCGCCGCCGCCATTTATATGACTACGAGTTCCACCCCCAATTCTAGTTGTTTGTCCAGATGATGTTGAGACAATATTAGATTGTTGCTGTCCGCTTGAGTTATAGTGGAAAGATATGTGGTATGGACTTTTGTTGTATTGATTATGTGCACAGATGGACGATGAATGATTTTCTAAAATGTCCTTGATAAGACATTCCAGGAGGTCCAGGTGCCGATTGCAGAATCAAAAGTCATGCATCAAAGGTGAACTTGCACGAGAATTATCAATGTGGCTAGGAGATACAGGAGCTGATCGCGGCATACCATATGATGGACGAAAACATTGACTTCCTCGTTGTCGACGTTTTTTATAGCTCTGGCTTCACTGGTTGAATCTATACGCCAAAAACTTCCTTTACCAGGTTCATCTTGAGATCGTGCAACTTTAGTAAGATATCTATTCACACTGAGAATGAGATTATGAAGAATTTAATTCTGCCAGCCTTTGTTCGCTTCTTTTCGATAATATGGATATTTTTTGATGTAAACGAATAAACTCCAGATAAAGTTCATTGTTTATCAGAAGCAGCTGATATCGATTGAACTATTAATTGTGCATAGCTGTATGGTGTTTGAAACATATCTTGGCCTTGTAGATTGTTGTTATTATTATAACTTCTATAACTTTACTAGTCTTGAAAACCCTGGCGACGGCTCGTTTGGACAGCTATTCGCAGCACTTATAGTACCAGTTGGCGATGGATATAGGCTTTTATTTTCTGTTTTAGGAATGGAAATTTTAAGGGGTGAATATATCACATTTGATTTTTCCATTGACTTCGCACTCAAATTTCTTCGATCAGAAAAATAGTGCATTTTTGACAAGTTATTGTTGGCGGGTATGTTGTTTGTAGATGCTATTGCATGATTATGTAACGATGGTGAAGATGTTGTTGTTGAATCAACGAAGCTTTCAAATAAAATTCGAATTTCTGTGCTTGGAAACCGAAAGGAACAACACTTGGGCAACACTTCATTGGTTCTGCATATCTCCGTTGAAAGAGATCATCAACAAACACACCATTTTTACTTAAACATGCAACATACAAATGACAAGTATCCGCATCGTAAATCACTTGAAAATGTTTTCTCGATACGAAACTATTTCGAGCAACATGAAAGTGCACATGTGACGTAGATGAATTTCGTCCAATGTATGTATGTTAAGTATGTCATTTTCATGCTGTAGAACTCCGTAAGCATTTTTAAGTGGTGGCACCGGAGCGTTTTGTAGCTGGCTGCGGGTTTGTTGTTGTTCAGCAGCAGTTGATGGTCCAATTTCATCAGTATACATTTGCTGCTGACTATGTTGTTGTTTTTGAATGTATGCTGTTGTTGTTGTTGCAATGAAAGTGGTACCTAAATGAGAATAAGATTGATCAGCACTGGATTGATTGATTCCAGGGGAATTCCGATCCTTATCGTCATCAGGATCTTTAAAACCACTTCCTCCTACACCTGCTTCTCCACCTCTTCGATGGTCACCACCTCTTATTTCCGGAGAAGAAACTTACGATGTTCTGACTTGTTCTTGATATAAGCTATTTGAATAGCTATGTTGTTGATGTTCATTTGGAGAGTTAAGAACATCTTGCTTTTGGTGCTGCTCAATGGTTGCAGATTTTGGTGGATTCGAATAATTTTAATAGATTAATAGATGAATTTAGTAGAGGAGTTGGAGGACTTTCTTCAATATAATCAAGAATAAGTTGTTCCTGTTTAATTACTACATGATGTGGCGATTGAGAAATAATAGCAGAGTTTTCTGGCGATATATTAGGATGTTGTTGTGTTTGATAAGATAACTATTATTATCCGTCATCATTCATAAAAAATCTCTTTAGTAGTTTTATTTTTTTATTTGATTTCGTTTTTATTTTTTCAATTAGTTTGAAATATACATATATGTATGTATATAAGTGCTTATTTTATACACCACCAGGAAGTAGCAACCAGCAGCACGTTGATCGGAAGGAACTAACATTTAACAAAATAAAGAAAAAAAAACAGCAGGAAAAAATGTGAAAAAACGGTGGAATATAAAAAAGGAAATGATACCCATAGACTAGTATCGCCCACTGGGTGAAATTCGTCCACCCAAAACTCACATTCACAAACTCTAGAGGCAAACTAATTGTTTGAAAATTAAATCACATTTTTTTTTAATACGCACAGTGATTGGCAGTGCAAAACCAAAAATGGCCCAGAGTGTGTTAATGCGTGTCTCAGGTATATTCTGCATATCTCCGCCCCTATGGTTTTCCAACCAATTTCCAAACAATTTAACGAAGTCGGTTGAATATTTTTTAAGCAAATGGTACCACAAACTTTTTTAATGCTATTAGAGAGTTTCACATAGATTCTGGCAAGGGGCTAGCAATGGTAAGCAAGGGTTATACTACGTTTTCATTGCAGCCGAAATGAGGTAATTTCGAAATTAGGTCTTTTGGAACGTCAAATTTGTGTAGGAAATGACGTTCCAAATGAGCTAATTTCGAAATTACCTCATTTCGGCTCCAATGAAAACGTAGTATTAGCAAAGGCTAGAACAAGGGCCTTGGCGATTATGAACCGTTTTGCCTCCTCAGGCACAGGCAATACAAACAAAATAGCTTATGTGGGTCATATCAGTTCAATGCGCAACCCACTGGGCTAACTCGCTATACAAAAATTCAATGTCGAAAGTGAATGAGTTTCATACTCTTATTGTTATGTTTCATACCATATCGCATAACAAATACATACAGAATAGAACAGGATTTTATGTACTTGATATTTAGGTTTTTCCAAACTAAACATTCCTATAATATACAGATGTCTTACACCCATAGAAAAAAGTTTGATCCCAGAAAATATTTTTATTCAGAAATGAACAATAATCTTAAGGGGCCAGTTATAGCGATAATTAAAAACCATCAGTAAAAGTTGAAACAGTTGAAAACTGGATTTTTTTACGTACGGGCGGTTATAGCAATCAGTAAAATTATATCAGTAAATTAATGTCAAACCGATAGCCGCAATCTTTTATTTATTTTTAATGATGCAAAATGCTTCAGTAATTTTTTTTACTGATGAATGGAACAGTAAAAAATGGAACAAAGAAAACTGAAACGAAATGTTCCATTTTTTGTGAATTGGCAATTGGCTGTTCAGTAAAACGAATTTCCATCAGTAAAATAAATAAATCCTTTTTTTACAAAAATTATTCATCCCTGGGATTATTTTTTGGCAGAACAAAATATTTTTATTGACTTGCCATCGATTCGTACCATTTTAATGTTTCAATTCTTTTTTTAACACAGCAAATTATCCAAAAGAAAATTTTTACTGATGGTTTTTAATTATCGCTATAACTGGCGCCTAACTATTATAATAAAGACCTCACTTAGAAGAAGAAATAGAGGAACGTCCTTGTTGGAGAAAAGTGAAGTAGTTTTTAAAATGGTGTGAGATCTCACTAACAAAAATGCATTACAGTAGGGACGGAGTGCTCTTTAGGGGCAGCAACTCACTAGGCCGCCATTATAATAGTCATTTTTGTTTTTTTCCGAAGTTGTTTTAGTGGTGTTCTTAGGAAAAAAAAGAGTACGTGTGTGAAGCAATTTTTGTCAATCTGAAATGTCAAATCGCTAGTGTGATTTTAAAAAAGAACAACAAAAAAGTGTTACAAATAAAGACGCATTTATATAAAAAAAAAACTGAAAACTGAAAAAACAAACCTTTTCAAGTGAATAAAATAGACATTGTGGTTATCTAGCAATAAACAAAAAAAAAAACATTAAGTGCGTTGTTAAATTGTGTGAAAAAAACGAAAAAGGCAGTCAGAGCATTTTTCCTCTCACAAGTTAGTTTTATTATATTTTTCTCATTTATGTAGATTAATTAACTATCGAACAACATATTATTTATAATGGATTAAACTTTAAACATGAGTTATGAATAACCAAACATGAACTGATAGACACTTCTGATAGACAAATTGACATTGAAACATGAACTAATAAGTGACAACGAAAAAAATAGATATTTTATTATTAACTTAAAACGTACAAAATCGATTTAATAATAAAAAATAATTTCCTTATAAAAAGGGCGCTTATAGATAGTTGCGCCTTACAAGCGCCAATATATGCACATACGCTACTGTTTGCAGGGAATGCAGTTTGACAATTCCCTCAATCAAAATCTAACGAAACAATTATGTGCACATTTTCAGCTAAATATTAATATGTTTGCCTAAAATTAAAGCTGAATCTATTTTTAATATGTTATTTAATAGTTTATCAATCGAAATACAAACACTTTTCAGCACTTTCCTGGAGAAAAATATAATAAAACTAACTTGTGAAAGGAAATGCTTTTATCTGACTTCTTTTCTCGATTTGTACACCACTGAACAACGCACTTCATGTTTTTTTTTTTAATTTATTGGAATACCTATCACTACAATGTCTAATTAGTTCACTTTAAAATATTTGCTTTTTCCAAGTAATTGGTATATTAATTTGTGTTTTAACTTGTATCAATTTTTTTTTTTTTTTTTTTTGTTATTTTCTAATCGCACACAGTTCTGGGAGACAAAAATTGCTTCACTCACGTACACTGTAAATGTGACAAATACCTCTTCCTCTATTTCTTCTTCTAAGATAAAGACGAAAGAATTATTTTGTTCCTTCGCGCATAACTCATAAAATAATAATAAACTGATTTACGTGAAACAAATTTTATAATAGGTATCTATTCTTTATGTCCATGACACGATTTTGTATATTTTTTATTTCTTAATTTGTTTAAATTTTCAGAATATTATTGTTTTTTAATTTTTTGTCACCTTTTTCTAAGAGTTTGTCTCAAATATTCACTGTTACACTCAAAGCGGTTTGATATTTTAAAATAAAATTTGTTTGATAAACTCAACATTCTTGCGAAAATTTAAGATCTACTTATATCTTTTCTTAATTATACTTACAAGCTCAGCAATAAATATAGACACTTTTGAAATTTATCAATTTTTGTTTAATTATTTCTATCCAGGAACGCTATTCAAGAGCAATAAACGGGTAGCTGCTTTGGTTTTTTGTTATTTATTTGTTTTGTTTGTTTCTTCCGCAAACTGAATTCATGCCTGCTGGCTGAGCACAATGGTGTAGTTGTAGAAAGGTAAAAAATAGTATATGTAGCGGCACAATGTAAAGCTACCATTGTAGCAAGAAAGTGTGTGCGTGTGTGAATTAGGTAGACTGTTATGTAGGAAGAATAGATAGATATAGAATCAAATTATTTGTGTGTTGTGTATCTCTTTATCATCGGCAATCGCCATGCATGCCTCGGTTTTATGTAAAAAAAATGTGTTTTCCGGGTGGAAAAAAATGATTTGGTTGGAGTAAAAAGATTATAACTTGACTTCTAAAGGTCGGATCTTCAAGATTGAGATCTTAAAATGACGGGAAAAACAGTCGTGTGTATTAATAGAAAGAGGTACAATTAATATTAAAGCAATTGAATGGTGTTTGGAGCATATTTTAAAAGGGAAAATGTTATGAATAAATTCAAATGAATTCAGTCTTAAAAATGAGCCTGGGGTCGACCCACACTAGCAACTTCCAATTGGTGCACTTGAAAACCATATATGTAGGTACAATATACATAGGTATATGTATTTACATATTTACCTTAGTGGTGGGTGGTAGAGTATATATTATATAATTATATTTTATAAAGTACCTAATAACTTTGGCTTTTTGGATAATCAGATAGAGATACAGGGCAAAATGTGACATTACCTATATTTTGAACTTTAGCTATTTATACCTAATAGTAATTTTTTTTTTTTTGTAAATAGCTTACAAGATTCTAAGAATCATACATATAAAACTTTTTTTCCTAACTCTTCTCGGTAAAGAGGTATTAATTATTTAAGCCAATTATTTCAAAACAAACTATTAACTAAAAAAACTCCAAAAATCAGGGGAGTGTACCTACTTAAAAAAAAACATGGTTTCAAAGAATATAAAAAGGCAAATTAAGTGTCCAATGCAAAATTTCGATTTAGAGTGTAAGAATTTTTCGAATTAAAACATTTTTGAAAAGTTTTTTCTTGCAACATTTTGATTTTTAGCTTTTTAAAGGGTGGTTTTAAAAATCTCAAAATTACACAACGTTTGGGTGGTATAAGTACCTATATATTTTTGGTAGAAATTTGAAATCGATATCATTGTTTGTTTTTCAAAATATTTGAGTTGAAAAACATTTGTTAAGAATTTTTAATAGTTTTTGTTCCAGTTTTTTTGCTCTAAAAAAAAAACTGTTTATTGAATATTTTAAAAAAAAATTATCAGTTGTTGACTACGTATTTATATGTAAAAAAAAATAGATTTTGTTCGGAATCATTATTTGTTCTTGAAATATTTGAGACGAAAATTATTTTTCAACTGCTTTTCTTAGTTAAATTAAAAAAAAAGTGTCTGTTAAATTTTTTATTTTAATATTTACCAATTTACTTACTTACTTACTTAGGTCCTCGGACCTATTACGTCCGTGATGTTTCCCTTACGGGACATAGGGCCTCCACTACACCTACGCGCCATCGTGTACGATTTCTTGAAATATATTTCAGCTCTCTCCAACTTTTCCCCAGTCGTGCCGATTCCTGTTCGACCGTTCTTCGCCATGTACTTCTGGGCCGGCCCACTTGTCTTCCCTCCTGTGTGAGCGGGTTCCACTGCATTGCTTGAGATGCAATGCACCGATCGCCTTTTCGAAGCGTATGGCCAATCCACTGCCACTTTCTTCTTCGTATAATGGAGTCTATGGGCTCCTGACCCGTTCTCGTATGAAGTTCGGCATTGGAGATACGGTTGGGCCAGAAAATCCTCAAGATGTTTCGTTTACCAATTTGGTATTGTCTAATTATGTGTAAATTAAAATTAGTCTGAAGTGAATATCTTATTCCGTTCTCCAGATATTCCAGATAAATGACATTTTACAGCTTCGTTTTAAATTGCTGTAGTAAAAAAACGGTTTATTGAATTTGTTAAAAAACCTTTTCAGCACGTTATGACAACATTATCTGTAAAATAAAATTTATCTGACGTCGATATCATGCGTTTTTGAGATTTGGTGGACGAGAAAAGTACTCGGAACGTACGTACAGACATCTTGCTAAAAACGACGGATTCTGATTCTAGAGACCTCAAAACGTAAAGATATGTCAAAATTTTCAATTCGACAAATCGCACCAATTACAATAACTTCCAATGGGAAGATAAAAAAAACGCTTCACATATCACTGGCTCAATACTTTAATGTTCTATGTTAGGTTTCCATTATTCTGAGATATTCGCTTCCAAAGATTTACGAAGCTGATTTTGAGTCAAAATATCATGATTTATTAAAAAAATAGTAAAATATTTAACTGACTAAAATACTTAATTGAATTAAGGACCTACTTTCTTTTTTCTTACTAATGATATCGATATAATTAACACTTTTCAATTTAAACATACCTAGAACATTTTGCTAACTTTTTTGAATTTTGTATAAGTTTTTTGTTCTATGTCGGACATAGAACATCATAGCACTGAGGGAGATATATGGAAATCAATGGCTAATTGGGAAAAAATTAAATAAAATATGCAGTGAAATTACAGAAAATGGTAACTGTGACTGTAACACCGTTAAAAACTATTATTTATGCTAAAAAATTAGATATAAAGTGCAAAATTCTAGATTAAAGTTTATCAATAGAGTTTTTGCATTTGCCAATACTTTTTGAAAATGTATTTATTGATTTAATTTATTTTATGGTCTATATAAACGTTTAATTACTGAACATTACTCAGAATCTTTCGAATGTTTATGTTTGTTAGGGCTATAACACAGCCATTTGTTGAAGAAAAAAAAAATGAAACATACATTTTCTTAACATTTTGTATGGTCGTTCCTATTTTTTTGACCAGCTTCACAAAGCCATAAAATGACCTGAGTGCAGATTATTGTAATACATTTGGAGATAGGCACAAAATTATAGGTACATTAGATAAAAAGGTTACTAAAAACCGTTAGCCCATCACCACTTTTTCGCCACGGGAAGCAAGGATAGTCAAACTTAAAAGTAATTAGTGTTCCTATTATTTTAGCCATAGCTGTACATATGTATGCAGGATAAATTCGCCACAATAGTCAATTTCGACGGAATTATAAAAAGAATGAATTGTCAAAACTTATTTCGAAAACATCAAACCACATAATAATTATGTCTGTTCCTTAACTCTGAATATCTGCGATTTCTTGTGCGTTTTGAGCCCAAGTTCTGTCAATTGAATTTTTGTATATAAACTTTGACAGGACTTCTGTGTAAAAATCACAGAAACTCAAATTAAAGGAACATACCTAATAATTATTATGATCCCATTTGTGCGACCCAGACATCATCGACTTTCGATGGGGAGGATTTAGATTATCATTATGCTGCTTGCTGGTTTTGGAACTGGTGTTGTATTTTTCTTTTTAATTTTTCTCTTTTGTTTATCCCTGCAAGTTTGACCGACTTCGAAAAGAAGTACCTACATAAGTTTGCTGGTGGCAAACGCAAACAAAAAAAAAACAAAACACGAATTCTACGCAGATGCTAAGAAAATGATGAAAATCGTACGAGTTTTGTGTGTTTTATAATGTTTTAGATGTTTGTGTGTGTGTGTGTGTGTTTGAATATGAAAGAAGAACTTATGATATGAATAAGAACGAGTAAACGATGATGTGTCATGTTCTTCTACTGCACACGAGCGACCTTCGGCGCTGTTCTTATTTTCGTTGGTGTTGTTGTTGTTTTATTTTTTGTTATCTTTGAAAAAGATTTCATGCAGCCAGCAGCGCGCCAACGAGATGAATCTGTTTTTCTTTGAATTTAACCATATTTGCATTATAATAATGTATTTTGTTGTTGTTGTTGTTAGTTTTTGTTTACACAATGCAATTTTCCGGGTAAACTTTTCGATGGACTCCTATAGTTGAAGTGGGCGGATTTTAAGTTGTTTCTTCCTTGAACAATCGATATCGCTGGGCTAAAGGCAGACCAGACGGCGGCGACAGCGACAACGTTGAAGTTGAAGACAACAACAACTACAATCAATTGACGATATTGGCCACGAATGAGATCATGAATTTCATGCTTTTAAAACAAACAAACAAAAACTAAAAACAAAACAAAAATAAAATAAAACTTAAAAGCACTAGGTAAAGTAGGTATCTACTATTTTGAGAAAGTGCATTAGAAACAGAAGTGCATTAGATACCTATACAAATGTAAAAATGCATTTAAGTCCAGTAGGTAGGAAGTATTCCGCCATAAATTAACTTTGAGTTGTTCGCTTTGGAATATACATGACTACCTATAAAACCTACCTAGAAGCTGAGTCATCGATAAAATTGTTGTTGAATTGACGTAAGTTGTTTGAGAAGGGGGACGCACTATTCTCTATAACAAGACTTTTGATGGTAGTTTTATAGAACGGGTTTGGCAAAGGCAAGTGGCGACGACGGAATACACGACGCACGAAAGCATATATCTATCAACAACAATAACAATGCGGGGCGTCTTGGTCTGGTGGTTTATGATCAACAAATTTTTGTTTTAAAATGTTTTCTTCCTCTTTGACAGTGGATCAGAGACCTTATATATGCGGTCACTGTCAGGGATGGACATTTAATTAAATGCAAACATTTTATAGGTAGTTGTCTCTAGGTCAGCTTTTTCGTGGGTAGATAGTTTAATGTATGAAACGTTCCTACACACAAGACACAATCCAAAAAGCTATTTAAAATAGGTAGGTAGGTATTAAGCTGTTAGTGCGGTTAGTTTAACAACTATATCTTGGGTAGAGCTGAGGTAATTAGTGCGGCTAGGTAACTTGCTAAGTAAAAGAAGGGGACATTTTTGTTTTCGTGCGTCTATGCCATCAAGTTGTGGAAGTTTGTAATTTTTGTTTAATGATGCATGAATGTGTGATACCTATATGAACGAACCGAACGTTCATTTTATTCTGGTGTATAACATTGTATTCTATGCCCTAGGGTGATTGGAACAGTGGCTTCCTTTCCTATATATACAAGGTTTTATTATAGTTTTTCTAATCAGCTGAGTACGTTTTTTTGTCATTGTTTCATTGTTGCACCCCCATTTGTTTCAGTGGGAAGCCTAACAAATGCCTTATCCTCTGATAAATCAGCCGCACAATAGAAATACCTATCAATCTTGGTTTGGTTCACACCAAAAAAAAAAGTAACGGACTAAATGTGCAGTCAACTCATAACTGAATCCATGGATTGCTAGTTTGACTGAGGTCTTGTACTTAACTTAATTGATGTTTCAAGTAACCTCTAGTTTTATAAATATTAAATCTGAAAAAACACTGCTTTTGGCTTTTTAACCTTGGTTTTGAGTAGGTTTAAACATTAAGATCCACTTCATTGAGACCAAGGTTAATAGGTTCTAAAATTAATTGAAGCTTACTCTGTTGTGGCTAAAAAAAAAACTGTCCAAGTAGTTAGATACATAGGTATACAGTAAAATCTCGAAAAGATGAACAGATATTAATCTGGCCCGTTCATCATTTCGTATTGTTTATATCTTTCCAAGTATCGAGAATTAGTTTAAGGAAAACATATAGCTATACATGAAAACATTGCATGTATCAAAATTAGAATTCAATTTATTTAAAAAAAAAAAAACAAATATAAAAAAAATTGTTCAAGAGTTAAAAAGAAAAAACAATCTTTTTTTGAATTTTTGTTTTATAGGAGACTTTCGCCCGGAAGAAAGAGTTAACGTTGTTGATTTCTCTCTTAAATTTTTTAAGCTTAAAAGAGTCGATACATCGGCCTCAAATTGTTCTGCGAATTGCAGGCCGCTTCCATTTTCGGAAATTCTGATATATGGCATGTTTTGCGTTTTTCCGCTTCATTAACCGATGATTTACACACTCTCGATCGTGGATATAGCGATTCAATATTTTTTTTGCAATGTATTCTTTATGATTTCCAATACAGCACACTTTTGTTTAAGGTTTTAAAATTTAACTCTACCTTTCACTGGAGGCATCTTTGCTCTTCAAAATTTACATTTTACTGAAGAATTTACACAAAATGTAAGGTAAACCGCGCCCAATAGTACCGTTACCAAAATTTTATACAGTAACTTTAAAATTACACGACGAAATAAAGGGAACAAAATAGAAAAAAATCTTATTAGAAATAAAGCGTTCATCTTTTTGAGTACCCAGATTTCAACCCGTTCATCTTTTGGAACACTTCAATGGTGGGAAAAAAAGCTTTCATTTTTCCAAACTGTTCATGTTATAGAACCGTTCATGTTTTCGAGATTCTACTGTACATACTTAGATGTGTATTACTAAATCTTGTCTGTCTGCTTGTAATTTTGAGAATGAATAAAATGCTTTATTATCTGGGTTCCGTAAATATACATAATACAGGGAGATTCATATAAGGTGTCACAAAATATAAAAGCGTAAAGGTTGGGTCGAGACAATACAAAATCGTATGGAAGGTGGGGTCTATTCGCCTAGGGTAATTGGGCAGTTTTCTAAAAAAAAAAAAAAATTACTTAAAGCAGAACAAAAATTATTAAAAAAAAACAACGGTAACACTTAAAATGCCCTGTTAAACCTTTTTGTAAGGCCAGAAATCCCCTCTTTTATTTTATTTCTAAATAAAGATCTTTTAATGAACAGTTTTCGAAAAATAACTAATCAAACTCAAAATTAAAAAAAAAAGTAAAAATAAATTTCAAACTACTTTTTTTTATCAATATTGTACCTACGTATGTAATTATTAATTAAGTACATATTTTGGTTTAAAAATTCAATGCTCCTTACAATAGCTCGTATGGATACAAATTCTGCTAAAATTTGACATAATATGTCAAATTATTATCTTAACGTTTTGAGGTCTCATAATCCGTCGTTTTTAGCAAGATGACTACGTTCGTGGTACTTTTTTTGTCCACCATATCTCGAGGAGAACGAACATAGTTATCTTATTCGGATGAATCTTTTTTTTTTTTAATTAAGAAAGGGGTAATTCGTCTCGAATATCTCGAGAACGGAAAACGATATCGAATTTCTGCTTACGATGTGAACTGGGTATCAACCCCCACAAAACTGAACACGTCCTCTTCTTCAGGAAATATAAAATTCCACACATAGATCCTCCCACCATTAAAGGAATTCCACTAGCATTCTCCGACAAATCTTAATATCTGGGTCTTATTTTATATAAGAAGGTAATTTGGAAACCTAATAATATACAAGAAAGAGTCAAGAAGGCCACATTAGCACTCTTCTCTTGCAAGAAAGCCATTGGAAGTAATTGGGGACTCCAACCCCGTATTACTCACTGGCTATACATCTCGGTAATTAGACCAATTCTAACATACGGGGTGGCAGTATGGTGCACAGCTCTAGATAAAGCGGTTAACCGCGATAAACTTAGTAAAGTCCAAAGATCAGCTTGAATGTGTATAAGTGGAGCAGTTCTTTCTCCACGGCACTCGACACTCTTCTTCATCTGACACCCCTCGATATATTTAGTAAACAAACGGCAGCAAGTACGGCAATCTGTCTTAAAGCCTCTTCAGAGTGGACTAATAATGAAATAGGCCACTCAGCTATTCTGAACTCATACGGATCACTTCCAAGTATAATTGATATAAGGCGTTTTTCTTTTTTAGCTCAGAAAAGAGTTCTGAACAGAGTCCGAGCATATGGAGCATGCTCTGAACATCCTCTGAACAAAGCGTGTTCTGGTTCTGAGCGCTCAGAATTATTTTTGAAACACACCTGAACACTAAGCTGTCACTTTTTTTCAATTTCACCTATCAAATGCTTGTGTAACTTTTCTGACTTTTCCAGACGAAAGCTAGAAACGATAGCAACAATAGTATGCTTCACGTTACACTTCTACTCTCGTATCGTCTATCGTTCTCGTTTTTGATAGTTTGAGAGTCTCTGAAAAACACGTTTGAAATATAAAACATCAGAAATATTGTACTGTCGTCGTGAGAAAGTTCGTTTTGTTCGCAGTTGGGCTTTTTTTTAGTGGAAATTAATTTTGATAAGGCCTTATACTGCGTTTCCACCAACCACTAAACCGAGATTTAGGTAATGAGATTTGTTTGGTGTTTCCACTGCACAAAAAGAGGATTATGGCAAAACATTCAAATGGTGTTTCATTTTGTTGATATGAAGTGGAAGTGAGATAGATAGTTTTTGTTTACATTTCCATCTGTCAATAAACGAAAATAGGTCAGTTCCACAATTATTCTTCGAAAAAAAAGTTTGTTTGATTTGACAAACTAATGTTTCCAAGTAGATTTGAATCTTCATTTGAGGAGATTAAAATTTGTATGGTAAATCTTGTAGATTTCGAGGAGATTCGTGATAATCTTGCTAAATCTCGGTTTAGTGTCTGGTGGAAACGTAGTATTACGCATATAATGACAGTTTTTTTCAATATCGTCGTGGCCGATTATTCGATAGTTAACGTGTTGCGTTGACAATACACACAAATGTAAACATGTATGTACATATGTATGCATATATGTACATAATGTATGTATTTATATTTGTAGTCATACTTCAAGAGCCGACAGTGAATGAGAATGGACAAAGCGGTCTACCTACGCAACAGTAATTTCCCATAATCGATGAAAAGGTTACTGCAAGTACTTTTTTTTTTGTTAAATAGCCGATAGATAACTCCGCTTCAAAACACCAATAACCTTTTAAACGAAGTATGACACATTACTGTTGAGTTGGTATACCAGTCAAAGAATTGCATTATTATTCTATTTACAAAACAACGTGCTGCATGCAATAACTTCTCCAACGGTGTATGATAAATTACTGTTGTGTAGGTAGACTTGCTTACAATATCATGACACATGCACCTATAAACCCTTATAATTATATTTTGATTATAATATCCAGTCCCAAAATTTGCTGTCGTCTCGTAAAATATAAGAAATCTCATCTAAAAATAACAAAATGCAGAGTGACGTCTTACGTGATGATAGCCCAAAGCACGTTCAGAACGAAAAAAAAACACAAATTTGAAGCTCTGAACGTTCAGAGGTAAAAAAGAAACACAATTTTTTGTTTGACAGTTCAGGCTCTGCTCTGAACTAAAAAAGGAAACCGCCTATAATTCAGATAATCCAAGTTTAATAAATCTGCTCCACTTTTCAAAGTGGAATTGATTCCCACCGAGAGCGAGAATATATTCCACCTTAAATTTTGTGAAATTGTTTCTCACATAAAACCGCGCGAGTTTTTAAATTTTTTTTTTGCATAATACTTCTTTGTTCCACTTAGGGTATGGTCTGGTCAGTTGCAAGGCAGGCGCCTTTGTTGTCAGTTGGTGTGCTTCAATTGAAAGGCTGTAAATATTTTTTTTTCCAAAAACTTAATTATCGTGTTAATCGAATCATTCATATAATTTTCTTTTTTATTTTGTCATAACATAAAATAAAGTTAAATGAAATCACAACATCTTTATTCAGACCTCTCAGCATTTAAATCTCCCAAACAACAGGGTCCATTCAAGTTGGCACTAAAAATGTTGTGTCTGTATAGATGGTTACTTGTTAGTGTAGTGTAGAAATAGACAGGTCATAACATTTTACTATCGCCAATATCGATGTAAATTTAAATGAGCACTTTATATTTTCCCCATCGTCGTCGTCGTCTGTCCCCTTGCACCACCTCTTTATTTCCCGCTGCACCCTCAGCCTCAGCTACCGATACTACTTCTAAGTTCTGATAGACATTGAGCTATATTTAGATGTTTCATATAATGGCAGGACTCAATTAACCTGAAATACTTTTTATTGTAAGTTAGGATATCAAACTGTGTTCGTGTCCTGACGTAATCTCTGTTTTTCCTTGTCTTTCTATAGTAGGCCATTAAAAATTCTGATATAATAGCGGACGTCCAGTAGGGAAGTTGTAAATACTTACGTAACCTGAATCAATTCTGTCATCCTCTTAACAACATTGTCTGTTATTGAAACTAGGGCAAAGGTATATTTTTATGACATCTTTTAGTGTTATGACATCTTTTAGTGTTATGATATAATAGGAGTTTGTTCGTGGCCTTCAATTTTTAAGATAAACGTCTGGTGATATTATTTATATTTAAGGCGTGCAACTATTTTTATTACTTTCAGCAATAACTGTTACATAGTAAGATACCTACGTTTGATGAAACATTTATTTTGCACAAAACTCTTTGAAAAGATTTCCAGGAATCTTAATTTGTTCGTCAATATTAGATTTGTTTTTGAAAATTAATAAAAATTGGAGTTATAGACTTTTTTTTCAGTTTTTAAAACTTTATACAAATCTTAATTTTGAAAGTTGTTTTAGATTATTTTCGTAATACTAATAATCTGAAAATTTCTCCAAGTTTTTGAAGGTCCATGTTATTTGAAAAATTCGTTCAAAATATCAAACTTAAAAAAAAAAGTTTTTTTAAGTTTGGTAACCAATTGAAATTTTTAGAAACCTTTGCATACAAAAAGTAAATAAAATCAAACAATTCATTCTCGAGAAATAAGAAACAAAATTTAAGTTAACATAGTCCCTGTCCCTACCCATTTTCATAGAAATCAACTGAACTTGTTTTATCAAAACAGTTTGAGTAATTTTTGAGAACAATTTATTTTTTTGTTTCGGCTTTTTTCACAGTTCTACATAAGTAACATGCTTGTTAAACTTTGAAGGATAAAAATCTCTTTTGTCCAAAAATAATTTTAATTTTTTTTTTCCAAAATTTTAACTTTGTGATTTGTGTCTATTTAAACTCATTTTGAAATAGTGTTTTTTTTGGTTAAGCCACTGCCCATATACGTATATGTATATTGTATATACACATTTTTAATTCTAAAACAAGATAAGGCTTAGACCGCTTTCACACAAGGAAACTGAGTTGCCGGCCACTGGGATTTTGTAGGCGAGAAGGGTAAGAAGTAAGGGGAAAGAAAAAATCTCCCCGGTCAACGATCAACGATAGAGCTCTTTACCAAATGGCAATATATCGCTGTCTCATCCAATTTCACTTAGTGGGGAATGTCATAACAAATAAGACAACAAACAAAAAAAACAAGTTAAGTAAAATAATTTCAATAAAATCAAAAAAAACTTTTAAATTTTGTGAAATATTTTGGTCTTTAGATATTTCTTTAAATTTATTTATTTTATATTTTTCCACTTTATCACTTTTCTTTTATCAACTTAGGACTTCATTAAAATTTAATGTCCAGCTTTTGTTCTTTTTTTTCAATTTCCTTTTGTTTGACATTCCCCACAAAGTGATAGCTATCACTTTTGAGTTTGACAGATTCGAAAAGAGCTCTATTGAGGAGATTTTTGCACTTTCCTTCTCACGCTGTTTGTAATGTGCGTTCAGCCTTTAGCCAATAGACTTAATATGTAAACAAACAAAAATCTCTGGCAATTCAGTTTCTTTGTGTTAAAGGTACAAAGCAATTAAAGGAAAACGTCAAACAAATCTCCAGCAACTGGTTTCTCTGTGTGAAAGGGGACTTAGGAATTAATTCTTTATATAAATGTTTACTATTCCGTGGCATAGCGTGGGGGGGGGCAGGGGAAGCTCAAGCCCTTGGCGGCACTTTGCCGGGAGCGGTAAATCAGGCGACAAGAAAAAATTACCTACCTGCTCTCGCTTTTTCATATTTTCTTATTAATCCATTGTTCTTCAAATTAATTAATTTGTTGAGCCCAAAGATTACAATCAAGAATTGTACCAGTGGTAGAAATGTTTCATAGTCATAGTCACTGTCCAAACATTGATTGTGTTAAACGTTGTCCAACAAAAATACCATCAAACCACATACAGTTTTAGGCAGAGAATTAGCACATTATGCCTTTTTTCAGTTAACATAGCCTTATACCAGTTGACAAAAGCCTTTCTTAAAAACTTTTTACATTATTGCAATTTAGAATACATCACCCTATGATTCCTGGAAATGTTACGTTATTAACATATGTTTGTGTACTTCCATATACAAAGTGTGTGATTGCTAAATTGTCCGTGGCCAATTAGATTTAACCACGTGGGGTTAAAATTGTGTTTAAAGAATAAAAAAGCTGTATTTGTGGTCAGATTTTAAGAAAAAAAGTTATTGACAATTCAAAGCAAATTATTCTAAGGTTTCAAAAAAATATTACAGCGAGGCTTAAGTTCGCTAGGGTTTACGAATCTAAATTGTTATTATTTTGGAAAATCGTGCTAATACTTTGGCCACGGAAAATTTAGCAGTCGCACAGCAATCGGGACTTGTGCTGAGCTATGCAACCTATCAAATTCATGTCATTGAGTGTTCTTCTTCATCCCGAATTTCAGCTGATGTCAAAAACGGACCTTTCTTTGTTTAAGCGGCGATTTTACGATCATCAGAAGAGCTTATCTCTTTTGGAGGCGGGTTTCTTCGGATGGCGTTGGTCGTATTATAAGTATTATGATAAAATTTGATGGCTATATACCACTAACTTTTTTATACTTTAAACACAATTTTAACCTCACGTGCTAAATTTAAATTGACTTCAATATGAAATTAGTAAGTTAAGTTGTGTATCTCGTGAATTTAGCAGGGCAGTATTAATTTTTTTTTAATGGAGGACGTCAAAACTTGGAGATAGCATTACTTGAAAGTGCAAAAAGAACTGCAAACTTCAGTCCTTACTTCAAATCTTTATAGCATACTTGGTTCTCGAGATACGCTATGTGACATGCTAACTTCACTGTAAAGTTAGCAGATCACTCGATTGCACCCACTATTTGATGAACTCCAAAATCAGGAATAGAAATGCAAAAAGAACTGGAAGAAAACTCCAAATTACTGCGTAGGTCCCATTACTCTCTAGCTGAAAGTTGCCGCCTGCCAAGTTTACATACATACCATAGCACCCGCGGTAAGAAATAGCCCTACTAGGTACAATTTTTTTCATATTTAGTTGTTAATTTCATATTTTACTGACGCTGACAAAAAAGGGGGTCGGCAAAAATGGGATCTGCCTCGGGCGGCAAAAAGCCACGCTACGCCACTGGTACTATTACTGGAAGAGTTTCTCTACTATTACTCATTATTGATACAAAAAAAACATGTTTGGATTAAGTAAGAAACAACAAAATAACTAATTCACAAGTGCCTACCTACCTACTATGTACATATTCCATATTTTCTCATGTCTCAAGTCGATTCTGTCAAGTTGATTCATGAAAAAAAAATGCCGGCTGACATCTAAAATTAAATCATCAACACTATACGAGTATAATAAACAAATATTCATTCGATTGTATTTTTTTGTTCGCAAAAATTGAAATAATCAAGCAATGCTAAAGAAACTACATATGTACAAAACAAAATAAAAACAGCATAAAAGCGAAATCAAAAGCAGCGACCAACGTCAATTCAAGTTTTTTTTTTTATAAAACACGACTTCATCTTGTTTACACACATCACTGAGCAATAATTTTGTATTTCTTATTTTAGTTTTTTTTTTCTATGAGCCAAGTAGTGGTTTCGTGGTGCATAATCTAAGCAATTTGGAGGTATTAATCAAACCTTACTTAGCAGTTATGGAGGTGTCCAAGAATGTAGTTTAGCCTAAACTGCTTTGGGCATAACTGTCGTCGTTATCTGAGTTTCTGCAGGTAGGTATGTGGGAAAGATATAAATTGTTGTAACGGTTTTGCTAATTTTTTTTATTATTTGTCTTTAATCTATAATGGTTAAAATTTAACAGTAGGTAATTTTAAGAATTCCTTGCGCTAAACATTTCAAAATTTTATGAACCTACATTACCTACCCGGATGGAAAAATTCGAAGTTTCTGTCTAGTTTGGGCAAGGGCAAGGCCCTAGTAAGTTTCCAGTAGGGAAAATGTAGAGGAGGAAAACTTGTCAGATATTTCGCAAGTCCTTGTTCCCAGTTGTTCTACCGAAAAAGCAAGTTAAGTACATAAGATCATGTTCTATTCTGTATGTATTTGTTATGGAATATAGTAATGCACTTTCGACATTGTATAGCAAGTTAGCCCTGTGGGTAGCCCATTGGACTGACAAGCAGAAGATTGCGGGATCAAATCCCATATAAGCCAACTTTTTTTTGGTTGCCTGACCAGGCAAAAGGGTCCATAATCGCCAAGGCCCTTGTTCTAGCCTTTGCTAACCCTTGCTAGCCTCCTTACATATTCTATCTAAAACTCTCCAGTGACTTGTCGAAAACTAGATTGTTTTTCTGCGCGGGTACTAATAAATAAAATTAAGATGTTTGTTGTACACTGTTTCCCTAACTTCATATGTCATCATTTTTAAATACCCAAATATATGTATGTTTAATACCGAAATATACACCTATCTATAAAGTATATATAATCTTTGTTAACCACATAGAGCAAGTTCTTGCGACGCAGGCCTGCGTTCTATTTTTTAATTTACTTTATACTTGTAGTTTAATATTTAATCAGTTCAATTATTGCGTTCAATGTATTGTATGGTTCACCTTTCATTTGTCTCTACATCTAGAGGTCTGTATATAGTTATCATCATGAAATGCCTACCTATGGATAGGTAATACCTATATCAACCATAATTGAAAGTGTCAAGTAATAATCCAGAAGGTGACGTTGCATTGAGCGAAGCGATACTCTTATAATTATGATCCAAAGTTTTAATTTAACGAAAAAGTATTTTTGTTTAAAAAACTGAATGGATTATTTCACAAAAATCCAAAAAATAGAAACAATTGATTTCCAAACAAGGTGTTTTCCATAATAAGATCTATCAAAATGCAGCATTAAGGTTAAATCGAAACGAGACAAAAATTATATAGAAGGCAGAGGAGTAGTTATATTTCGACCATAAAGACGGGCGCGGCGGCGCGTTGCTATTTTCTTAAAAATCTATTAAAGGTACCGTTAATAGCTTTCATTGAAATTCATCATTGAAACACAAAACAATGAAACGGCGGCATTTTTTTTGACAAGTCGGTTATAGCAATAATAAAAATTTCTTTCTTTATATCCAGAAATGTATGAAGTTGATTAATTAATAATAAGTTAATGAATTTAAAAATTAAGAAAAAGGAAAAAAAAATAACAAAATATAAGACCAACTTTGTTTCTCGTTTTGTTTAACATTTAAAACACAAAAAAAAAAATAATATTGCATAAACAAAAATCTCTCGTTATTTTTGATTTTCTTAAAAAACTACGTACGACTATAAAGAGAAATATAAAGCTGGCTTTAGACTTTCGTTCTTCACTCGGTGTACCTTTTTCGGTGTTCGTTCTTCCCTCAACAACGAACAACGAAGAAAGCATTTATACATTCTTTCGGCTTTTTATTCAGTTCGTTCTTAACAACAAAATGAATAACAACACATTGCTGTGAGTAGCGGGCGGCACTTTTAATAGTAGACAAAAAAATAAGAAAAAGAGATCATGTTGGACGAATGGTTGGTTGCTGAATGTTAATGTTCATTTAAACAGTTTTCGCATTTAAACACACGGTGTTCGGGTAACAACGAACACCGAAATTTCTGAACTGATTTGAATGTGCCCGTTCTTCATTCGTTCTTAATTCGTTGTTCGGTTTTGTCATTTACATTTTCGTTGTTCCGCGTACGAACAACAACGAACAACGTACACCGATGATAACACCGAAAGTCTAAAGCCAGCCAAAGAATTACTTATTCATTTAAAAATAAAGCTTAAGAATGCATTTCATAATTAAACAAATCATATGGACAGAATGGATTCGTTAAAAAAAATGAACTCGAGATTTTGTTCAAACTTAATATTACCATGATAGAGAAGTCGAAAAAAGTACGCAATGCCCACACGATTTTTGATATTTTTAGGAACAAAAATAACGGTACCTGATGCGATACAATTTTTTTGCTACCGTGAAACCGGGTTAATTGCTGCGGTGACTTTGGCCTAAGAATGGACATTTTTTTTAAATAAAATTTTAATATGAAGGACTTTTCTAATTTTTCAAGTTTCTTTCTAAAAATATAGGCGAAACATTTTAGATCTACTACGATGTTAAATAATTTTTAATATGATACTATGTTAAATATTGGATTTGTTTTTCTAATTTTAAATGAGTTTAGCACTGTACTATCTCTTAACATTTTACTTAAGTTAAAATCACCAAATGTCTATTTTATCTTGTACCTACATCCACTAATGCAATTAATTTTTGCTCTAATTGCAATCTTTTTTGCCATATACTGCCTGAACCCCATGTTTTACAGCTTTGTGTCCTTCCAAAAAAAATTATGCACTAGGGCGAAGCTTTCAAACGATATACCTACATATATCTCATTCGTGGGCAGCAGCGGATCTAGGATCAAGCTGTGGGGGGCTTCAAGATCCAGTTGGAGACAAAAATGAAAATGATATCTAAGAGGTCTCACTCGCAAAAGTACATAATGTTTTGAAAATATGAGCCCCCTGGAGATCTCATTTCGGTGAACTAGCCTAGTTTTGTTTCGTTCGAACTGTCAATGGAAATCACAGAAAACAATATTTTGCCGATTGAAAAATAAAATTTAAAATCTTCAAGACGTCACTTTAGATCTAGAATCTTGAGGGATTGCAAATATTCATTTGCTTCTGCAAGATTTCTGAGTGCACAGAGAAAACTAACGCTTTTGGAATTTGGCTCCTTGACTAGAGATCTTGTATTTTATTGCTTAGTCGAAAAATGTTTTGTGTGCATAATTTACTTCGACCTAGGCCCTGACTGGCCGTAAGAAACCATTCCTGTTGTATTCACCAATTACACTAAAATTGACACTTCCTCTCAAATTCTAATCGGGTTTTAATTCCAAATGCGTTTCTTTTTGTTAAATAAGCTAAGTTTTTGGGGTAAATTGTTGTTGCATTTGGCATGTTAATTGTTCAGCCCCAACCCCGTTTTTTTCAATTATATCTTCTAGCTTTAGCCCCAACTTTGGACTTTGACAGTCCCTAGATTTAAGCCCCAAACACTCTCTGACTACCTTTTTTGTCCAATTCTTGTCAGGCCTCAGTCACTAGGTGGGTTTTTGGTCCCAATTTTCTGGGATTTATTTTAAGAGAATAATTTTCTTTGCAATAAACATGTCCTTGTCCATTATTCGTAGCCCCGAACTTAGTTGTTCCCTTAAGACTTTAGCCCCAACCAAATTTGTTTGGGGCTTAGAAAAAAAATTACATGACATGTAAATTGTTTAGCCCTAATTTCGTTATTTAGCCTAATTCCCATCAAATTTAACAGCTTAAGCCTAGTACGCTGCTGATGCGAATCGAAAAATCCCATACAAAAATGACATGACGAAATCATAAACGAAAAAATTCATTGTACTTTTCGTTCTGTGGTACGCTGTTCGACCAGCGAAATTGATCATTATACCAGATTGTGTTGATAAGTCTCCACTTTCTTTTCGCAATGAGTTAATTTACCGGACCATTAATTGTGTGCGGAAAAATGACATTTGGGTTTGTTCGTGTTTTTATTTGTTGTTTTTTTCATTACACCACTGTTTTTGTTTGATTTTTACATTAAATTTCGTTTTATTTATTTGCAAATTATTTAAACTCTCCATGAATATTTTTCCGCTGTGTTTTCATAAGCATTTCGTTGTCTTTTTGGAGACCGCAGGAAAATTTCGTTTCGCATCAGCAGCGTACTAGGCTTTAGCAATATTTGAGATGAATATAAAACTCTTCACGTTGTTATGTATTGCTTTCTTTATTTAAATTATGTAATTTAAGGAATCGGTTTTGGGGGAGCTTTAGCCCCTATAGCCACCCCCCTGGATCCGTCACTGTTCGTGGACAAAAGGTACACTAAAATGCCCATTCTCCTTTGTTATATAAGCATATTCTTCATATTTTCGACTTCCTCATTTAATAATAGGCGTGTTTTTTGTGCCCCCTATGTTAGCTTAAGAAAAAGTGGCACAAAAAAAACGCTCATAATTGCTTCAGAAAAGAGTTTGGCAGCACTGATATAACAATGACATTTTCTGACATTTTGGCTGTCAAATGTTTGTCAAAAAAAAAAATCTAAACTAAATTTCGTTAACATTTTGATAAATTAAAAGAAACGTCTCCACCCTAGACCAGGTCTTTCTTTTATTTATTGGAAAGTAACATTTATTTAAAATTAATAATTATATTTTTACAAATAAAACAATTTTCGGTTTTTACCTTTTCTTCTGTCATCTTTTTCTCGATCATTGGACCCGTGTTTCAAGATCCATCTGCCAAATTAATGAATTTTTGACTTTTGTTGAGAATTCATCAGATGAACTTAGAAAATAGTGTATGGAAGCACTGTTTTCATTTTAGCTTAATTCTTAAGCAGAGATGTTTATCGCCGCGAACTAAGCATATTTGTTGTTGTATTTTACATGGAAATTCTAAAAAACACGCCAAATATTGCTTATCAAAATGTTCAAATGCCAATTTTTTTTTTGATTATTTTTTGAAACTTCTGTTTTTCAAAAACGCTTTATTGACATTTTTTGAAATTAAAATTTGTATCTGAATATTAAAAAATACGTTAAATTGGTTTTCGATTATTTTTTTTTTTTTTTTTCAAACAAAGGAGAATGGGCATTTTGGTCTACCAGTTGCCCAGCCCACGCATGTTATATATATCGTTGGAAAGCTTAGCCCTAGTGGAACATTATTTTGTATGGACACAAAGCTGTAAGCCGTGGGGTTTAGGCAGTATATGGCAACAAAGATTTCAATTAGAGATAAAATTAATTGCAATAGTGTTAAATTGAAATGACAGTATTGGTCACTTTCGATGAACTGAATAGAACACAAAATAAAGGAACTTTTATACCAATGGGAAAAAATATCGAATAATATCGTGATGGACGAATAATTCGCTTAACAGTATGAAAATTCTACTTTTTTTATTCGATTTACCGAATTTAATGAATGGGAATAATTGTGCGTCTAGTGCCCACAATTGAGGTATACAACGTTAGAAAGCTTATTTCAAGAGCATCATTTTTGAATATGGACACAGAACTGTAAGCCGTGGGGCTTAGAGGCAGTGTATTACAAAATATAAAACAATTCGTCTATGTTTATTCGAATTTGCAAAGTGTTTTTCTTATTTTTTTGGTCGCTTATTATTATTATTACAAAAAATATACTCGCACGTTGGTACACTCCATAGTACCTTATCATTTTCAAAGGTCTCGATGCTGGGCACTCGGTAGACCAGCTCCCATATATTTTTGCAAATTTTCCTTTAATACAAAATATTGTTTTTTTAAACTCCACCTTTTTTATTTTAAAATAAATTTTTCTTTTTTTTGCTTTTTCAAATTTTTCCTTTTGGAAATTTCTTCAATATACATACTTTAAACAATTATAGTGGTACAATTCAATTTTTTTAAGTTTTAAAATTGGCAAATCCATTACCCTTTCCTTCAAATGCCAAATATCGATCGACAACAACATCGGATATCATGAATTACATATCTAATATAATTTGAGGAGTCGGTCATTGTACCTAAGGACCTTCCAAGTTGAAAAGCATAAACATTCCAAACAGCATCTTTGACAGGAAGTTGTCTGCTATATCAACAAATTGGTAAATTTGCCTAAACTCGTCTTAGTCGTGAACTTTCACCGTCATACAAATCAGACAATGAAGAACAATTTTATCATTTTGCAAACTTATCTCTCTGACTATACAAAAAAAAATTCCTAGGTATACTCATTTTGCAAATCGAACCAACCATTGTAGATTGCGGTTTTAAAAACCTTGTAGTTATCGAGCAGGCAGTGCATTCAAAAGGTAGAACCTATCTATAGGTACAAAAAAAAAATTGCAAAAGGCTTTTGCTTCGAATTCAATTAACATTTATTATAGATAGATATTGCGGAGTTCGCATACATAAATAAATTCGATGTTGATATTAATGTTTCTTTTAGACTTTTCAAGGCTAAACACCACAATCCTGACCTAATTTTGTGCACCTGATTGCGGCTCTACTTGTTTAAGTAAACAAAAACCGACAAGTAGTATCAAAATGAAATTATATACCTTCAATTAAAATGAATGTTTATTTTTTTTTTTTTTGTTCAACTGTGTTTTATTTTGTATTATGCAGATGTTCCTACCTGTACCTACCTTGCCTAACTAAGGAAGCTATTTTTCAGCGGTTGAATGTTGTGAAGTGTTTTTTTTTTTATTAGGTATTCAGATCAAAACAAAATTCGAATAAAAAGCCTTTGTCTATGTTTTTTTTTTCTATTTTGTTGAAGTGTTTATTGAACTTATTGGGAAACCTATCACAAAAATAAAAAAGAAATAGAATAAACAAAATAAATTTATAGACGTCTGAAGCACATTTTGTTCACCTTAGTTCAAATTGAATGTGATTTTTTGAGAAAAAATACAGACAGTTTTATTAATACTAGTACAGAGCCCAATGGCCAAAATAGACACCCAAAAACTGATATCACCTACGAACTCAAGAATCTAGAAGAAAGAGAAAAAAAAATGAACTGCAACTTCCACATTAAAAAAAAAAATTATATCAATGTACGTAGGTAGGTGAAAACTACAGTGTTGGTAACTTAAAGAACTTTGGAATTTTGTTCTTCTTTAAAATTTCAGACTTTTAAGTCCACCGCTAAAAACGTCGTGAGTCTATTTTTAAAATTAAGTTAGCATGAGATTTTTAATTTTTGCAAAAATAACAACAACAGTGAAAAATTACTTATCCCTATTAGGTACTATTAATAAATATCTAATAGGAAAAAGTATATATATAGTAAGGGAGACCGGGTATGGTTGAAACAAAGGACGGTTGAAACAACTCAAATATCTTATTAGTTCCAAAGAGAATTCTTGGTTCGACAATGGCTGCAAAGAGGTTAACAGGTCAAGAGAGCTAAGTTTCCGATGCTACAAGTTAAATCCAACTGAGTAAAATCGGAAAAAGTACAGGCAAGCCCGGAATACCTGCAACGCACATATTCAAAGAACCAAATACTTACATGACCAAAATATACGGCAAAAAATACTACAATGTCCCAGGGGTAGTAAAAATGTTTGCTCATTTGTAAAAAATATCCGAAATTCGTCTTCATCATCGGTTCCAACGCTCGTTCATAATAACACTCCGGTTGTCAGCTCGCAGGGTAAAGCAAATCTACTTGCAGTCCAGTTTGCTGCAAACTCGACGCATAGTGTTATGACTCCGCCTGTACTAGAGAGTGTAAATGAATCCATGGGACATATATGCTTTCGTACTCGTACAGACAGTTGCGAGAATCCTACGAGATCTTGAAATACACAAATCCGATGGTCCAGATGGAACATACCCTTTAGTTTTGAAGAGTTGTTCCTCTACATTGGCAAAACCATTACGGAAATTTTCTTATCTATCCTACTCTTCTGGAAATTTTCCAAGTGGATGGAAAACGGCACTTGTCCAGCCAGTTCCTAAAAAAGGCGAATCTTCCTCCCCCACCAATTACCAACCAATTGCACTAACGTCCCTTCTTCCTAAGGTCATGGAAACGCTAATTATCCATCAGCTTAAGAGATATCTTGAACAACGAAAGCTTTTTAATGACCGACAGTACGGCTTTCGTAGCAATAGGTCCACTGGTGATTTGATGGAATATCTCACCGAAAAGTGGAATCAAACCTTTCATCATTTTGGAGAAACTAAGGTTATTGCTCTTGATATTTCATAAGCATTTGATAGAATTTGGCACGAAGCTCTCTTATCAAAAATACGTGCATTCGTGAATTTGGTATCGATGAGACCCTACTTCGTTGGATAAGAAATTACCTCTCTGACCGTTCGATTCGAGTTGTTTTGGACGTTTTCAAGTCTGATGTTCACAGTATAAATGCTGGCGTTCCCCAAAGCTCCGTTTTGTCTCCGACACTCTTTCTTATCTTCATAAATGACATACATTCTACCAATTATTCTCACGCCTTTATTACATATACTAAATTTTTGTATTTATAGCAGTGGATTTCCTGATCAGTAGAAAGATGCCATAGTTGTACCTATTCCAAAAAAGATTAATCCTTCTGAACCGTCTGATTTTAGGCCAATTAGTTTGCTGCCATTTTTCGGCAAAGTCCTTGAAAAGCTAATGGCTGATCAAATTATAAATTTCTTACAAACCAACAACTACTTAACTAAGTGGCAATCTGGTTTTCGCAACAAACACAGTTGTGAATCGGCGGTTTTAAAAGTAACTACTGATTTTCGCAATGCTTTAGATATTGGTCAGCGAGGCGTAATGGTTCTACTAGATTTCTCGAAAGCTTTTGATTGTATTGACCACTCTATTTTAATTTAAAAACTTAAAAGAAATTTTAATTTTTCAGGGATAGCAATCAAACTTTTGAGAAATTTCCTTTTAAATCGGAGTCAAACAATTAGTACTGATCTAGGCCTTTCAAGCCCGTATAATCTTAATTGCGGGGTTCCACAAGGTTCTGTCCTAGGACCCCTTTTATTCTCGTTATTTATTAATGATCTACCTGACATGGTTCTTAGTTCCTTCATTCATATGTATGCGGATGATGTTATAATATATAATTTTCGTGAAATCGGTTTAATGGAAGATTGTGTTGCACGTATTAATGAAGATCTGCTCAGCATTCAGAGATGGACTGAGATTAATAAACTTAATCTTAACCCTTCTAAAACCGTAAGTATGGTATGCTACCGAGGTCAAGTCAATCTCTTTGACTTCCCGAAAATTATTTCAAATGGACAAACGATTCAATATGTAAACAATTAAATACCTAGGTTTTCAAATAAATAAAACTTTAAGCTGTTGTGATGCTATTTCTGAAGCTATAAGAAGAATTTATTTTTGACTTCGATCTTTAAGATCCTCATCACATTTTTTGAATTCTAGTATGAAGATGCATCTCATCAAAACCCTAATCTTACCCTTTTTTACGTTTAATTGCTCTGTTTATCCTGTGTTAGATTACGAATGTAAGCATAAACTTAATGTAGCATTTAATGACTGTTTACGCTTCGTACACAATGTGCCAAGATATGTCAGTGTATCTAACATGCAAACTTCGATACTGGGACTGAGCTTGGATAACTACTTAAGGTATAGAAATGTAATACTTCTGCAAAATATTATCCACAATAGGTGTCCGGAGTACTTGGAGGAGATACTTCAGTTTGCTCAGTCGCAACGAGGTTTGCGTTTGATTTTGCCACGCTTTATGCACACCATTGGAGATCGATCTCTTTTTGCAACTGTTATTCGATTGTGGAACGCTTTACCAATCGAATTACAGAGAACTAACTCACAGCCCATTTTCAAGAGGAAGATATTTTTGTATTTTTCATTATATTAGGTATATGTACTTAGTTACTTTGAATTTAATTCTTTTATTGAATTACTGTTGTAATAATAACTCTTCATTTATATTTAAGTTTTTCTACCCTTTGTTGTTTTCTTATTTTATCTATTGTTATTCCTTATAACTTGGTAACGCTTAAATTTAATACTTCTAAAAGATATAATCTTGTAGTATTTAGTCATGATAATAAATAAATATGAAATATATGAAATATGAAATAAATGATCTCTTGTCTCTAACATCTAATCCACTTCATTGTTTCGCTGATGACAGCACCCTGAGCTCCTCATATTCGGTTCCGGATTCACAACCCTGTTCTTCAGCTGTATAACTAGAACGGCAGCGTATGATAAGCTCATTAAATTCCGATCTTGTCAGAATGATACAGCGGGGCGATAACAACCGGGTAGAATTGAATGCTTCGAAAACACAAAGCTGTCTTGTGTCAGCAAAGCGAAACATAGCACCCATATATGCCATTATCCATGAATGGCACTTGCATCGATGAAGCTGTAAAGCTTTCCATTGTCAGTGTGTGTATTACTGACTATCTCTTATCGAATGATCACATATCCGATGTAGCCAAAAATGCAGCGAAATGCTTGGTTTTTCTTAGAAGATGCAAGAAATATTTCTCCCCTTCCGATCTGGCTACCATCTTTAAAGCATACATCCGCCCAAAACTTGATTATAACTCTCATACTTGGGCGGGTCCTCCAATAAAGAGCGCTTAAACTTATAGGAGACACATCCATTACTGAAATTTTTGTTTCCCTAGAACACCGTCGAAATGTTTCCTGTCTTACATTGTTTTACCGATTTTTTTATCAACAATGCTCAAACGAAATTTCCAGTTGCATTCCTCCCCTTAAATCTTTCGCCGTAATACTCGTCTAGCAAGGAATGCTCATCAGTTTACCCTAGAGCCTAACTTCGGATGTACTGTCAAATACAGAGGTTCTTTCTTTAGCCGTACAACCCGTATGTGGAATGTTTTACCTCACTCGATTTTTCGCACTCATTGTAATGTACAGACATTCAAGACCAATGTATGACATCTCCTATTAAATCCTTCAGGAAGAAGATATACTTCTCCTAAACGCTCGCACTGTGTTACATGGTATCATTATAAGGGTAGTCGTAATCCCTTGAGTGCACGCAAATTATTAAAAAAAAAAAAATTAATGAAGTAACGTTATCATTTTAAATTATTTGATTTTTATTGTTTGTTGTTTTCTTTTTTTTATAGACATTGAAACACTGAAGAATGAAGACTAATTATGATTAATTTATGTTATGATTAAACAAAAAATTGATGAACATATTGTTATCACTGTTCTTTTCCCCATCCTCATTTTTATACCTTCCGTCCTACATCCATTCTTCATTTTCATATCCTACGAGACCTGTCCCTTTCCCTCATTGTTGCTAACTACATTTTATAAAAGAATCGTCAGTCAGTGTTAAAACGTCCGCCCGAGGCGAAAGCAAGTTAAATAAAGAATATTAAATTAAAAACGGAAATAATAACGCATTTTGTATAGAAATGATTCGGCTACCTAACAATATGAAGCTATGTAATATTATGCACTGTTTGTATTTGTTTCAACTGACCCCAATCACTGTTTCAACCGCCCCTGGCATGGGTACGATTGAAAGAAATATTTTTTTTTTTTTTAATTTGACGTACGATTAAAATATTGCACATGTTATTAAAATAACACTCGTCGGCTAAGGATGCAAACCTCGTAAATCCATTTTTGCAAATTTTACAGGAGAGCAATTTATAACTTACACTTTAACACCAAACCTATATAGTCTAGGAGCTATACCCCCTTCCCGTGGGCAATTGAATGTCACCTCAGTTTGAGGTTGTTTGTTAATGTTTTCGGGGGTGGGGAATCCCAATTCTCTAATTACAAAATCCGGTGGGAAGTCATTGTTATTAACGAATTTTGATGCATTTTTGTAATGCAATAAAAGTTATTAATGATAGGAAAAAATGTTCCGAGTAAATGTTGTTCCTTATTTTCTAACGAAGAAATTTGTTTTTTATTCATGTAAATCGGTTGATATTTGTCCAAGATATTACCATTTGTTTCTTAGTAGTGAGGGCGCGCGCTCAATTGAGGGAGCGCGAGGCGGAAGAACGTGTTTTTTAGGTAAACGGTCAGAGTTATCGTGAAAATTGTCATAAAAGAAATTATTCTCTATATTCTGACAAACATTTTCGTTTGTATTTTGTCTCAATTGAATAATTAGATTCGGAGATATACACAGAAACGTAGACTTAGGATAAGATTTTTCACATTCACATGGTTAAAGAAGCCCAAAATTTACTCAAATTTTCGCACGATAAAGCATAAAACAAGTATTTTTATTTAAAAAAAGTTTTAACAGTTTTTGAAAAATTAATTTTCAAACTCAAAATTAAAAAAAACAATAAAAAAAAATTCAAACTATTTTTTTTTTTCAAAATTTTACGTTATTAAGTACTATTTTTGTTTTCAAAACTCAATACTCTTATAAATTTTTAGCCGAAAACTGAAAACCGCATAGTTCTAGGACTTAGACTTTTCAAGATATGAACAAATAAGTGAAGCAACTTCTTCATTAAACTGAGAAGAATCCGGCTAAATGATCATTTCAGCAACCAGTTGATTTATCATCAGCCACGTTTTTTCTTGTTTATACTAATATGCTGGTTTCTTTATTTTGTAATATCTTGAAAAGTAAAAGTCCTAGAACCATGCGGTTTTCAGTATTCGACTAAAAATTAATAAGGGCATTGAGTTTTGAAAACAAAAATAGTACTTAATAACGTAAAATTAAAAAAAAAAAAATAGTTTTAATTTTTTTTTTAATTTTGAGTTTGAAAATTAATTTTTCAAAAACTGTTCACTCGAACAACTTAATTTGAAAATTATATTTAAAAATAGAATTTTGGCTTTTCAAAATGCTATAGCATGACTCTGTAAGTATTACCGTTATTTTTTAACATTTTTTTCTGTTTAAGTGATTTTTTTGAAAATTGCCCCTCCCGCCTAAACGGGGTGAAATAGACTCCCCTCCTATACGTTTTTTTCTTGTCTAAGTCCAACCTACCTAGACTTTTGTGACATCTTATGCAAATCACCCTGTATAAGCACAAGCTGTTATTATATTAAAAAATTGGAATGTGGAATAAATCTGTCATGCCTTAAAAAAATTTATTTTTTTTAAAACTAGAAGCTATAAATAAAAAAATGAAAAACGCTTTTATTAGTTAAGATCAGGAGTATAAAATAAAAAAAAATAATTGTTTTATGCTTTATCATGCGTAAATTTGAGCAAATTGGTCTTCTTTAACCATGTGAATGTGAAAAATCTTATCCTAAGTCTACGTTTATGTGTATATCTCCGAATCTAATTAATGAGTTCAGACAAAATATAAACGAAAATGTTTGTCAGAATATAGAAAATAATTTCTTCTACAACAATTTTCACGATAAATCTGACCGTTTACCTAAAAAACACGTTCTTCCGTCTCGCACTCCCTCAATTGAGCGCGCGCCCTCCCTACTAAGAAACAATTGGCAATTTCTTGGGCAGTTATCAACCGATTTACATATGAATAAAAAAAAACAAATTTCTTCATTACAACAACATTTACTCGGAACATTTTTTCCTAACATTAATAACTTTTATTGCATTACAAAAATGCATCAAAATTCGATAATAACAATGATTTCGCACCGGATTTTGCAAAAACTAACTCCGGATTCGGATTCCCCACCACCGAAAACATAAAAAAAACACCCTCAAACTGAGGTGACATTCAAGTGCCTACGGGAAGGGGGTATAGCTCCTAGACTAATATATTTGATAGTTATTATGGAATTTTGAATGAATATGATTATTTATACGTGTTTTAATCAAGTTCTTGACTGAGGGATCAATTTCAGTACTCAAACTTGTTTATGTATGGGCAAAAAAGATGAATAATTATGAATTTTAATTATAAAAAGGAAGAAATACTGGTAAATCCATATCATTTTTAAACAAAAAAAAAGAAAACCACTTATATTCAGGTGAAAATTATGATAAACCTTATTTATCTTTAACAATTTGACTTTATATCCAACTTTGTTATAAAGTTTCTTTTTCCTTACATCCCCTCCCTCAATTTAATAAATAAAACAAAATTATAAATAAATTATTAAATACTGAATAACTCTTTTTCAATTCATACTATTTATGCTCAAATATTTTCCAATATAACTTTTAACAGCCAACAAAAATGGCGTTTCGTCCCGGCGTTCTCACTTGCACTCTTCAGAGTCCGACGTTTTCAAATTAGAGTATAGACAAATTGGATTTAAAAGGTTTTTTTTCTGTGTTTTTAGGCGATTTATAAAACATATTAATACATTTTTCTTAATAGAAATGTACATTTCAATCCTAATTTCATATACTTAAAGAAATCTCATTTTTGGTAAAAAGTGGATTTACGAGGTTTGCATCCTAAGCCGACGGTATGTAGACAGAAACATGATCTTTCATTAAACACACCATCAACATCGCTCAAAGTTCAAATGGCAATACTATAGACGATATAACCGAAATTGTTTCAACCGTACCCAGTTTCCCCTACACATCTACTAACAAATTAAGATACTGCTTTAATTGCGGAAGCATATCTATCCAAATGCGAATTTATTTACTCTTAAGTAACAACTACTTGTAAGGTCGGTATTTAGACATACATGTACTCAGTAGCGGATCTAGGATTTGGCTGTGGGGGGGGGGGGCTTGGAAATTGGAGATCAAGTTTGTAGTTTGTACATATGCAGTTAATAATATGAAGTTAGTATAACAGAAAACGAATTTTGACATTATCACTTTCCTTCTTTAATAATAGCCGTGTTTTTGTGCCATTATATCCGCTCCTATAAATAAATATCCGCGCCTTAAAATATTTTCAATATATGACGGCTTTCACACAAGGAAACTGAGTTGCCAGAAACTGGCTTATTTGTAGGCGAGAAGGGTGTGAGGGGAAATTTTTTGTCTTTCTTTTACGCCCTTCTCGCCTAGAAACTAAAAATCACCGGCAACTCAGTTTCCTTGTGTTTAAGGGGTCTAAAGAAGAATAACAAGTTTTTGGAATTGATATGTGTTAAACATGGGAATTATTTTTAAGCAGAGCTAGAAGCCAATATAAATGCTCAGTAAAACATGGCAGTATAACTAATTTTATAACTTACATTTTTAGACAAATTCGTTTATTTATATTGCTTAGTAATAATTGATCAGGTAGTAGAGGTAGCTACCTACATTATGTAAGTGTTTGTTTAAATTAGCTGAAGGTTGCTTTGAACTTCACATTTTTGATTAAATTTCAAAACTGTTTGTAATTGGGTAGTTTAGAAAAATTATATTAAAGTATGGTCTTACTGGCAAAAGCTCATAGTGCTCTGACAGTGCCATCACTCCTCTGAGATCTTATTTTCCTGTACTATAGCCAAACAACGAGTAGAGTACCTACTTGTTTTGTTCAAACTGCCAATGGAAAGCACAGAAAATAATATTTTGCGGATCGAAAAATTAATATTAAAATTTGAAGTCTTTTATTCTGGCGTAAGAAACAGCTGCTCTAAAAAATAATCTTGACGGCCCAATTCTGCAAGTGTGAATGAATTTTTGTGTACGCTGCAAACCTATAGTTTTTATTCCTGCTCAATAAATGTGTCGATAAATTTGCACGTCACTCTAGAGTCTATAGGGATGGTAAATATTCATGTCCATTGTCCACCTGCAAGATTTTTCTGAGTTCACAGAGTATCTCACGCTTTTTGAAATAGACTCCTTGACTACAGAATTGCTTAGTCCAAAAATATTTTGTATGTACAATTGCCTTGGACCTTTGAAATTTTGAAAACTAAGTCCCAAAATTATCTAAATACCCCAGCCAAAGCCGTAAGGAGCAATTTCTGTTGTATTAAACATTTACACTAAGCTCTACACCCCGTTGCTCTCCAATTGTTTTAGCCTCAATTGCGTTTTATTCGTCAACTTAGCTAAGTTTTAAGTGTAAAAAGTTGTTGAATTTGACATGTTAATGTTAAGCCCCGACCACGTTTTTTTTTTTAAATTATATCTTCAAGCTTAAGTCCCATCTTCGGACTGACAGTCCCTAGACTTAAGCCATCTGGAATAAGGTTAGTTTTTGGGGAGTTATTTCTTTAACCCTGACTACGTTTTTTGTCCAATATTCTCAGACCATATTAACCACAAGCTGTCATTGCATGAAACATGTCCATTATTTATAGCCCCCCACTTGCTTTTTTTCGAATTCGCTTTAGGCTTTGGCTTAGGGCTTAAGGCTTAGGAAAAAATTACAACATGTAAATTGTTCAGCCCCAACCACGTTATTTTGTCCATCAAATTTCACACCTTAACAATATTTTAGACGAAAATAAAACTCCACACGTTGTAAAACGTTGCTTTCCTTATTTCAAATAATTTTAGTAATCGGCAGTGGGGGGGGGCTTTAGCCCCTATAGCCACCCCCCTGGATCCGCCACTGTATGTACTGTAGATACATGCAACACCTACAAATTATAGTATAAACGTTCTAACGTTACCTTTTTCTAATAACCTAATTCACTTGACAGTTGATTACCATATAAACATTTTTCCAGCTCTACAATAGTTGGTGTATACCTATTCTATAAACAAACATCCATACCTACCCGCTACCCCACTTGGTTAATTTATTGTGGTTTATTTGCAAATTATACGTGAACTGCATTTAGGGAAATGCGATATGGATAGTTTCATAAATATATGGGTTAAATAAAGCACGCTGCGTTTTGATGTGCTTCGATGAATAATGAGAATTGAGAATAATTGAAAACAAAACAAACCAGCCCACATGACCGAAGTGCAAATATTTGATGCGTTTTGAAAAATGCGGGAAATTATTAGTTGTATTTTTTATTTGGAGAAATTAGCATTAGAGTGCAATAAATGCAAATCAATTCTTAAAAATTAAAAAACATTTGTCTTTTTTTCGCAATTTTGAATAATAGGTACCTGGATTTATAGCACCACTGCACTGCACAGGTGTTAGAAAAAAGAATTTTTTTATTTCTCCGGCAAACAAGCGGCGAAGTTCTTACGTCTATGAAGTTGGCAGGGCAACATTCACCTATAAAGTAACGGGACCAACGCAGTAATTTGCAGTTTTTTTTAATTTTGTTTGAATTTCTATTCCCGATTTTGTAGTCCCGATTTTGGAGTTCTTCAACTAGTGGGTGTATAATCGAGTGACCTGCTATAACTTCACAGTGAAGTTACCAGGTCATATAGTGTATCTTGAGAAGTAAGCATGCTAGGAATTTGCAGTAAGGCTCCGAATTTGCATTTTATTTTGCATTTCAAGAAATTTTAGTTTTAGGCAAAATAAACTGCAAATTTCTCGAGATACAAAAGGAGAATGCCCAAAAATGTATGGGCGAAAAACTCAGAGTCGATTAAGACAAGTCATACGTGGTTTGAAAGGACATTAATTGTAGATATCAAATATGGAATCATTTTCTTAAAAAGTAATCCCCGGGGTTGGATGACAATTTAAAATTTTTCAAAAAAAAAACAAAGGGTTTCTTCATGTAACAAAAAAAATTAAAAAGTGGCACATCTTCATATTGCGGTTGATTCATGTTATTATATAAATCAGGAGCCAAAAGATGATTCTGTCTTCATTCATAAAATGGCGGTTATCACTCATACCGTTACTCAACAGTTTCGAAAGAAAGTAGTTACCTACCTAAGCATACCGGACAACAGTTTGAGGAAATAGTATGTATGTGCGTTAGAATTAAGAACAACTTATAAATCATTCGCATACTGTTATACTACTGAATAATTAAAACCTGCCTTTTCCTTACTATGTAACTTTAAGGCTAGGCGCATATTGAGACGCGTCCGACGTGTGTGACCTTGACGTGACCTGACGAGCGTCACACGACACGATTTTAGAAACGTGTCATGCCGTTCTCCGCATATGGATTCGCGTGTCTCGTGTCATAATACATATTAATTGAAGCAAAAATCGTCTGATATATTGATAATTGAAATAGACTTAAAAAAAAGTAATTTCTAAAAAAAGAAAACGATTTTTTATTTTCAAAACCAACGAAAGCTCATTATTTAATTTTTTGACTGAAAAAAAAAAACAAACACATGCCGGTCTCGCAAGGAAAAAGCTGTGTTTCGATCACTGTGTCACGCGATTTTTGGAAAACGCGTGTCAGGTCATGTCGTGCCGCTCTATCAATATGCGTCGTGCTATTGATTTAAATTATTAACAAAAACTCGTGCTGTGTCGCGTCACTCGCGCCGAACGTGTTTCAATATGCGCCCAGCCTTAAAGTCCGAAATTAAAACGAAAACGGGAAAACTTATATTTTGTTTTCATAATTTATTCCGGAATTTGTTAATTGATTTCTAGGATAAGAGTACTATTAACATGTTGACGAGACTATAGTAATGTACCAATTTATAACACTCAACACATTTTCGCATTAAAATAATGCAACGTTCAAGCCACATATATTTCCTCCCTTACCTTTCTATACTGTTGCTACCTCAAATTCCGTGCTACCTCAAATGGCGTGCCACAAGGCTCAGTACTTGGTCCAGCCTCAAACAATCTCTATACTTAGGATTTTTCGAGTTTACCACATTGTAAAGCAGCTATTTTTGCTGACGACACTGCAGTATTTGCGTCGCGTCGCATGAATTCGCTCTCAATACCCGTGTTTTTTTGGCATTCTATAAATAGTACAGTAGAAAATGAGCAAAAAAACGCATCCGCAGTAGCCTGGTTTTTGTATTTCAAAATTGGTTTAACTGAAAGAACACCTGCCAGAATATTTAAAAAAAATATAACATTTGTGAGAATCAGAAGCAGTCAAAATTAACATCACGAAAAAACTAATAGTAACCAACATTTGAGAATGAAATCACCAAAAATCCATTCGAGACTCGGAAAACTATCCGCAGTATGATTCTACTTTAACTTTTATCGGCAGTATTCATGCTGCCGATGTTGTATTTGTTATTCATGTAAAATCCCACTATGGATAGCTACTATAGAATACTACTATGGATAGCTTTTCCAATAAAACACGGGTAATATTGAGACGAATTTTAAAAATGCGATTGTGATACTTGAAAAATACAATAGAAAATGCCAGCCATCTTTTTACACGAAAAAAAAACTGGTTTTCATAAATTCATAAATTGGTTATTTAATTGTCTTTTTTTTTGTTTATACAATGTGTTAAATCGAATAAATTAAATTTTTTCTCTCTTGAATTTGTTCGTATTTTCCTTCGATTAATTCTTTAAATTATGCATTTCTTTGGGGCATATTCATAGTCGCAGATAGACCCAGGTTTAACTAAACTACAGTTTAAGACAATTTTGGCTTAATGAATACAGACCGATTTTAATTACAAATTGTTGGTTTTATATTTTTACAAGATAATTAATTTGATATACTATACAAATAGCTTCAAATATTTTGAAATTATGGACTTAAAAACATAAAGTCAACGTCCGAAAATTCAATTAAACCTTTGTTTAACTTAAACCCAGTTTCAAAATGACTATGAATAAGGCCCTTTATTTTGTTTGCTATAAAAAAAAATGCCGTCTACAGTATTGTTTACTTTTTTTTAGAAGCGTCTGTATGTACAAAATAATTTGAATCGTTTCATGCAATAATTAGAAATCGTATATTTAAAAAAAAAATGGTTATGTTGAAGTAGTGTTTATCACAACAAAAACGTAAATGTTAAAAAAGATTTTTAACATTAATAAACTTAGAACTTGGCGTACTATAAGATCTCACTGCTTTCTACGGCTGACTTGTTACGAAAAGTTTTTTGTATGTATATAAAGAAGAACTTTGCTTCTATTTTAACATTTATGTTTTTGGTGTGATTTCACTTATTTTTGCAAAGATTCTTTTTATCAGGAAAAGTGGGTGAAACAATGAGAGTCTTATAAGGAAAATTAAGTTTTTGATTTACGCCTTTTGTATGTATTAGGTACAAGTCCTGTTGCTCTACCAATTTTCATAAATCAGAAGTGCTCCATTCAAATGATAATAATTGTTAAGTACTGGGTGCATGCTACGCCCCCGCATAAAAAATTCCGTAATTTCCTGAAAACCAACCGCTCTACCAAATTTCATAGTTCTGCACCAATCGGAAGTTCTCTCAATATATTTGATATTTATTCTGCGAAAATGGGTTATGTTGAATGTTAAATCTCAAATTTTTAATTTTCACTTTGCTTGCATGTCAAGTCCTATCGCTCTACTCAATTTCATCATTCTAAGACAATTATAAGTTCTCCACATAGTTGATATCAATTATGAGTAACTGGGCGGATGCCAGGCGCCCTAAATAGAAAATCTGAAATTTAATTTTGCTTCCTTTGTTTGCACTTCAAGCTGTATCGCACCACCAAATTTCGTAGTTTCACGACTATTAGAAGGGCTCCAAATAATTTTGTCAATTCTATGAAAATGGGTGGATGCCACGCCCCTTATTAAAAAAACTTAAATTTTCCATTTTTTTTTATATGTACTTACTTATTACAAGTTACAAGGCCAACCGTTTTTTCAAATTGCATCCTTCTGCAACAATCTGAAGTGATCCATATATCCATTCTAAGCAAATTGGCTGATGCCACGCTCTCTGTATGTTAAATATCAAACCTTAAAATTTTGCCTTTGCTTTCACTTCAATTCCTACCGCTATACCAAATTTCATCATTCTGCAATAATCAGAATTTCTCTAAAAAATTTACATCAATTATATGAAAATGGACGGGTACCACGCCCCCTGAATGGAAAATCTTAAATTTGTTCTCCTTTGTATGCACCACAAGCCCTACTGTTGTGCAAAATTCAGGATTCTCAGACGTCGGGAAGTGCTCCATAATTTTGATGATCTGTCAGTGAGTCAGTGAGTGGAGTCAGACTCTTACGGTTTTTGCGATTTTTGCAGTCTTATATCTCGGCAACCAATAATGCTAAAATTTGAAATTTTGTAAGTTGCCTAAACCTGGTGAGCTTTAAAAATGCAGCGAGTTTGAAGTTTCTGACTTTATTGGTACTGAAGTTAAACGGGGGTCGAAAATCACCTGAGTTTGATTCTGTAAAAAGGGCGTAGTGCCAGAACTCGACTGGCCCTTTGATATCTGTATCATATACATATATGTCATTGAATTATGTATGAGAGGTCATATTAAGACAAATGATGGAAAGCTTTTAAAAATACAGAGATGGCTTAACTATTTACACAATGACTAGCTTGGCAACTTCTATCCCCAGGAGTGTTCAAATTCAAAGGAAATTTGTAAAACTACCTACTACTAATAATGAACAAGAACATGCATATTTAATAACTCTAACATGAGAATAAAAATATTAAAATTGTAATTGACTTTATAACTATGCGTCTATATAACATGCAACCCCAAAGTCATGCATTTTATTTCATTATTTATTAAAACCTTTAATAATATCATATCCTTCATACAAGTGACATTCAAGTTAAGAATATTATATACACTTTTCGAATTACCTAAGTATACTTAACCTCATAACTTAAGAATGCTCTTGATGGTTTAAAAAGTAGGCCAATGAAACATTATCTAACAAAAAATGAGCCCATTGAATTACATCATGTAAAATACTCTTATGTTACCTAAAACCATAATAACAGAAAAGGTCCTGTTTCCTCTCTTTATTGTCCTCGTCGGTATGTATGCATGTAGGTAGATACTAATATTTCACTATATCAACTTTTCTGGCATTGTATTATGTGAATTTTCACGTCATAACATAACAATACCATCATGATTCTGTTAATGTAATTCATGTTATTCCAAAAATAGGCACGAGTACGACTACTTAGGCGCCAAGAAATAATAACGGTTTTTTGTAGAACAGCTCAATATAAGCATTTTTTATTTTGGGAGGAGGGGTGTCTAACTCCCCCCGTTTGGGCGGGAGGGGCAATTTTATAAAAAAGGTACTAAAAATTAAAAAAAAATATTCAAAAATAACGGTAATACAAACAATTAAGTTTTATACCTTTTTTTAAAGCTAATACTTTTTACTATTAGCTAGTTTTTAAATCAAGTCAAATCTATGCCTAGTTTCGAAAAAACGGGCTTTAAGCTCAAAATTTGGGGAAAAAAATCATAAAAAAAAAGTTTTCAGTGAAATTTTTCAAAACAGTAAAATTATTTATTATTTTTTTTTTCTGGAATTCGTTGCTCTAATTAATTCTCCATTAAAAAATGAAAACTACCAAAAAATTGAAAATTACCAAACCTACTTTTTTATAATTCTTTAAGTTTCAGTAAATTTACTTGGTCTTACTTTTTTAGACAGCGCTGTATTAATTTTTCCAATTTTTTTTGTATTTTCGTTGGGCTAGTGCATAAACAGTATGATAGGGAAGGGGGCATGCTGCCCCCCTGCAACCCCCCTGCTTGGTCCAGTATAGGATATGGGGTGGGTGCAAGTTTGGGTATATGCACAGTTTCGTATGGATTACAAATTTTCCATAAAAAAACCTCCAAGCAATCACATTCCTCGTGCAATTTGAATAACTAGCAAAGTTTCAAAATATTAAAACTTAAAATGTACAGAACACAATTTAAATCTTGTGTGAGACCATTCAAGTGTTACGGACTGTCTGTACATAATAGATCATACAAAAAAAACCGCACAAGCTTTACAATTTGTCCCGTTATTTTACATTACACATAATGTGCATGCAAAAAAAAATTAATTACAAAGGTCAATCTTTAATCAGCCTTTGTGAGAATAAAGTGTTTTTTTTTTTTATACAATGGCGGCTTAACATCCACTACTTTATCCTTAACTAAGGAATTTTTCCCATTTTGTGATCATTTGAGGATTTAGTTTCGACCAACGAAAAAACATTACTTAACTTACTGTACTATACCTATTATAAAAAGAACTATGTATTTCTTCATAATCCACAAAGAAAAATAATTAAAAAATAAAAATAAAATAAAAAGTAGGTTTGGTAATTTTTAATTTTCTCAAAAACTAGAAGATATAAAATCATTTAGATTTCACTTTTTAATGAAGAATTAATAAGAGCAACGAGTTTCAGAAAAAAAAATAATATATAATTTTAATGTTTTGAAAAATTACACTTAAATCTTTTTTAATCTTTTTTTCCCCAAATTTTGAGCTTACAACCCGTTTTTCTCGAAACTGTGCATAGATTTCACTTAATTTAAAAACCAGCTAATAGTAAAAAGTATTGGCTTTGGAACAAGATATAAAACTTAATTGTAAGTATTACCGTTATTTTTTAATATTTCTTTTTTCATTTTTAAAATTGAGATAGACCCCCCCTTCCATATTAAAAAAATGCTTGTATTGAACTGTTCTATACAAAACAGTTATCAATTCTTGGCGCCTAAGTTATCGTACTCTCCCCCAAAAATATGAATAGAATATTGATTGCTTAATTTGTAGTTACTTTCCAGTTTTCATCTACTTTTATTCTATGAATTCGGGTTGATTACATAATACCTTTTCACTTATGTTGAGAATAGTCGTCCTTGTGGCAAAATGATACTAACTCATTCACCCATTTCAAAAGCGGATGTCCCGAAACATCAATATCGTGCTCGTTGCCAAATTCTAGGACAGAATCAATACCGACCATCTGCTCAAACTTCCACATTTATGTTGCTGTTGTTAGAAATTTTACTTTTCGTTGTTTCGAGAGCAGGAATATACATTTTGCATTACCTACTATAAACTACGACAGATTAAGGATACTACAGAAACAAAACAAACGCAGTTTGTGATATCAACTAAATAATTTTCCAACAAGTGTTGCATTTTGTATTCGTTCATGAAAACACCTAAATTTACGAGTACCTATACTTATAAATTGAGTTGTCAGTCATTATCTCCTTGATGCCCTGCTTCTCCTTCTTCCATCCTCCTTTTTGGTCAAAGCTAAATTATTGAGGTTAATGTTTATACATGTAGGTACATTGTACATACAATATGATGATTGTATAAAAACATAACGGAAAGTGAGCTCTAGAACAACAAAAGCGGTAGGAAACATTTTGAAATACAAAAGCAGGACAACTTCAAGTTACAAAAAGTCTCCCTATGAAAATACTGAAGGTTGGCATATTATGTTAGGTATGGTATGTATGTCGCTTTATCAGACGAATGTCAAGCTATAACTGTAATAGATTCGTCCTAGACACATTGACCTATAAAACACTTTCTTTAAAAAAAATAGACATGTACAAGCATATTAATGTCAATTTATTGATTTTAGATTCGATTTAAAAAAAAATGTAGGTTAGGATTGTGTTTTTGGACGTCTGGCATTGTATTGTATAGGGTGTTTTTTTAAGAGCTTGAGAACATTAAATAATAACACAAGACAGAAATAATGTTGGATTGAATTATGGTAGATAATTTCATTTCATGGCATTTATTTTTTAGATATGATACCTGCCATATGTCCACTGCGGCCACTGGTTATAAAGTCCATTCGATCAATCCAATTCTTCACTACTTTTTCCCGTATGGTGTCAATGGTGGCTCGAATATTGACTTCCAATTAGCGTTCCCACACAGAAAAAAATATTGAGGGCCTTTCTGAGGGATATTTGCAAAGAGTGCGGGCCAATACCTTTCAGAGAAAATTTTTCAAAAAAAAATATTAATAAAGGTATAGGGCAACATAAATATTTATTCATATACGTACATGCATTATTGTTCCTAACACTTCACACTTCATAATAATTTGTGTTCTTATATTATAAACTTATTATACTTATTATTTTCAAGATCTTTGCATTTCTTTATTATACAGGGTGTCCCTTAATTCGTCAAAAGTATTTAAGGGCATGATTTTTGGGTGTATTCTAAGAAAAAAGTTGTTCTACAGTAAGGGCCTATCTCCAATTTTGGTATCATTTATCGGGGATTTAAGAAAAGTCTTATTTATATATATACTTTACCTTTATATATATACTTTCACCTTCCCCTTCCCCCATTTTGAAAGCGATTATACAAAAAACTAATACATGGAAAAAATGGACTTCGGATATGCTGTAGAATATGAAATTCGATGCTCATCTAAAAATTTTATGAATATTCATTTTATAACCATTATTTTCTGACAAATAAAAACCCTTATCCGCACAGGGTATTTTGCTCCCCCCGCGTACAAGGGTAAGGGAGGGAAAAAAAAAGAACATATCCCTATGGCTTCAAGTATTCTTCATCCAACAAGACATTCCACGATATCAACCGATGTCTGGTTCCAAATGTATGTGAAATTTCGTGTTAAAACATGGTCAGAAGGCAACCCTTATATCTCCGGTCTGCCAGTGTTGCCACCGTGGCAACACTTCTTAAAAGTAAATTTAGGATGTGGACTATTAGAGTACCAAAGCTCATCCCGTCAGAATGAAGTGCAAGGTTGGCTCCCTTAGCGCCCTAACTAAATAGAATTAGAAAAAAATTCAAGAAAATTTGAATATTTAAATAAAAACGAATATTAAATGATTCTAACGGTTTCACTAAATTTTTATTTTCAACTATTGATTCTTTCTATAATAGTCAATAGCTTAGACTTAGTTTTTTATTCGATTTTATTCAAATCTGAGCCGGTGCCGTTAGGAGGTTGGGACTCCCTGTGCATTAAGCAAATGTCAAGATAAAAATTTCACATTATAAGGCTACGTTCACACGCCGCGCGCCGTCTATTCGATTCGATTATCCCTCATACGGTTTGGTCGAATATTACGGGATTAAACATAGACAGTAGTTTATCTAAATTAATTTAAAAAAAAATCAGAAAACACAAAATCCCGAAAAATCATGATCCAAAAGACGAGAAACTCAGAAAACCTAAAATACCGAAAAACCGAATTTGAAACAGCTATAGAGACCCAGATAACCCAAAATGTTGAGCCTAGTTTTTTAGGCAGTGTCTTCTCTAAACTATTAATTTGGGCATGGGTTGGCTAACAAAAAGCGGTCAAGGCATAGTTTTGCCAAGCTTTAACGGTAAATTCTTAGCTATTTTCGCGCGCCACCTGTTATGGATTCTTCCTCTGCTGCGTACCCCATCGAGGTTGGATTCGAAGACTCGTCGGGCAGATGCGTTGCTATTCATAGGCTCCTCGTGCCCCAAACATCTCAGCCGCTGCAATTTCAGCTTTTTGACTAGGTCAACGTCGCTGTATAGCCGGTGTAGCTCCGTCATTGTATCTTCTCATCCACACTCCTTCGATGCACACCGTATAGAAAATCACACGAAGAATCTTCCTCTCAAAGCACCCTAGCATACTTTCATCCGATTTTTTCAATGTCCATGCTTCTGCCCCATAGTAGTGCAGTGCAGTACCGGAATAATTTAGATTTAGATTTAGATTTATTGTTGAAAAAGATTAAGATTAACATATGGAATAGGAATCGTGTAATCGGGGTCATAAAGGATACCTATGTACGTGAGTGCGGTAATTTTCGTGTCCATAAAACGTCAATTCGGTTGTTCCGAAATTTTTAGCGAGACAAAGGAACAAAGAGAAAGAAAAGGAATTTTTGTTCATGAAATGTCGAACTGCGACTATTTTTAGCAGGGACGGATTAGTTGTGAAATTAAAAATAAAAAGGTTTTAATTAAAAATGGACGAATATTTTCAAGATAAAAATTTCATTTTTAAGGGTAAGAACTCGTATTATTTTATTGAGTGTTTTGTGAAACTAACGCAGCATCAGCTCTTAAGGTATGGTCAATGGTGGTATGAATTTAACGCCTCCTTTCCAATAGGGCGGGCGCCAAATGGAGGGGTTCTTCTATAAAGGTAAACAAATATGTATCTTGATCTACCCAAAGTGCAACGCTAAATGTAACAGAATGGACTAGGTATGTTGCGATTTCAAATAACAAGACCTTTGGTAATCGTACCACAACCAATTTTGCAGCGGTTCCGCACATTCGTTTTACGGTAATAACTCGCATGCATCCACTCGTATACCCCACTTCCAAGCACAAACTCAGAATGAACTCGCTTAAAAATAAAGACTATTTGCGTTCTAAAAACACGAAACAGCAGTTCCAGTTATTGTGTTGTGTTGTTTGTGATTATTTTTTTGCACATAATCAATTCTACAACTGACATACAAACACTGGTAGGTATGTATATTTGCATAAGTTTATATGTACATAAACATATTCATATGTTTTACGGAACAGAATTTACATAAGATCTCTTCCTATTTCTGTGTGCAAGGCACGAATCAAAGGTTTTCGTCGTTTTATTTAAATTTCTTCTTGAACAAAAAATAAAAAAGAAAAAAATCTAGATAGGTAGCAAGGACATAGCAAGTGGTTTTGACTGTTTGCTCCTTTTTTCTTTGTTTTGTGAGCAACAGTCTGCTATGAATGGCGTTTATATGCATGTGTTTGTACGGAAATGTGCTATATAGTCAATAGTCCTTACCTACAATGAGAATGACATTCCTTCTTCACTGCATTGCCATTGTGAGAAATATATAAAAAGGAATGCTTTGCGCGTTCTTTCGCTTTACTAAGTAGTTTTTTTTTTTCTTGCAGCAATATAGGTATACTTATGTACATAGGTACATGATGATATTTTTGTCTTATTCATATTCATGCTTTTAGCCAAAGGCAATATGCTAATAGAACCTTCTTTAGATTATGGTGGAGCATAGTGCAAAAATTTAATGAGATATTTCCAACTTAATAATTTGAACAGGTACATAAATGTTTGGTCTCATTTTTGTATAAGAGCTTCTGACCTGGTTTGTTATATACCTATTAAGTTTACCATTTACCTACCTGAATTTGCTGGTGATAAAACCAAGGCCTTTTTTTGACAAAGTCCAATGTTAGAACTTTAATTGTCGGAGGGGCACTGAAGTGGTCGTACGAAAATAAGCAAATACAAGAAAATCATTTGGGGCCTCTAGAACTCCGGTTTGTTCCTTTCAGTTTAGATTCGTTAACTTTTGTTTTCGGAGGGAATGAGCGATCGCAAGTGCACCTCACATAAGGGTCCGTTTATAGCGATCAGGGCCCTATAACACAGAACAACAAGTCAAATAGTCAACAATTACTTGTTCAACTATGTTTGTCAAACAAGTGAAAATCATTTCTGTAACACAATAAAAAACGTAACTATATTCAATAGAAAAAATTTCCCTTAATTTGTTGAATCAGTGAACAAGTAAATACTTTTGGTATCTGTATACATAGGTGAATCTTTATCATATATACAAAAAGTGAAATGTAAAACACGAGTGTAATCGTCAGAAGTGTATTTTTTGTGCCAATGGAATGGTTTTAGAAGGCTTCCGGACGCTTCTGGACGCTTCCGGACGTCCAATGAAAGACGGCATTAAAAACAATATAGATGACTTGTCATTTTGATGCTTTTAAAAGCTACTTTTCGTTCGTTTATGGCATTAGCTTCAGTAGCTGTCTGACAATAGAGCTTTTTGCGAATCTGTCACACACCCAAAAATGACAGCTAGCACTTTATAGGGACTGTCAATTGCATAGGAATATTTTGGAATATCCAAAATATTCCTATGCAATTGCCAGTTCCCACAAAGTGCTAGCTGTCACTTTTGGCTTCACAAAAATCTATATTTTATGTAAGTTCGGCTTTCTTCTTTGAAATATTCGGATAGTTACACTTTTCGTTGATTTTTGGGATAAGCACAAGTTAAGGAATCTGAGTGTTGTGAGCTAAAGAAACGCACATAAGAATTTAAAAAAATGAAAATTATTGCAAGGACTGCTACGATTTTTGTTCAATTTTTGGCGATACTAAAACTTCATCCCGACAAAGGATCGCCAGAATATTTTTACTAAAAAAGGGTCGCGTACTCTCTATAAACAGCAGCTGTCATTCATTTATATTACTTTTCAAGTTTAAGCGTAAATGCCTACCTACATATACATACATACAGTGGTGGCGGCCTAATTAAGAACGATATTTTTATAAAATTTTAAAATGCATAGCTAATGTTTGGGAAATCTGTTGATGTTGAGAAGTGGTTTTAATAAAGCCCATGACTACGGTACACTTTGAGTAATGTTTAAAAAATATAAGCATGAGAATATTGGTAGGAAAAAATAAACATTAATTTAACTCTTATTTTGTCTGGCAATATAATTAAGAACAGAAAAAAAAGGTTTGTCATAACATTAAAAATCTTTGAAATGTCAATATGTTAATGTGAATATATTGTAGGAAAACCTTAATTCTTTATAATTTCACACAAAATTCCTTGCAGTACATTTTGATAGTGGTGTACTCTATTAGATTTCCTCAATATTTAGAACATTCTGATCAAAATGCTTTTTTTTTTTTTTGTTTTACTTTAACCATCCCTTGATGTTTCCCCACAAGTTCTCGATAGAATTTAGGCTCGAGATTTGGCCGGTCTAATCTAAAAAATGACTTCTTGAATATACACCTTATTAGCAATCCGCTGAGGACTTTTTGGATCATTATCGTCCTTAAAAACAAATTTTATGGGCATGATTTCAAATGAACAAGACTCCATAACATGTTGCTCAATGTCTTTATAAACTTTCTGGTCAATTAGAGCATTTTTTTTCTAACTTTTCGACCATACTATGCCAAGTCAATGCACCCCATATTAAATTAAGTTTTGTCCTGTACTCTGTACCGTCTTAAGAGTGAATTTTTGATTCAATTTCTTGTTCTTAGGGCTTCTAACATCAAATTTACTTTCTGACCTACAAAATACGAAGTCCTCAGAACAAGAAATTTGCACACTTCTCGACTTCAACAGATTTCCCAAACAAAAGTTATGCATCTTAGAATTTTATAAAAATATCGTTCTTAATTAGGCCGCCACCACTGTACATATATGTAGGTATGTATTCAAATCAATGAATACTAATGTCAAACAATTTCCGTGGAAGTAAGACTAAATTGTTCATACATTCTGGAGCTAAAGTAAAAACGATACAAAATTAATTTTTAAACAAAATTCAATACTCAATTAAAAACGTTAAAATATTTATATCGGATTCAAAAGAAAAAGTGGTATCACTGCTATAATTTAGCATTTGGTTTCTGAATATATTTTTGTAGCATACTTTCAGGATATTATATTCAGCACTGCAGCATCTCTTTATTTTGATTTAGTTTGTTTGAAAATCAAATCTCTTTTTTTTTAATGCACCTGATTAAAACGATTTTAATTTCCTTGTAGGTATTTATTATGTACTTGACCAGTGTTATCTATTTATCTATTTGTTTTTATTAAATTGTTAATGGCTATCAGAATTCAAAAGCAACGGTTATTTCTCATTGGCATATGTTTCACTTGTCGCATTGTCAGCAGCGTCCCCAATACACACACTTCTATGCAAACAAAAAATACACTCCCGATCAGTCGGTTGTATATTAAAATATTATTTATTATTATTATTATCATTCGTTATACACTCCGCTCCACTTGAATTGAAACAAACTTTTTGTTTACTATCAGAGCGTGTAGTTCCTAAAAGAGGGATCTATTGCAAATAAAACTGCAGGGACAGAATAATTCAGGAAAATACCATAAGGTTATTTTTTACCACTTTTCTAATTACTTCATTACACTGTTTTTTTTTTTGCGCCACTTGAATAGAAACAGTGTGCATTTTGTCTCTATAGATTACGGTAAGAAGAAAAAATATTGTTCTTAGAAAGGCAATGTAGATTAAAAATAATAACTGTTTTATCAAAAAAAGATGGGCCGCGGAAAACCATTTAATCCTGCCAAAAGCCAAAGCCACGCAGAAAACAAGCTTCCCCTACGAAAGTGGTATCTTCTAACAAAAAAAATTCAATATAGATGGTCCGGATGGATATAATTATACTATTTTCATGTTATGAGAAAGGAATCCAGGTTTCTGGAGCACCACCATAGCCGAGAAGGCTATGTTATGGCGTGAGCTGCGATCTTCTGGCTTGGAACAATTGATCTGGAGTTTTCCACATGACGGCAAACTCCTACAAGAAAATATTACAAGAAGCTAACCTAAGTTTACCGATGTTCTTAAACCAAAACCATGGACATTTCAACAAGAAAACGTGCCAATACTCAACGCAAGGATCATTAACAGTTGGATATCCGAGAAAAATGTGACCTTACTTCAATGGCTACCGTATTCTCCGGACCTAAATATTATTGAAAACGTATTGGGATGGATAGTTCGTTGAGTTTACGATTCTGGCCGACAATATGAGGACAAAGAATCACTTACTGCTGCAATCAAAGGAGCATGAAGTGCAATTTCTTTAAATTATATAAAATAACTGCATTATTCAGTCTCCAACAGGGTTTTTCAGGTTATTTCAAATAAAGGTGGTAGCACACATTATAAAAATAAATAAAAAAAATCACTCTCTTTGACTGCATTTTTCAATTTGTTTCCTTATTTAAGAGAATATTTCTATTCAAGTGGCGCAAAAAAAAAAACAATGATTTAAATGAAGTAATTAGAAAAGTGGTAAAAAATCACCTAATGGTATTTTCCTGAATCATTCTGTCCCTGCAGTTTTATTTGCAATAGATCCCTCTTATAGACACTAAAACCAAAAAGTGAATATATTAATTTACCAAGGCGCTACACGCTCGAATAGTAAAAAAAAGTTTGTTTCTATTCCAGTGGAGCGGAGTGTATGTACAAAATAGTTACCTATGTGAGATTCAGGTACATGAAGTTAATTTAGAAAATATATATCTATGCATAGTTTCAAAATTAAGTATTTTAAAGGTGGCATCTTGGACACTGTTGTGCTTTTGTTTAAATCTTAATAGGTACAAGGTGATGCAAAATTAAATGAGATTAAAATGAAGTCAAATTAGAGGCACGAGTACGATAACTTTGATAACGGTTTTTTTGTAGAGGGGTCAAAAAAAAAAACAGTTTTTATTATGGGAAGGGGGTCTATCTCGCCCCGTTTAGGAGGTAGGGGAAATTTTATTAAAAACCAATGACAATACATAAAATTAAGTAGTTTACCGGTTTTGAAAGCCAGAAATCTGTTCTTTGATTGTAAATTTAAATTAAATTATTTATATGGCAATAGTTTTAAAAAAATTTCACATGCAAACTCAAAATTTTGATACAAGAAATTAAAAAAAAGGTTCCTTTTTCCCGCTCGTGCGACTCTGTTGCTCCACTTAGGGTATGCTCAGTCTAAGAGACGAATAATAGTGTAAATTCATCAAAATAGTTTTAGCAAAATACCCACTCAAAAAATGTTGGCCATTTTTTTTTTGATAAATTTAGAGTTTGAAAGTATTTTTTTTCAAACCCACTAACACAAATAACTAAGTTGAAAGAAGTGATAAAATAACAATTTTCTGGCTTTCAGCAAATCAATAATTTTAGCATTGTAAGTACTGTCGTTATTTTTAAATCTTTTTTTTTAATTTTAAGTCATTTAGTAATAAATTTCGACTCCCATCTAAACCCAGTGAGATAGACAAGGCCCTCTCATGGTAAAAAATGATTGTTTAAACCCCTCTACAAAAATCCGTTATTATTTCAATTAAATTAAAATGCTCCGTCATAATCGTACTCCACCACAATAATCCTCAAAGTGAGATCACTGTAAATACCAAAAAAAAAATATCAAGCAAACAATTCGGTTTTTCATGTTGGATTCAAAATTGATAGTAGCATTGATATAAGCTGACTAGCAAATTCAGCACTTCATTTCACAATTTTGAAAAAAAAAGCTTTAAACTTTTTTTTTAATTTTTTATCATAATTTTGAGTTTGAATACGAATTTTTCAAGAACTTTTGGCATATATTTTTGGCCGGTGTTTTTTGAATTTTTTTTTTCCATTTGAAGACATTGTTTTTTCTTAAATGCGCCTACCTCCTGAACAGGGTGAGATAGAGCCCAATTCATGTAGTAGAAAATGCTTGATTTTGGCCCCTCTACAAATAATCGCTTTCAATTTTCGGTGCTAAAGTTATCGTTCTCTCTCCAAACTAGAAAATATATATCCATGCATAGTTTAGAAATTAAAGTATTTTAGAGGTAGCATCTTGGAAAGTGTGCTTTTATTTAAATCTTAATACAAGATGGCGCAAAATGAATTACCCTATCGGGAAATTATATAATTCTTGCAAATGGGGTCGTACGGTAATCATATTTGACATTTCTGAACTAGACAGCTGCAGTATATGAACAGGCAAGCAATGTAGCGCTATAGTACGTTTTCACAATTCAGTGTGCAATATATTTATTTATAAAGGGTATACAACAGTCATCAGTCCAGATGAAAACCATAGGTTCCTGAGGTCATTTTAAGTCAAAACGTTGTTTTCTTGTTTGCGCTTCCTTTTCTGACTTTTAAATGGCTAAAGCTTTGCCAAACTGCAACCGATTCTTCAATTTTTTTTCAATTTACACAAGAGAAGTTAGCAGGTTTAACCCGCTCTACAACTTTTTCTATGGGGTTTCCCGCTATTTATTGGCAAATTCAAGAATCGGTTACGGTTTTGGAAAAGTTAAAATCAGTTAAAAGGAACGAGACCAAAAATAATAAAAATATTTTTACCCAATCATGTCGAACAGGACGTGAGAACAAGAAAATAACCCCTTGAGTTTTTCGACTTAAAATAACCTCAGGAACCCACAGTTTCATCTGGGCCGGTGACTGGTGGAACACCTTGTAGGTATGTACTTTAATATAATTTAAAACCTATAAATAAACCTGCATACAAAACAATTACAAAACAAATTGAATGGAGTCTAACCAAGTGAATCGTACTGTATTCCTTTGAATGCACAAATAATAAATAAACAACAACCGCAGCTGGCTGGTGGCTGTGGCTCTCTGTCCTGATCTCTTGTCTTCCTTTTCTTTCATTTTCATCTTCATATCGATTACCATGGGCGCACACGATCCTTGTTGAGTTGAGAAAATGGGGAGTGAGTGCGTTGTTCTTTCATTTTTAGATTTTAGTCCAAAAAGAATACAGGTTTTATATACACAGCACACAGTATAGCTGAATTCATGAAACAAAAATAAACAAACACAAACGTAGGATAGAAGATAGTACACAAAAGACAAAACCAACCTGATAGTTCCGTTAAATGTGTAGGGTAAATATTTGTATTTGTATAAAAATTACAGCAAAATTACTTGTTGCTAGTTGCTGCTACTGGTTTAATTGGTAGTTATCTGCTTGTCGCATTTCTTGCTATCTCAAAATTTAATCTTCTAAAAACAAAACAAAAAAGGAAGGAAACACGTGAAGAAGTGAAGTAGTCAACAAATCTTATTAAAACAAAAATATTAATATAGCTTCACTGCTCGCTCATAGCAAAGCATCATTTTGAGTTTTTTATTTGCAGATTGCAGTTGTTTCGTTTGCTGTGCAGATTTTCTCGATCGAAACGAAAACAGAAACAGACAAGCAGTCGCAGTTTGAATTTCGGTTTGTTCCAACATTGAACGTCAGTAGTCAGTACTCGGTTAATTTTAAATTTACTGATTTTCCGGTTATTTTTTTGTTTTTTATTATTTGTTGATCTTCTTCCTAGTGTTTTTACTCCACTCATAAATTTAAAAAAATAGTACCTATAAAGAATATAATTCTGAATTTAGCTTGAGATCTTTGACCAAACCATCAACTTGATCTGTTTCGATTTCTTTGCGTATCGTATTGAATCCAAAAAAACGGATAGTTGTGAGTTTTCCTGTGAAAACCTGAAACGGAGGCTATTTATTTTTTGTTTATTTTTTCCCAGTCGGACGTGGTCGTTGCAATTAAAAATTTCCCCTCCCTGCTTTTGAAAATGCTCTTCTCCTTTTATTGGTGATTAAATTTAAAAACTTTTCCGATCATACGTTTTTGTCTGTACACCCGAGAAATACCTATACAAAGAAAATGTGAAAGAAAATAAAGAAAAAAAAAATCGTGAAAATCAGCAGCAGTGCCAACAAAAGTAAATTCAGAAAGAGTTTTAATAAATATTTTATTTTTGTTTTTGTTCGTTAATTTCTCACACGCCATTATTTATAAATCACAAAAAAATAAAAATTGAAACAAGCGGATATAATTCATTCGGTGTCGGATCGGTAAACATCTATCTAAATGAAAAACAAAGTTTTGTTTTATTGAACTGAAGAAAGTATTTTTTCGTATTGGTTATTTTGTTTACTTGTTATTTTTGCAAAATATATCGTTTAGCAAAAAAACTCAAATTCATGGCATCGTCAAATAAAATTCGAAGAGATTTTATTAAAATGCTTAATAATAATGGATATTTGAATTGTTCAAGCAGCACACCGAAACGAAGGGAGTACGAGGTTAGTTGTCTTATGTACGTTTTAAAATAAAATATCTAATTAAATACATTTTTGTTATAGGTAAGTAGCTACTAATTAGGTTGTCATATCTACATACCTACCAACCTAAGGTAAAACTACACAGAATATTAATTGTTCAGCTCTTTTGTTTGAAAAGTTGTGTAGGTAAGGTAATAATTTACAATCGGGCAAAAAAGAATCGACAGAAGAAGATGGGTAGACAAACCAAAAACGTAGCCGTGGCTAAAGTCTTAAAGCAAGAAAGGGCTAATGTTGAGGTTAATGACTTGCGATACTTCATTTGGTTTTGCTAATCAGACAGCAGGTAGGTATGTAAGTAGTTAAGTGCCTGACCTCTATTTATACTTGCCCATACGCTATAATTATTTAGGTAATTAAAAAAAAAAATATTTAACTCGTTAGGTACCTATAGGTACCTATAAAAAGAGTTGCATAAAGTTTATGACACCACATAATCCTGTTGAGTTAGTTCAATTATTCTAACACATGAATTCAGAAAAGGTAGGTAGGTACCAATATAGATGCCTGCCTGCCGTCCTACATACGTAGCTAACATCATTCAGTATAAGTAGGTACCTATGATATGTCTATACCTACTTTATAAGATCCTAGACGAGTCCAGTTAATTTGCAATATAATCTCTACCTACCTATACAAGTAGTTAGGTCGTATACTTAGCAATTACTAACTACTAGTAACTAGCTAGAAATATACAATGTACAGCTACATTGTACACATATGTATTGGTTCCATAACATTATGTATAATTGAAAAAAGTTATAAAAAATATTAAAAATATAAATAATTACTACCTATAAATAATTATAAATTACCATACATTTTTTATTTAAATAGCTAAAACAGATAGAGCTAAAAAAGTATGCCATATGATTTGTTTGGTAAATATGAATTTATGAAAAAAAATAAAAAAGTCGATAGAGCGGTTTCCTTAAAATTTAATTTTGTATAGGTACCTACATAATGGTCAAGGCCAAAGAAACCAATAGCCGCATTTGTACACAAATTTTGGTCATAACTTGAAAAACTACTAGCCAAAGCCCAAAATTTGTATAGTTTGGTATGCCAAAATTTTGTCTGTGCATAATGATAGGGCAGGCGTACATTTTCTTCGAAATTTTTTTTTGTATATCTGCTACAATTTTCGAACTACGACCTTTCAAAGGTGTCTTATTAGGTTGCATTTATTTCAAAATTTTGTACAGTTCAAAAACTGTAGCAAATACAAAAAAATTGCTTTGAAGAAACTGTGGGCCTAACCCAGCACTATATATGCACAGAAAAGAATGTGTGCTTTTGGCTGGTAGTTTTTCAAGTTATGAGCAAAATTTGTGCAGGAATGCGGTCTGGGTCTCATTGGGCCTGACCAGATCATATTGTAGGAAACCTAAATATTCTTGAAAATTTTAAAAATTAAAAGTTGGTAGGTATCTAGATACCTAGGTATGCCATATTAAATTTTCAAAAAAATCCAAAAATAATCTTTGGAAAAATTATACCTAACTACCTACGCAAAATTGTTAAAATTGTAAAGGACCTCTTACAAAAAAAAAATTGGTTGAAATCCGTGTAGCCGTTAACGAGATATTTGAAAACCAAAAAATCGGTTCTATGACAGGAACCGTTAACAACCGTTATAAATAATTTTTTATCTACCAAAACATTTATTATGGTATATTAATAGTACCTCGTAATTTTTTTTTTTTTGAAAATCGTTAGAGCTATTTTTGAAATAAATCAATTTTATGTACCTATATTGGTTGTATGGCAGGTACCGTTATTTTTTGAGCTAAACAAAATTTCAATTTCCCCTCTAAGGAATAGCCTCAAAACCTTAAGTCCAAAGTTTGTACAAAATTGCTTGAGTGGTTTAGGCTGCAGGTTGAGGTACAGACGGAAAGACAGACAGAATTGCGAGACCCACTTTTTTCGCGTTCTCTATCATCGTTATGTTATTGAAAATTGTTATCTCGAGTTTCTATTTTTTGTACGAATCCCTACTTGCACTTTACTACGTACTACGCAAGTAAATATAGGTACAGATTTCTTATCGCTGTGAAATGTTTCTGAATTTGGATGATTTGAGGTAGTATACCCAACATACTAATGGAGGTATGTAGTTTCTCCTAAAGTTCTTGAGTTCCCCTGCGTACCTAGGTACCTAACTATCCACTATAACCGGGTAGGTACCTGTTTATTCGGGTAGTACCCGGATAGTCGTTTGCAATTATGTATTTATAACCGGGTAAGTAGTTACTCTGTAAAATGATCCTGAATTTGGTTGGAAAAATGATTTTAATCGGTTCATCAAATACTGAAAAAGTCAAAAACAAAAAACAAAAATGGGTCTAGGCAAGTACCTAGGTACTTACCTACCTACTATTAACAAAGGCGCAAAGTAAAAATTGTTTTTTTTTTACCAAAATAGTTGTGAGATAGGTATTTCGAGAAGAATAAGATTTCGTGTTAACATTTTTTTACATCTTGTTGTATGGAAAGTGCCATTTTTTTTTTTGTTCTAGAATTTTGTTTAAAGGTTTCTAGAAACTTTTCAAAAAAGCACTTAGTACATAGCTACCTAGTATCAAGTTTTAAAAATACAAGTCGTATTCGAATAAGTGTAGAATTTGGAATTTTCATCAAATTAGTAGGTATGAAAATGGAGATATTATGTACTTTAGACAAAAAAACATCAGTCAAGTCATGATTCATTATAGTCTAGAGTTTGCAGCAGATTTTTGACGTGAAAGGAAACCAAAAGATATTAATGTTACATGTAGTGGTTTCGGCAGACGTCTAGGTGGCCCCAAAACCCAGACAGACGCGTCCTCGAAAACACGTTATTTTTGGCTTTTTTAGACTTTTGGGAAACCCCATGAATTTGGTTGACACCGAAAGCCCTTGACTCCCTGAATGTGAATATGTATGTACGTGACCCAAAACCCCCGACAGACGTCCCTGAAAACACTATTTTTTTTGTCGTTTTTGCTCAAAAAGGACACCACGGAAGATCTTGTCCCCCTGAGTGCGAATATGTATATGACAGATGTCTAAGTGGCCCCAAAACCCCAACAAACGCGATTAAAGTCGCGGATTTTTTATTGAAATTTTTAGATAATTGATGTATGCCACCAAAACGTATCGCAATCGGAAGGTATTGAGTACCACAGTATTTTGGGGTTTTCCATTGGTACAAAATTTCAATACTTTCTTTATACATATCTGTCCAAATACCGATTCTGACAAATAAAACCTTCTATTGGCCAAAAAATATTGATATTTTTTTGATTCTAAATCAATTTTGCAGATCCGTATTTTTCGGTGGATCAACCCCTCCTTCTACTAACACCAGTACAATTGCCAGCTGTTATTTCGACAAGTGCATGTTTTCATTAATTCATTTCAGTAGAGAAAGAATTTTTTTGTGAAAATATATAATTGAATTAGAATGGAAGCATCTTGAAATGAGTCGATTGAATAGAACTTATCCCTCATCATTAATTACAACCTTGTAATTGTCTATTTATAATTTAAAAATTGAAATCCAATGAAATTAAAAAAAAAAACTTGAATGTAAAAACTGTTGACTGATTTTTTTGTATTCGACACAGACACAAAAATACTCCAATACCATATCAAAAGAAAAATCAATTCAAATATCATTCCATTCGTCACGAAAAAAATCAAATTCTTAATTGACCAATGGAAAACCCCATTAATATATACAAAAAAGGGGTTTTGAGTGTCACCCAACAGCTGGACAGACGCGATATAAATTGAGGATTTTATTTCTTTTTCAGCTATTAAATATCTTAAATCCTCACAATAATCGAAATGATAATTGTATGTGTCAACTAGCTAATCGTCATTTATTCTAGTTAGCTTTCCAGGCAAAACAATTTTCACTGATGATAATATTAAAAAATAATTGATAATCATTTGTTTTCCTATAGTGTTTTTGACTTGTTATCTTTTTAAATACGCGATTAAAAAAAAAAATATACAAAATTGCGAGAAACTATGACGGGGTCAATCATTATTTCTGAATTATAATGAATTCATGGACCATCCACTCTGCTTAAAAATTATTTTGGTTTTGTATACACGTTATACGTTCCAAAATTAAACTGGGTCATAAACAATATGCGTTCTATTTGGGTACGTTTGTGATTTAAAAAATGTAAAATGTTCCAAATTTCGAAATGCTGCGATGCCGTTACGTGATTGTGGCAACACACGTCAAGACCTTAGAAGTTAAGGGACAATAGTGATATCTTTGTTTTATAATATTATATACTGTAAAGGTGTATACATAGTTTCAATCTAAAATTGCATCAAACAATGTAAACATTTATGAATTTTGGCTACAACCAAGTTTTACTAGGCTGGAATTATTGCAATTTCATGGCTGCCACACCAATCATCAGATTCCCTTTAGTGGTGCCTAGTCTATAGTTCCAATTTATGAATTTTGTTTCTAATGATTCAAATAAATTCTTTTTCAGCCAAAACCATTGCATGTATTTATTTCTTTAATTGCCGATTTTTCAATAGCCAGTTAAACCTCAAACAGTACTTATTCTTCGAATAAAACAAACATTTGTTCCTGTTCCTATAGTATTTATTCCTCTGATAGTTTAACTGATGATTGAAAAATCGGCTCTTACGGCATATACACTGTTCAAATGCTTGTCATGCATGTGAGAGTGTATTAGTACCTAAATTCTTTTTGACGTTGCATATACACACATCATTTTTTTACTTTAACTTCTGAGGTGAATGGACGTGCGGTTCTGCTCCGGTCTCGGATATAATCTTTGTTGTTTCAAAGTAAAATTTAAATCTTGAGAATTTTTTCGTTTTATTTCATTTAATTTAGGTTTTACAAAATAGAAAATATTCGTATGCATCATCAAGCAATCAATCTATAATATTATGTACATTGTAAATGCTATCTACCTGATTGAAGAAAAATCAAAACATTTTGATTTTGATGTATGCATTTTCAAAACTACGGCGCGCCGCCGCTATAGCCGTTTTCAGTGCAATGATTTATTATCATATTAACATAAGACATCGAAACGTTGATAGTGTCGAATATATAAGGAAAAATCTCATTTAATTCAGGTTAATGAAATCGATGGAGAAATCACCAAAAAAATAATTTATGTCAAAATGTTGCTTACTTTTCGCGTATTGAACGAAACAAAAAATCTGCCTTTTTGTTTATTAACAATAAAGTTTAAAGAAATGATAAACATTTTTTTAAACATGCACGCGGCTGTAGAGTTTTCAGAGACGCTTCATTTGAGCCTAATTCGAAGTCTTTTTATTGATTAGTTCAAAAATGACACCTGGTGCAGTGTTTATATAGGTAAATCCAAAAATAAAAAAATTGTTATCAAAATAGGGCTAGTTAGAGATAAAAATCTGAAAAAAATAGGGGATTTTTTAATGATTTTTTAGACATGATTTAGGGGGCGTCGCACTCAATTTTCGCATAAGAGAACAAATAAGAACCACCCTAATACACATACACAACGTGTACGTGTTTCATTTTAACTAAATACACTCTCACATGCATTAAATGCTTTTGAACAATGTTTTATGCTGCTTTAGAGGAATAAATAGTATAGCGATAACAAGAACAGACATTTTTGTTTTATTTCAAGAATAATTTCTATCCGAGGTTTAACTGACTATTGAAAAATGTCAGTTAAATTTGCTAACCATTCAACTGCTCAGAGCTTTTAATTACTAGTTAGACCTACTCAGGTACTGCGAAACGTACATTAATAAGGTTGTTAATTGTAGAAATACTAATCGAAACATTCATCAGAAAACGTGAAACAAACCCTTTAAATAGTGAAATTCACACTTTTGAACTCTAAAATGTACACAAAATGCAAACTTTCACACTGCCTCTTTTTTTTACAAAGCTAGAATGCTTTAAAACTTGTCATTCAAGTTAAGAACATTTGTACTTAAAATTAAGAACACTTGCACTCAAAATCACGTTTTCCTTGATTTCTTTGAATATAATTACATATTTGTTTTAACCATGCTTGATGAATCATTGTTGTACTTGACCGCTTGACATTCATTTCTTTTATCAGCCATGAGTGATTGTGTGGCTAAAATGACAACATCTTTTTTAAACTCATTAACATTATATAATATGTAAATAACTCGTTAATTAAATCTGTATAAATCATTTTATGATATTTGATTTGCCGCAAACTGGTTATCATGAAGGAATGAAGGTAGTCATTTGAATTGAAGTATTGCCCAACGCCACCGATTATTCCCATATTATTATTAAAGTGACCCATTTATTCAAACGTTATACGAAGGTACGATGAATTCGGATTTCAAAACAAAATCAAGTTTGATCTTATATCAGCAGAAGGTCAAATAGTATCTTCCAGTTGTATAACACTCGATTGTTATTATTTTAACTTCACTTCGATAAAAAAAAAGTATTTCCAATAAGAAAAATCTTTAGAATTGAACTTTCAGAGGAATATTGTTTACAAAGTGGAAACAAACGGCCATACTTAGTTGGTGCAGATGACGAGGGCGCTACAAATTCGAGGCCTCATTACTTCCTATGAAGGTATTAAACAAATAAGAATACTTAGAAAATTGTAAAAAAAAAATATTAGTAGTTAGAAGTTGCTGAAGAATTAGTTAACTTTTTGTTCTGACCTTAAGTCGCCGATTCTATTTCAACTAAGAAATGTATGGCAAGTAGTTTAGGTATGTTGGAAGTTTTTCAATTCAAGTAATTAAAAACTCAATCCTTTTACTGAACAAATAAGACGTTCAACTAAAATTTAAATTACTTATTTTACTTAAGATGACGCTCACATCCCAGGATGGGCTACGGCCTCAACAAGCCTCTCTCCTCTCCAGCCAGCACTGTCCCTAGCTAGCCGCTTCCAGTTGAGCACACCGAGTTGGTTGAGGTCGTTTTCCACTTATGCGCGTCACTTGTTATGGGTTCTTCATGTGGTGCGTACACCATCGGGGTTGTATTCGAAGACTCGTCGGACAGGTGCGTTGCTGTCCATACGCTCCACGTGCCCCAGCCATCTCAGCCGCTGTATATTCAGCTTTTTGACCAGGTCAACGTCGCTGTATAGCCCGTATAGCTCGTCGTTGAATCTTCTTCACACTCCTTCGATACAGACCGGACCGAAAATCACACGAAGAATCTTTCTCTCAAAGCACCCTAGCAGACTTTCATCCGATTTTTTTCAATGTCCATACTTCTGCCCCATAGAGCAGGACTGGGATGATTAGGGTCTTGTATAAAGTCTCCTTGGTTCTCTGAGAGAGTGCCTTACTACTTAAATGCCTTCTTAGAACGAAGAAACAGAGGGTTGGCAAGAGTAATTCTTCGTTTGATCTCTGCACTGATGTCATTTCGCGAAGTAATAGTGGACCCTAGGTAGACAAAGTCTTTGACAATATCGAAATTATATCTGTCCATCGTGATATTTTGCTCGAGTCGACGATGTTGAGATTCCTTTCTCGATGACAGCATATACTTCGTCTTGTCCTCATAAACCGCCAATCACATTTTAGCCGCCTCCAATTCAATGCTCTTCGTTCTGCCGACAATGACTATGTCGTCTGCATACGTAAGTAATTAAACGGACTTTTGATAAATTGTACCGCTAGTGTTGACCTGAGCGTTGCGAACAATTGTTTTAAGAACGATGTTAATTTAGGTTTTACAAAATAGACAAAGTCTTTGACAATATCGAAATTATATCTGTCCATCGTGATATTTTGCTCGAGTCGACGATGTTGAGATTCCTTTCTCGATGACAGCATATACTTCGTCTTGTCCTCATAAACCGCCAATCACATTTTAGCCGCCTCCAATTCAATGCTCTTCGTTCTGCCGACAATGACTATGTCGTCTGCATACGTAAGTAATTAAACGGACTTTTGATAAATTGTACCGCTAGTGTTGACCTGAGCGTTGCGAACAATTGTTTTAAGAACGATGTTAATGTTGCATGATAACGCGTCGCCTTGCCTCATATCTTTCTCAACATCAAAGGATTCAGTGGTGTTCTTACCTATTTTGACGGAACAGCGAGATTTATCCATCGTCATTCTGTACAAGCGGACGAGTTTGGCAGGGATGCCGAGATATGATATGGCTCTGTATAATTCGTCCCTTTTCACAATATCATACGGGACTTTAAAATCGTTAAAGAGGTGGTGTGTATCGATCTGGAATTCCTGTTTTTTTTTTCTAAAATCTTAACCCACACTGATAGGGGCCGGTCAGATCGTTGACAAAAAGATTGAAGCGGTAACACAGAATAGCCGACAACATTTTATACGCGACTGCGACGTTTAGGAGACTAATTCCTCTGTAGTTGGTGCATTTCAGAGCATCTCTTTTTTTATGGCACACTATACCGAGGTTCCATTCATCGGGCATTATTCCTCCGACCAAATTTCGCAGAAAGGCCCCCTAAAATTCGCGGGCCCCATAACAGCTATAAGAATCTAATTCGATACCTCTTTTATAACCCTTCATTCAATTAGAGCTCATTTAAATTCCATACTTTAATAATTGAGCGTTGTTGGTTAAGTTGAAAAAAATTTACAATTTTATTCGTTGCTTGCTGTGATAGTTAGGTCGGTAGTATGTTATATTTGTTGTTCTGTGATTGCGATTGCGAAACACGACGGACGACACGACACAACAACAAAAACCATGCTAGAGAATGTTGATGGTGGAAAATTACTAAACGTTGACTGTTTTGCACTTTATATTGTGATGGATTGGGCAGATATAATTTAATTAAAATAATACGTAGACCGTGCGTTTTTATAGTTATTTTGGTTGTTGTTGTATTTGCATTCTCATGGCAACCGGCTTCAAGCAAAATGTCAATAAACTAACTTATACTCACCTTCTGTGTAGATATTCGAATGAAAGCTAAGGGGAATTATTAAAAGGGATATAATTTATAGTAAACCGGATATATCTTCCCTCTGTTCGTGGTCAAACAAAATTACACACCTTAAAGAAAAACAAATACAAAAAAAACAGAAGCAACTATGTGTCAAGCGCTTTATGATTAGCTATTAGCATTATTTGTTTTGGTGTTGTTAAGACTTTGGAAAAAGAATAATTTGTGAAGTCATCATTCTTGGTATTAATGGATTAGGAGGTTTTTATATGAATTATAGGAGGGAATTTGATGGTTACTTTCTGTCCGGAAACCTTTTTAAATATACTTTGATTTATTATTGAGCCCATAAGTCTATTTGTAGTTGCCAGGTCATCATTTGTTATATTTAAGAGAGTTAACATATATATTTTCTATACAACCGAACCGCCAAATCAGTCTTAGGCTAGTTTCTACATTTGACAACAATGTTTATCTTTATAAAACCGCGTCGCCAAATAAGTCTTAGCCAAGTTTCTATAGATTTAGCTATGTATAATAGATATCAACTGACTTTAAATTTAAACTTCTTAGGTAAGGCCTTTTTAAGCTGGGTATGCCACTTTGATTGAAAAAAAAAAAACAAACATTTCGACTGGCCAAAGTTTTCTGAAAGCTTTTTTTTTAGTCTCTCTACAGATTGTCATCTGAAGATAGGTATCTGAAATATTTATATGGAATAGTTAAGTTCCTTTTGATCTTTTTTTGTTTGTAACTTATTGCTTTCAGACTGAATCTTTTTTTATAATTGAGCCCTCTCCTCCCCCCCGTAACCTAAGATTAGGTTTTAAGAAATTGTTTGTTGTTTCATTAACCTAGCATGTAAATTATAGCCCAAAACTCGTTTTTTTTGTTCAATTCCAAAAATACTTAACATAGGTATTACATATAGCCCCAAACTTGTTTTTCCTTGCGATATGTGTATGGCTAAGGTATTCATAGTTACATATACATATGAAACCTATGAGTTGTAATTTTTTTGATGTTTTGATTAGTACATAAGAACATATTATGTATGAAATTATGTTGTCAGAATCTGCCACTGCCACACAATCATGAAAGAAACCAATGTCAAGCGGCCACGGCCAAGTACAATAGTGATTCATCAAGAAGTATGGTTTTATTACAGATTGCTAATTTTGGTTGAAATTCTATTCACAAGCAAAAAGACAGATGGTTATGTATACGTTTAAGTGCGCGTGTTCTTGAGTATTCTCTAGTTACAACTTTAAATATGATAATCGGAGTCTGACTCAATGGTCTGAAAGTTTCCGTTTTTTTTTTGTTTGTGTTTAATTTTTTGAAGTCGTGGATTCGTGTGAATTTTAACAAATTTAAGTTTATACATGCGATGTCTTACTTATAAATAAAAAATGTTAATTTTATTTTTTTAATGAAGAAAGAGGGAACAAATATTTCGTTTGCTCATTTGTGCGTTTCAATTGTTGATCTTTTTTAGGGCAAAAAATAGGTGGTTCTTGTCGCAGACTATTTGTTTAGGCTTTGATGAAAGTTTTATATGTTTCTTAACAACGTTTGTTAGGACAAGTCACTAGTATGTTTTCAGTAGGGAAATACTAGACGAGAAAGAACTTGTCACATCTTTGCTAGTTTTCAGTAGACAACATTTAGACGAAGAAATGTGAAACATCTCCAACAAGTTTTTACTAGCGATGGCCACATGAGTATTTGACAAGTTTCCCTCGTCAAATTTTTTGTTACTGAAAACCAGCAAGGGCTTGAGGACTACCCATTTCAAAAGTTTTCCTAGTCTAGATTATGACTACTGAAAACTTAGTGCCTTGTCCAAACTCGACGGCAACTTACCATTTTTCCAACCGGGTAGTTTAAGACGAAGACTGTCGTCCGTCGTTCTGTTTGTCTGTGCGTTTTGATGTACATCATACCTAAAGAGTTAGACGGATTTGCTTTGCATATGGTGTGAAGCATTTTTATTTGATTCACTAGAGAAGAAATTCAAATTTAAGTTTTAGCTCACTTCACTTACGATTTTAATTAAACTTCGTACACGCTATTCCTAGAACAATTAAGAATACTGTATACAAGATTTTTGCCAAATATTCCAATAACTGAAATAAAATTTTTGTGGTTTTTGGAGCGAATTGCCGTTTGCTTACTTGTTTTGGGATATTCGCGAATAAATATCTCTTCAGTGGCTTGTTTTATTTTATCATAATTTTGCAATTTAGTACTTCTAAGTTAGTCGACAAATATTGCATTTCAAATTTGTTTTAGCCCAAAAAATAACAGTACCTGCCATACAACCTATTTTTAACTATTTTGGACTTATATTACGAGTTACTATATTACTACAGTTTATTTTGGTAGAAAAAAAAATTTTAACGGTTATTAACGGCACCTGCCAAGAAACCGATTTTTACCTTTTCAAATTTCTCGTTAACGGCTAAATCGATTGCAACCAAATTTTGTATGTAAGAGTTCCTCTGAAATTTAACAATTTGCATATACAATTTAAAAAAAAAAATTATTATGGGATTTTTAAAAAAATATTGAATTTTTTTTTGAAAATTCAATACTTATCTTGAAAACGGGTTAATGATTTTTTTTTAATTTTGTGTAATATTGTATTTTATTAAATACTAAAAGTTGGCATACAAAAATTTAATTTTTTTTAATTTTCTAGAATTTTTATACTATATACAAAATTATTTAAGAAAAACCGCTCTAACGATTTTTGATTTTTTTTCTTCATAAATTCATATTTATCAAACAAATCAGATGGCATATTTTTTTTTGAGCTCTATCTGTTTTAGCTATTAAAAAATAAATTTATAGTAATAATTTATATTTTAACCATTTTGTTTACCGAACATTTTTGACTTATGGAAGCCAATGGTTCTTGCATTCAATAAAGTAAATTGAGGTAATGTGGTACAGGTCGGTTATGTGGTATAGGCTGTTTTGACTCATGGAAGCCAATGGTAGGTTATTGAATAGAGTACATTGAGGTAATGTGGTACCTGTCGGTAGTGTGGTACAGGCAATTTTTTCGAAAACCAAGCTACCAACTGAAAGTTTGGTATGCCTTGTTTACACATCCTCCCCTTGATTCCCCGAGCATTCCTCCCAAGGATAATACCGCAAAACTTATAAAAAACCATAGTGCAGTGTGGATCCTATCAGTCAATTATTTTTTGGTTTTCAAGACATAAATCAACCTGATGGGACGTGCCCTACACAAATCTATTAAATTTTGTTCAAAATTCAAAAAAAATAAAAAATTGCGTATAATGTTGTGGTTTGTTTGTTCATCTAGGGTAAATCCGTTCATTGTTTTACTTTTGTGAAACTAAAGGCTTAACTACATAGGCCTACTTTTGTACAAAAGTTTAATAGTGAGAAATAAATATCTATTCTGAAGACACCTGCTTGCAAAAATACAATGGTAAATTGTGCATGGTGTTTTAATGTATGTGTCAGAACAATTTTTGCATTTATTTTTTGCAAGCATGTTTCTTTAACGAACATTTTAATTTCTCACTTTTGTACTTTTGTACAAAAGTAGGTCTATGTAGTTAAGGCTTAAACCAAAATATCGTACGCTGTGGTCTGGGTAAAATATCTTGGTAGAGATAAATAATTTTTTCTTTGAGACATTGGTCACAAGTAAGCAGAGCTGTAATGTAATTTTATATATTGTGACTTAAGTACTACTTAAGTACAATTCCTTAGTAGTTAAAATTTGTAAGTACAAGTACAATTCCTTGGTACTTGTACTTGAAAATTGTAAGTACCAGTACCGCGGAATTGTACTTGTACTTAAATTCCACTAAGGAATTTAGAAAATGTGTATTAATCTTTAGTTAGTAAATACTGTACTTAAATACTTTTAATTCCTTTAGTACCTACTTATAATTCCTTTTAAATTCCTTTTGTAAAAAAAATATAAGAAGAACAAAAGGAATCAAAAGGAATTAAAAGGAATCAAAAATAATTAAAAGTACTTAAGGAATTAAAAATATTTCAATAAGTATTTAAGTACAGTATTTTATTACTTAAGTAGTGAATACAATTTTTTTTAAATTCCTTTGTGGAATTTAAGTAAAAGTACAATTCCTCGGTACTGGTACTTAAAATTTTCAAGTACAAGTACCGAGGAATTGTACTTGCACTTAAAAATTTTAAGTAACAAGGAATTCTACTTGTACTTAAGCTTAAATTATACAGGTCTGCAAGTAAGTAAACAAGTAAATAATACAAATTTCTATTGTTCTCAGGTAGCTAGGTGCTAGGTATTGGTACCTTAGAATTCTACTTTCTCATCAAGTTACATATTATGTATACATTTAGTTCTTGCATTCAAAAAAAATAAATAAAAATAAATCGGGTGGCACAACGGCTCATGAAGAACCAGGGCCTAGTGACTAACAACTCGCAACCATTCCTGTGTGCGCCTTTCGACAGGAATGGAAGGGACCTACAATTTTATGCCGAATCAGAACGGATAGACGAGAAGTACTTATTCATGACAAGTGATACTCTTGGAGGATTTATCAATTCCTCGTAAGAGGCAGTAACCCTGAAATAAAACTTTTTAGTTTTTAGGTGGACGAGGCTGGGAAGTGAACCCAGACCTCCAGCGTGACAGTCCAACGCACTAACTATTACGCTACGGGCTAGCTTATTTCCCAACTTCAAAATTGATGCAAATCTCAAAATATAGGTACTGTCGTCCAAAGTAAATTATCCTTAAATGCCTAGAATACCTAGTGCCAAATTAGAAATGACCATGTAAATTCCACAACAAACAAAATTATTGCATCAGCTAGTTTATATGAGTTTATTTTTTCAATTACGCTTATTATGATAGATAGGTTATATTTTAATGATGGAGATAAACTCTCCTGCTCTCAACGTCGCTTCAGTACTTATTGCAAAAACAAACCAACAACCTGTATAAATTGCTCGTTTCATAAATTGCGTATTCATAACCTTAAATTATATGAAGCTTTTATAATAAAAATTCTATTTATTACTCATATAAATCAACCAAGTAAAAGAGATTCTTAGGACTTAAGTTTAATCAGACATATTGAATTTTATTTATTCAAAACAGCTTTCAACGCCCTTTAATTCCATTCAAACAAAAATAAAACGACCCCTAATGGGCTCCTAAACAGCTGCTTAAAGTTACACATTTTAAATATCGTTCAATTGTTAATTGAACGAATTTTCATAAATGTCGTTGAAGTGTTTTTACACCTATTATGACTCATTATATAAATATCTATTATAGATTATGTATTTCTTTTGACATTCCACAGATTTTCTAAGTGCAAAGTAATTAGTTGTTCATTGCTAAAATGCTATAAGTCGTCACATCCCTAAGTAATAATTTATGAATTATGTATACAAAATGTTGAAATAATGAAATATGATAAACACAGTTTGCTCGCGGTAAACATCAATCTCAGAAAACATACAAGTATTTTTCTCTCTTTCTGTCTCAGCAAGAACAAAAATAAAAAAAATAAAACCAAAAACAATCTGTTTTTGCGTTGTTTGTCCCTCTTGTTAACCTATACCACCATCAAGACCTCATTTCTAATAGCTCTTTGAGATTTCTTCCCAAAATAGAATAAAGCTATCACTGTGTGATGAACAAATTCTTCATACCAACTCATCATCATCATCATCAGCATCACATACACTTCCCAATCCAACTTTTAGCTCTTCGATGTGATTCATTCAAATATTTGGTACACTTTTTGACCGAAAAAATAAAAAAAAAATATTTTTTTTTAACAAAACCAGACTTCCACCGCGCAAGATTGATAGATGCTGATGCACTTGAATTTGATGATGGACCCTCTCGCGCGTCCGGCAGCTAATCAATGTCAATGACTGGAGATCTTAATTATGAATAATGTGATAAATATTTTTTTTTTGTTTGCTATCGTTATTAGACAATTACGCGCTGAGACAAAATACAGTAAAAAAACGTCAATTTAATATTACGTAATGCAGATTATGTATGTATGTATAATGTATGGTTAGATCAGATCAATTGGGGTCGCTCAGAACAAAACAATTTTTTTTAATCTCAGATTGATTTTGTTTCTCAGATTTTTACTCAGATTGTAAACAAAAAACAACATCATGTCATGACGTGTGATTTGTCGCAAGTTCGTCTAAATATCGAATCACACATGCACAAAGTACAATTGCACTAAAGATCTGAAAGGAACCCCCGACATAGGAAAAGCGGAGAGGAAATTTCAGCATCCCCTTCCCCAAACTCCAATCCCCTGTCTAAATAAAATTAATCGTGTTTACACTTGAGTTGAAAAATAAATAACGCTTTAAGAATTTTATAAGAATGCCACCGATTTTAAAAATACCTATTGGTATTGGTGGTTAGATGTTTCTCCATATATAAGAGGTCTTGTGCCCTATACTTACACTCAAGTTAGCAGAATAAAAGATATTAACATAATGTAGAGGTTGTTCCGGGGTCGATAAGCGTTTTTTATTGGTAACCTATAGCTATCGTAGTAATGTGTCCGAATAAAACCCGTATTCATAAAGAAAAAAAAGTTATTTTAGCTCCCGTGTTTAGGAAAACTACACCATGAAATAAGAATTCTCTGGGCTCAAATGAAAAGCAATTGGTTACTGCTCCATTTAAGTCCGGAACATTCTTGTTCCATGGTGTAGTAAACACGGGAGTTAAACTAACAATTTTTTTTATGAATAAGCGTGATAATGTACTATTTATATATACATTCTTATTTTACATCTCTGCAACCCGAACGAGATATTCCATATAGATATTCCATTCCATATATTCCAAAACCTTTTTATACACTTTTATCTGCACTATTTTGACTGTCTTATTTATCCACTATATTCTTTTCCATGCATGTAAAACTTTCTGCGCTGCCTATAGAAATGTCACATAAAAAACGCATAATATTTTACACACGATGCTGGGTTTGCTGTCGAAAACATGATCTCAAAACAAAAATTTATCACTTAAACTCTCAGAGCTTCAATTGGAATATTGATGAATTAAAGGTACATTTTATTGAATTGAAGCAATATATGCGTTCAAACCCAGGCAGGAAACCAATCCATAGTGTTCGACAAAGCACGAACTAGAGAGTTTTACACAGATTCTGGGCAGGGAGCTAGCAAGGGCTAGAACAAAGACTTTAGCGATTATGAACCGTTTTTCTACGTCATCGTCAGGCAAAAAAAAAGTTGGTTTCTGTAGGACTTGATCTAGCGATTTTCTGCTTGTCAGTCCAATGGGCTACAAGTTGGGCTAACTCGCTAAACAACAATTCCATGTCTAATGTGAAAAAGTTTCATACTCTAATCTTTCATACCATACTGCATAACAAGTACTTACAGATCCGCGCAGAAAAACAATCCAGTTTTCGACAAGGCACTAGAGAGTTTTACATAGATTCTGGCAAGTAGCAAGCATGGGTTAGCAAAGGCTAGAACAAGGGCCTTGGCGATTATGAACCCTTTTGATTCGTCAGGCAAACAAAGAATATTGGCTTAGGACTTCATCCCACGATCTTCGGCTTATCAGTCAAATGGGATAACTCGCTATTAAAAAATTCAGTATGAAAGAGTATGCAATAGAGTTGCATACTCTTACGTTTCATACCATATTGCATAACAAATACATATACAGAAAATAACAGGATAGAACAACTTAGAACAGGTTTTCTAATCTAACTTGTCTGACGTTTCTCACAAATCTGTGCTGTTCTGTTCTGATCTGAATTTTTCATCACTAATAATTCCAATAAGAGGTGTTATTTTGATATTCAAAGAAAAATGGAATTTTTTGAAATAAATGATGGGATGTTTATTTCAATGTAAAGAGGAAAGTATGGCATTAATAATGCTTAACAATATCAGCCAAATGGCCGCCACGGCTACGCTTACACAACAATATCCTTTTCATGAAATTTTCCATCACCAAATCGCAAGGTGGCTGCTGTATGCCCTCAATAGCTTCACGAATTCCATCTTTGAAGTCTTGAATCGACGCTGGGCTGTTGGCATAGATCTTATATTTCACGTGGCCCCAAAGCAAGAAAATGGTAAGGTGATAAATCACAAGCAGCCCAATTCTAAATAAAAATTCCCGGGGAAATGCTTGAATTCTCCTTCCTCTCTTATTCTAAACTATAATTTCCCGGGAATTTTGTTCCCTTTTCCTTATTCAAAGCAAACTTCGAATATGAGATTTAATACTACGAGAAAAAAAGATGGCATTCTAAATGTCCACGAAATGGAAGTTGTAAATACAATTTGATGTATTCGTTTAATTTTGGCGGAAAAAAGTAAACGTTGTCCAGATCCAACAGCTTCCAATTTCGGCAATAAAAATTATTAATATCTCTCGATAGCGCAATCCATTCACCGTAGCTTTTGCTCCGGCCTCATTTTTGAAAGAGTAAGGTCCACGGACCCCGCCGGACAATAAACCGCACCAAACAGTTACTCGTTGAGGATGGAGACGCTTTTTTACAATAAATCTTGGGTTTTCCGAGCCCCAGATGCGACAATTTTGCTTGTCGACGTAGCCACCGAAGTGGAAATGGGCATCAGTCAAGATGATTTTTCGACGAAATTCCGGATTATGTTCATGCATTTTTTTATAGGGAATTTTAATAACTCCAATGCGTTGTTAAAGAGTGTATCGTTCCATTTTTATTAATGGCGTAGTTTCTACTTGTCAAATGTTTCAAAAGTGACCACTACCGGCTATTCATAATAACACCTCTTATTGGAAATCCCTTTAATATAATTCACATTTGTCTCACACCCATGGTAAAAAGTTTGATATTTAAAGGAAAGAGAGACAAAAGTGTCTTATGATACTGAAATTGCCAGATGGAACATGTTCAATAAGTTTTTATTAGGGAGGGCTTCACGAGTGTTTGAAATGTTTCAATCGTCTAAATTTTTGGTACTGAAATCCGGCAAGAGCCTTGCCCAAACTAGACAGAAACTTGGCATTTTTCTAGCTGGCTAAATAAGGCATTTAGTGTTGTAGGTGGCTGTTGGCTGGTGGCTCCAACATGTTCCTATTTTCTACCCTTGTGATTTTAATCAAGCGGACACTTTTGACACTTCCATCATATGCGTTGTCACGTATTTCGTTGGATAAATTGCTAAACTTAATATACGATAAGTTAAGTAATTTCCTATGCTTTTTCACAGTTGGGTTTGTACAGGGTGGGCCAAAAGTGACTTCCTAATTTAAAGATAATAACTTTTAGTTTTTTTTATCCTCTCTAAAGCACTGAAGTGCATTTTAGTAAATCCCTCAAGTTTGTTTTATGAGTACAGTCGACGCCGCTCATAGCGACCGCCAAGGTACCAGGGAAATGAGGTCGTTATAGTCGGCAGTCGCTTTATCCGAATTACAACAAAAATGATTGAAAAGAAGTACTAAGGTATGCGCTTTTAAGAGAATAATAAAGAATCTAGTTAAATTCTTTCGCAAAGAAAAGAATTTGTGTATATTCGAACACGTTCAGGTTTGAATTCTCAGTTACTAACTTTTTTGTTTGCATTTTTCTGCATTCCGTGCGTCTTTGTAAGAGGCGAGACTTAAGTGGTTAGGTATATTCAACAAGTCGTTATATACGACGATTTTACGACGTTATAACCGTCGATAAACTAGAAAACCAACCAAATTAAAGAAAAGTGGTCGTTAAAAGTGACTCGTCGTTATAAGGCACGTCGTTATTAGTGGCGTTGACTGTACCTTAAAAAAGAAAAGAAAAAAAAAAATTAAAAACAGAAGAGTTATGTTTTTTTTTTTTAAGTTAGGAAGAAACTTTTGACCCACCCTGTACATCAATAGCTTAGACCTCAGAAATACTTAAGCCTATTTTTGAAGTGGTGAGTTAAATCAGTAGAAATAGATTTCTTTACAGAAGTCCATTTTTTTTGTGTAAGATGAGTGCAATAAACTTAACAAAATAAAATATCAAAGCCAATCCAGAGTTAAGCCAGTTAATTTGATGAATTAAATATAGAAATAGATTTCTTTACAGAAGTCCATTTTTTTTTGTGTAAGATGAGTGCAATAAACTTAACAAAATAAAATATCAAAGCTAATCCAGAGTTAAGCCAGTTAATTTGATGAATTAACTTGGGTTAAAAAAACATAATTTAAAAAAAAATTGCGAAGCAACGTGAGCACGGGTCGGCTAGTATATTATAATAGTGAAAACTGAAAATTAAATGAGAGAAAAATATAAATGTCAATTGGTCTTATGGCCAGTTGCACCAAAATGCTCTAAAACCAGTTTTTGCTAAAAGGCTATTTAAATTTATCGACATGATAAATTAATCTGGGTTGCACCAACCATCATCACAGATGTTTAAGCTAAAATTGAGTTCATTAACCATCCCTGCATTTGGACATCGCTTTCAAAACTGAACGAAAAAGTTTTCAACTAGTGCAACTGAGATAGCAATACGAGAAATGTCAATGAAAATAACATTGGGATGCGCTCTGCGTATACCAATCCATACAAACATAAATATGTAGGTACCTTGTACATGCAACTCGAAAAAAGAAAAAAATGTAAAAAGTATGTAGGTATGTTTGTAACTCGGCAGTTTATTATGATTTTGGCTATGTTCCAGTTAATTAATACAATATAATATTCGTTTGCATTTAGTAGGTATTGTATGGGGTTGTTTTCCACTTAACTAAAAATATATAAAAAAAATGGATTTAAATTCCAACTCATGCATCTTTGTTTTTCACCCTTCCAGTGTTTTTTTTTTTTATTTATTTCTGAGTTCTGTCCAATAAAATTAGTTTTAAAATTTAACTGGAGGAAAATGGAGCTTTAGGTTATTGGTTCATTTATTGGGCTTTTAGAATTAAAAGTGGTCGGTGTAACCGATAAATGTCATTTTAAAATCTAGAGAAGCAATACAAATTTAAAAGAGCTTGGTGCAACTGGCCATTAGGTAGCTATAGGTAGGTACAAAGTGCCTTAGAATAACAACATTGTTAAACCTAAAATTTTAAAAATCCATTACCTAGTTTTTGCATTGAGGTAACGAAACAATAACAAAAAATGTTCGAATAATTTCGAGAACTAGTGTGTTGTACACCTACTATATGTAAATGTAGCTCAACTGGTACGTTTCTCGATGTAATTTATTTCTTAAATAGAATACAGAGAATAAAAACTAATTTATAAACAAAGAAACCCCCTGAATGTTTATTTATGTTATAACTTCTAATAAACACCAAACAGAAAATAAACATTTAAAATGTTTTTGACGTTCAAAAAACATCAAGTTGTTTAATGGCTTTTACTTTTATGGCAGATAAAATATAAAAGATTAAATTTTGAAATAAGCCAAATGCCTCCATAGCAAAACTATAATTTATTTATATGTACGTAGACGTAGACCATAGTGTAGTAAATACCTGAATTGCATGTGCGCCTTTATTATTTGTTGTTTGATGAATTTTATAAAAATACCTATAAGTTGTTCTATTTAGTTTAAATATGTAGGTATCTAACCTATCTAGCTAATAAATTTGTTTGGAATGCAAATAATGAATTATAATTTATAGAATATAGTAAGTTATTCTAATTATTTTTTTGTTGTTAGGTAATCAAGTGCATACTACGTTGCACTTTTAGAAGAAAACAAAAAAGAAAATTGTCACCTCATTTGCATTTTGACTCCAATTGTGGTTAACTTGGATTTATACGAATTATTTCCCTCGTATAAGACTTTGGTGTTGAATTATGATTTGTTGAATTACCTATTCAATGTTGATTATATCTGATAAGAGTATATGATTGATATTAGATTACAATGTTTGCACAAAAACTTCTCAAGTATGATGAAAATAAGAAATACAATCTTTGTATAGATAATAGATATGCAAATGGAAATGCGATATAGCTTACTATAGTATGACTTAGTGAAATTGTATCTATCAAGAATACGGAAATCTTTTGAGAAATTATATATAAAAAAAATGTAATTTAATCTTAAACAAAAAAGTAGACATTCGCAGTGTTGATGAATGATGAATCACAAACACTTGAATAGGCAAGTAGATTAATTATTATTTATACTGGATGGCGTAAAATGTATGTATGTAAGTTGTACATATAGTATGTATGTAATGTTATTTATTTACAACTCAGTTGGTTGAAGATTGAACTTTAGACGAAAAATTCGCAGTAATAATATTCAATAACAATGTGAAATAAGTATTTTGTTATAACTTGTCAGGCATTTTACATGATGACGTTGAGCAATGTGCATGTTGATATTTAAACAAAGAGTACAGATATTTAAGGTTATGCAGTAGGATCTTTTAGCGTTTTCATTTTTTTTCTGTTCTGTCTTCTTCTTCATTTTACCGGCGATTGTCATAATCTCGAGGGGGACCACAACTCTCCCACTCAACTGCTTCACCTGAGGTTCGACTTGTGGGGTTCGCCGGGTTGAACTCAGAAAACGTCGACAGGCCTCCAGGATTGGATTGTTCCATGTCTGAGGCCAACTAAATGCAGGTGTAGTTGCATTTGTTTCATCCAGGAGTTTTTCCTCATGCTTTTCTTCCGCGATAGTGTTGGAACGCCTGGGGCTATTGCTTTTTGAACTGGGTTCTCATATGGCATCTTCTTTCTACTTTGTACATGACAGTACCAGCTAAGTTGGTCATGCTGTATTTTGTCCCAAATGGTATTTTTGACGTGTAGGCTTCCTCGGATTCTCTTGCTTCTTATTTGATCACGCTATGTCAATCCTGCTGTCATGCGAAGCATCTTCATTTCAGCTGCCGTCAATTTACTCTCATATTTCCGTTGTGTCATCTGGCAAAATCTTAAAAAATGGAATTGCCTACATTTATTCTGGGGGCCTATTCTGGAAAGCGCGGCGGATCGCTTTTAATGGCGGATTTGCATTTTCTTATTCTCAAAAGCGCTTTCGCTTTCCATTTTTTGTATGAAAGCGATAGGTTTCTAGGTGACGGATTGGTGGCGAATTGAAAACAAAAATGCAAACAAAAAATTTATTTGCAAATATATCTTCTTATCTTCCTTCTCAACATTATCATTTTAAATCACACTTATTTGGTTCATTTAAATAATGTTTTATTTTATGACTAATGGCAACAAAATCGAATAAATATACAAAAAATAAAAATACATCAAAAAATTCTTCGACGGCCAAGAACAACTGTCATTTTTGTTTGGAAAAATTGAGAAGTGGAAACAAAATTAAATTTTGTTCATGTATAATGGCTTTATTAGTAAGAGCAAACATACCCATTAATATAATATGGAACACAACCTTGTTCAAGTGGCTGCCTCGGCTGGCTTCGCAGTAGCGCATTCTGTCACTCCAATTTTCCAAAACCTTGTTGATGCTTTCGGGTTGTAGCTCACGCGTTGCTTGGATGATATTGGCCTTAATTTGTTGAATCGTTCTCGGATTGTTGGCATAACATCGGTCCTGCATGGTTCTCCACAAAAAAAAAAAAAAGTCCCAAGCGGTCGAATCTCAGCTCCGAGGCGGCAAATTGACATCGCATCGCCAAGGTGGCTGATAAAACGATTTGGCAATTTGGTGCGCAAAAGATTGCTTGTGGCATGGGCTGTTTTGGATGGCGCGCCAATCTGCATAAACCAGAGGTCGTCCAAATCCATGTTTTCAATTTCAGTAAAAAAAAAAACGTCGGTTAAAATGGCTCTGTAACAAACCCATCGTTAACTAAAACGTTGTTCCCAGGTACATTTTCGAAGAAAAATGGTTCAATGGCCACCACTCCACAATCCACACCAAACTGTCACTCTCTGTGGGTGCATTGGCTTCTCGACACTAACGCGTGGATTTTTCGAACCCAAGATGGGGCAATTTTGTTTGTTAACGTAGCCGCCAAGATGAAAATGCACCTCGTCAGAAGAGATGATTTTTGCCTAAATCAATTGAGAAATAAGTTTTCGATTGTTCAAGCATAAAGCGACTGATTTCGTTCTGCGGAAATATAATATTGACTTTCTGTCAAGATTTCGAGCGGAAAAACAGCGTCAGTCACTGTCAAAATAACCTATGATTTAAAAAGAATGGTTTATGATTTAAAAAGATAGTTATACCTATTCTCGTCATTTTTTTACTTTGAACATTCAGTTCCAGTACTCCTTAATAGGTGATCCGACTCCAGGGGCCTATTTCACAGCAACTACATCAGCTACATCCACTTTTACAACAGCGTCCCACAGCGACAATAATTATATTTCAGTTACATTTGCCTGTTCCTCACACTCAACTTTTCCAGTTGTTTTGTGGAACAGAACATTTTAACGGAAATATAACTGTTGTTGTCGTAGAATGCTGTTGTAAAAGTTGATGTAGCTGATGTAGTAGCTTTGAAAAAGGCCCCAGGCCCTTACGGTTCGCGTACACTGAAACTGATTAACCAGTCGATTTCGGATCAAAGATATTCGGGCGAATGCCTCGGACGTTCGTCTGCATACAATCCTCGCCTTCTCGGCCGATGCCTTTTTTTAATAATGCAGTCGGAGTGTGAAACGTTAAAAGTGAACTTATTGGCTCTAATATAAACACAATAAGTTAGTTTAGAATATTAATTTTTAATTTAATTTTATTCTGGCCAAACAAACAAACTGACATACAATCCAATCAAGTTCGGATATGTCCGTTGATCGGTTACAATCGGGCGGCACCTGACGATTCCGGTTGTAGGGGTGTAGCGCGTACACCACTACAACCGGAATCGTCAGGTGTCCTTTTAAATACGTTTGATTCAATTGGCTGACGACGCGACGGCCGAGCATAATTTGGCCGATGACGGGTTATGTGTACGCGACCCGTTATGTGTACGCAAGCCGTTATTCCGTCCTCTCGGCTATGATGACGTGTTACAAATCGTTCCTCTTTGCGTAAATAGTGAAAAAAGAAATTAAAGTTATAAGGTCCATCTAAATTAAACATCTTTATATCCGTGAAGACAACCATCCCGAATTCATTACTTGTTGGACTCTGGCCTATAGTTCAAGCCATGTTTATTTTCGCAAATGTAAGCCGAAGCTTAGCTACATTCTCGTTGTTAGCTCCAAGAGTAAGTTAGTGCGATGTAGTCATCGTTTCATTATTTGCACTATCACCCATTTTTTGACTGATACTGCCAATTCGAAAAAAACGCCCGCCCCTAACTTTCATAATCATCAAATATGAGATTAAAATTGATTAATAATTAGCTTTGCGCGTAAAATAAATCTTAGTTTGTCTAAATTTTGTTTTTCTACACTTGAAGATGATCATCACCAAAATAAATAATTTTGATTTTTTGATTGTATGTCAGTTGATTCATAAAAAAAAAAAAAAACACCTATCAGGGTGATAATTAACATTTCATATTTCTCTAATATACATACATAGGTACATAAAAGGAAAAACGTGCATTCCTCTTTTGTCATGAAACAAAAAAAATATATTTCTGCAACCAAAAGTCTATCACAACATTATAGGTATTCCATAACAATGTATTTTTGCACTGCAGTCTCATATATTTGCAAATGAAGTTGCTTTTCCATTCAAAATTTCATTCTATATCAACACAATAGTAATAAATATCTACATACAAATATACATAAATACTCGTACATAAGTCGCCTCATATAAAAAAAAGTACATTCGTTCGGAAACTAGGGCAATGATCCTTAAGTGGCGCAGTGCTTTATTATACCTTTTTACAGTTTTCTGCACTTATTGAACTAAATAGAAACCACCATGCAAACCCACCCCACCACACAGTCTAGGAGAATAGTGCACCTTCTTCATTATGGGTAACACACTTCTTCCAATAAACACCCCCACTATAGTATATATCTAAAAACACCCCAAGTGAAATACGAATATTCCTATATGTATATAATTTAGGACACCCAGGAAGTTTATTATAGAAACCATGAAATGGCGTTGACAGAAAACTTCATCTTGGTATTTTGTAAAGAATCGAAGTTGAACTGTCATAGTGACTTACTTTCTCTGACACCCTTCAAAGTATATAAACCCATACAATAAGTGGCAAGGTACCAAGATTCTAGAGATTTGTATATATGTATGTAGTATAGGTCGGTACCTACTTAAACAATCTTAAACTTATTGACGTTGCAAATTCATTTTTAATTAGTCTTATGTTCGTCTATTCAAATTGCTTGTATTTGTTTATGTCTTAAGGGCAAGTATTGGAATCGTGAAAATAGTAACACTTATTTTTTCTTAATCGAATTAGTAAGTAACTTCTGAATAGATGAGTTATAATGTGTTAATATGCACTTTTTCCTAAATTACTCGAAAGTAGGTTCTTTTGAAAAAAAAAAAATTGTAGGTACACATTGTAGCTTATACAATTGTAGACAAAAGAGATTAACATTTTTTTTGCACAATTGATAGATTTGGAACGGTCGAAAACATTTTGATGCAGTACATTTAGTCAAAAAATGTAATGGATGGGGAAATTTAGTTTGGGGTTATGTTTTGAAAAATATTTTCTTTTAATGAACTAAGTTTTAGGAGTGGTACCGGAACGGAAATGCCGCCATCTTGAAAAATATGATTTTTCTTATTTTGTTTATTAACTCTTGAGAAGTTTATTTTTCACAAAATGAACTTCGGACCGCCATAACTTAATAACAAATTGACGTACATAGCTCGTTAATATGTCGTTTTGTAGATTACAATAATTGAACTTTGGATTTTTTTTTTGCTTCAGTGGGATTGTGAACAGATGTCTTTTGACTAAATCCCAATTCGTCTTTGAAATCGTCATTTCCCGCGACACGATCTTCTGCTTTCTCAGTAGTTTGAGTCTTATTCGAGCCTCGACGGCTTTGATGGCTTTCGGTGTCCTCACAGAGCGTGGACGGCTGGACCTTTGACGGGCATGTACTCCTCCAGTATCGTTGAATAATTTAATAGTCATAACACAAACCACCGTGTTGTTCCAAGCGGTCGTAGCGTTCGATAGATGGTATGAAAAGTTTCCCTCGTCTTAATTTTTGGTACTTAAATCCAACAAGGGCTTGCGAAGTATCTGACAAGTTTTCCTCGTCTAGATTTTCCCTACTGAAAACTTACTAGGGCCTTGACCAAACTAGACAGAAACTTTGAATTTTTTCTAGCCGCGATATTTTAAAAAGTAAAACTGCTAGAACTATCCAGATTTCAATGTTTCATTTAAAATAAATAAGTGCATTGAATATTAAAATCAAAAATAGAAATGAGTTTTAACTTTTTCCAAAATTTCAAGTTTGAAAACTAATTATTCAAACATTATTTACTGTTTTAACGTAGCTAAAAATTGACAATGTACGATTGCATACATAATGTCATTCGTTTAGTAATAATATGATGTCGTAAAAAATTAAGTGTTAACAAAAAAACACAAAAATCGTTAAAATACTTTTCTTAAAAATTATTTTTTATAAATAAAATTTATTGAACAGTGGTATGCCAATGTTTAGTATTTATAGAATACAATTTAGAACCAAATTAAAAAAAAAATCACTAACCCCTTTCTAAAAGAAAAAAAAAATATTTTTTTTTAATCCGAACAAATATTAAAGGTGTGACAAAAAAGCTTGAGCGTGTAGATATAGTTGAGCCAAGAAAAAAATCGTATGGGAAAATGGGGTTCATTCCCCCCTCATTTGAGTGGAAGAGAAAATTTTCTAAAAAATTGACAATTTAAAATGGTAATTTTAGCAATGTATTTTATTTAAATAATAAATATATAAAGAATTACAAAATAATTTATATTTAAACTTTTGTTGAACACTTTTTAACTACGATAAAGTTGTTAACTACAAGAGCAAGTTTGTGCGATCCAGTCGTGGAGTTTATTTTCTTATGGGTTAAAGTGGTAGTACTAACTTGACTGTCAAGTTAATTAACCCGGGGTTAATGTTTAGAAAAGACACACGGCAATTTGTTTCTCTCACAACAAATTCACGACAGTTAATCTAACTATCCGATTCTTAAAATTGCGAATTCGGGGGTCATATTGTGTTTATAATAATCTATCTAAATACTTTCTTTCATTTTTAAAGTTACAAGTGGTTATCCTCAGTGAGTAAAAACAAATCTAAAAACATCCTTTTTAAACTGAACTTTTCATAATAAAACAAACTGAAAATTTCAAATTATATTGCTAACTACTTCACCTGCTGTTTTTGGATTGCAAACCAAATACATTTGAAACAAAATCAATTTGCTTACTTTATTTTTGTTTTCTTAAACAAAAATGTTTACAAACAAATCACAACGATAATAAAATAAAATGTCATGCGAGTATGTGATACAAACAAAAATAAATATTTATCTAAGTATGTACATATAACGTTATTTTGCAAAATTTGAATCCAATCAATTTTTCGAATGTATACATATGTATGTACGTAGGTATTCAAAAAGATTATTAAAAATAAACAGAATTAATCTCTTTAAACAAAAAATGAAAATCAGCTTTTTTTAAACAATAACATATAAAAATTCTTGAACATTTTTAAAAATAAAATTTGGTATGCCAACTTTTAGTAGGTATTCAATAAAATACAATTATGCACAAAATTAAAATAAAAAAATCATGATTAACCCGTTTGCAATTGCAATATTTTTTCAAAAATCCAAAAAAAAATTTTTCGAAAAATTGTATATGCATAATTGTTAAAATTGTAAACAACCTCTTGTACAAAAATTTTGGTTGAAATCGGGGTAGCCGTTAAGGAGAAATTTGAAAACCAAAAAATTGGTTCTATGACAGGTATCGTTAATAACCGTTATAAATAATTTTGTATCTACAAAAATATTTATTATACTAACAATCGTGCCTCGTAATTTTTTTTTCTCAAAATCGTAATAGTCGGGGAGACGGCCAGTGCTGTCGTTTCTGAAAAGTCCAAAGCAGTACATTCCAAAAAATTTTGCATAATTTTTGGACAAAAGCAATACGCATATAATTTGTTTGTAATTCATATTTTTTTATTTTTTTTTGTTAATTATTTCTTTATAACAAAAAAATAAACTTAGATACATATCTACTTTATCTATCTATAAGTCTTTTAGTTTAATTGCTTAATTAATAAATAAGTCTTATTTCTACTATACATTTTTTATTAATTTTACTTCATTTTTATAAAATAGAAACTTTTTTATAATAAAAATAAATTATGTTATAATACCGATGACTTATCAGCTTTTGCAGTTTTCACAAGCCACCTGTAATTAATTTTATTGTTTTATGTCTATTAAAATAAAAAAAAAACTTATGTATTTATGTATATTCATTGATTTTTATTTTTGTTTGACCAATGCAGATTTTGTATAAAGGGCTGTATTAACACAAGCAGAACAAAAAACTTTAGAATACAAAACACTGACACGAAAACCGAAACTGAAACCTTTCTGCCAGATTGATTGGCGTTCATACATACAAGTACAAGCAGATTACCATGTGAATAACATACTTTTGAACTAGTCTATGTGAAAAACTCATCTATGTGCAAAAGTGTGCCATGCCATTCATGTTTGTGAAATCGAGGTTGTGGAACGTGGATGTGGAACTTGGAGGTGTTTTTTCATTTAAAATATGTAAAGTGATGCCATCTCTACATTTTTATTTTGATATTTATTTTTATGAACAACAAATTCGAAAAAGCAAAGCAACTGGCAATACAAAAAGGAAAATGAAGTAAAACAAAAATGTGTGCAGTACGGCAGTACGCACCAAGCTAAAACAATACAAATATTGCTTTTGCAGTACGTTCGACAGCATTGGAGACGGCCATAGGACGACTTACCCTCATCTCTCTACCAGATGAGAGGTATACAGTTTTTTATATAGTGTCCAAACAAACAGTTTGCGCATGTGTTGCCTAAAAAATATTGGGCCCTTCATAGGGTTGCCACGGTTTAAAGCTCAATTTTTGCGTTTATTCAATTATCTGATTTCGCTTATGCGGTTAGCCATAAAGAAATAAAAAAAAATAAGGATTTTTTGAAATTTTAAATTTAAGTAGGGTAAATTAGGGTGATAATATTAAAAGGCCGAAATCTTATTTTCTAAATGGTAAGTCATAGCGAAATGATTTTTTTTGCAATCCATAGATTTTATTGAATACATAAAAGTTTTACATGCCAACAAAAATTGTCAAAAAATTAAAAAACACGATATGAACGTTTGAAAGTCAAAAATGGCGAAATAGATGTTTGAGAAAAAATTGACTATAAATCAGTGTGACGTTCTATTGAAATATATCGTATGTTGTCATGTAGCTGATTAATAAAAAGACAACAGATATCTGCCAAATTTTTAATAAAATATTTTTTTTTAAATTTATAGGTTGTTTTGTTTTTATTTTTGTACGCTTTGGTATTTTCATTGAAATTAACATCAAAATACAGATAATTCTCCCATATAAGCATGATAGTACCAGTATTTCTACAAAAACTTGGTTAAAACTCAGGGTTGCCGCACTTTAATATTTCTCTTTGCGTCAGAGAAAACAGGTACATATGTACTACTCTCTGCCATACAGATGCCTATACATTTGTTTCCTTCGAAATATCTTAACAAAATTAACATTTTCCCAGTGCTTTGTCAAAACCCTTTCCGAAAACTCCTTAAATCAATAATGAAGAGAAGAAATTTAAAAAAATAAAATTAGTTAGGTACTTCTATTTTAGATAGTTTTTTAAGCTTTCCAAGGAACTAGTAGGTTTAGATTGAAAAGGCTCTGTTATGCTGGATGGAATACTTGTACCGAAGGTCTTACATAGCAGTCAAATGTGATGTGAATTTCAGATGCATTATTTAAACACAGTTTAATTAGAATTTACTGAGGTACTTTATCAAACGTTTATAGCATAGAGGATCCGAAATATGCCAGACTCTGATAAAAAAAAAGTGCACTACATGCATCTGATATACCTGCATATACATTATATACATATATTATAGACATCTGTATGACATGGAGTAGTAAATGATTTCTCTGACGCAAAGAGAAATATTAAAGTGTGGCAACTCTGAGTTTTAACCAATTTTTTGTAGAAATACTGGTACTATCATGCTTATATGGGAGAATTATCTGTATTTTGATGTTAATTTCAATGAAAATACCAGAGGGTACACAAATAAAAATAAAACAACCTACACATTTAAAAAAAATTATTTTTCAAAAATTCACTTTGCCAAAACAAAAGTACTCGTAGCGTAATGGTTAGTGCGTTCGACTGTCACACTAGAGGTCTGGGATCGCTTTCCAGCCTCGTCCACCTAAAAACTAAAAAGTTTTTTTTTTCAGGGCTACTGCCTCTTGCGAGGAATTGACAAATCCTCCAAGAGTATAACTTGTCACGAATAAGTGCTTCTCGTCTAGCCGTTCGGATTCGGCATAAAATTGTAGGGACCTTCCATTCCTGTCGAAAGGCGCACACAGGAATGGTTGCGAGTTGTTAGTCACTAGGCCCTGGTTCTTCATGAGCCGTTGTGCCACCCGATTTATTTATTTTTTAAAACAAAAGCTTCAATTAAAAATTTGGCAGATACCTGTTATCTTTTTATTACACACACTGATTTATAGTAACTTTTTTCCAAACATCTATTTCGCCATTTTTGATTTTCAAACGTTCATATCTCGAGTTGTAAGTTTTTGACAATTTTTGTTGTCATGTAAAACTTTCATATACTCAATAAAGTCTATCGATTCCCAAAAAAAATCATTTCGCTATGACTTACCGTTTAGAAAATAAAATTTCGACCTTTTGATACTATTACCCTAATTTACCCTACTTAAATTTAAAATTTCAAAAAATCCCTAATTTATGGCTTACCACATAAGCGCAATCAGATAATTGAATAAACGCAAAAATTGACCTTTAAACTGTGGCAACCATATGAAGGGCCTATTTATTTTTAAGGCAACCCATGTGCACCTCTCATCTGGTAAAGAGATGAGGGTAAGTCCTCCTATGGCCGTCTCCCCGACTATAAGAGCCGTTATTAATATATGTATTTACATACATAAATCAATTTTTGTATATTGGGTGTATGGCAGGTACCGTTATTTTGTGAGCTAAAAAAAATTCAATTTCCCTCTAGGGAATCACCTAAGAACCTTAAATCCAAAGTTTGAAGAAAATCGCTTCAGTGGTTTAGGCTGCAGGTCGAGGTACCGACAGACAGACAGAATTGCGAAACCAACTTTTTTCGCGATCTCTGTTATCTCGAGTTCGACTTTTGCACGAATCCTAAACTTACCCTATACTACGTACATAATGTTTAAAACGATTTAAAACGTCTTTTTTATGTAACAAATTCTTTAAAAATAAGTTAACTTCCTAAAAACAAAAAAAAAAAATGTCCAAAGAAATAGGATTAAGCACCAATTTATCCACTCTTTATTAAATTAAAATCGCTATTAAAAATGGATTTTTTTTTTAATTTTCATAATCATTTTATAAATTTTAAATATTTCATTTCGATTTTAAAATTAACAGAGAGTGAATGAATTGGAGGTTAAATCTTAAAGGTCAATTTTTCTACGTATTTTTGAAATAGTTTTACGAAATATGACGATATTATTTGCCCCTATTTGTGGGCTTTCTGCCCACAATCATAGAAGAATTCTGATAGCTTTTGAATTTTGTATTATAATTTTTTTTCTTTGTATAGATACTAAAAACATAAAAAAAAAAAAACAGCTCGATTGATTTGAAACAAAAATTCTAGAATTTTTTGATCAAATGGGGGGTTCACAAGCATCGATAAGTTCACATTGGTCACATAATTTGTAATGTGAACACAAGTTTTACGCCTATCGGAAGTTTTTCAAATTTTTTGATATTTTGCTCGGTCGAACGACCCATGTACCTAATGTGAACACTAGTTGAACGAATTTTCGTGTTTTTTAAATTTTTTATGTGAGATTTATGGAGAATGGGATGAAATAGAAGTAAACCCACAAAAGGAAAGTAAAAAAAATAATTTCTTTTGCTAAAACTGGTGCAAAAAGTTAAATCGACGCCCTGTTTGCTTTCTGAACATTTATTTACAAATGAAGTTCCATAGCTAAAAACTAGAACATTCTATGGGGTCTGGTTGCGAAGGTATTTGAATTCAAAGTAATTCCATTATTTTTGACCAAAAACTAAAAGTCTTTATTTGATAGACGTCAACTTGTTGGCTATCTATATTGAGTCACTGCCAAAAAGCTTTAAGCCGGATCTATGTATGTTGTGATTTTTTTGTATAGAATTATAGGAATTATTAAAAAAATGTGAGCTTACTTATTTTTGATGGGAAATAAAATCCAAAGTAAATAACACTAATGGCACCTTCTTAACTCCAAATTACTATATGTAAGATCTAAAAACTAATGAAAGATGAATATTTTTAATTAATTGCCTGCATATTTATAGAGGGTGATTCACCTAAGCTGTGACAAAAAGCTAGAGCTAGAGGGTATATTCAGTTCCATTTAGGCAGGAGTGAAAATTTTCTAAAAAAAGACTTAAAACAGACAAAAATTATAAAAAAAAACATACAACGGTAATACTTACAATGCCCTGTTATCACTTTTAATAAAATCAGTAATAGCTTATTTTTTAAAATTTTATTTTTAAATGTTGTTTTTTTCTTGTTTCCCTAAGAAGTTGGTTTTTAAATACGTGGCGTGGGTAAATTAAGAAGATAAATCACTAGTACACTCAAAGATTTCTTACAATCCACAAACACCCCCAATTAAGAAGATTTTGTTGAACTTCTTGCAGTCAAGAACAGCATTTGAATATATTCTTATAAAAGCTGACTTGTAATTTATGAAACCTTTACCACCACCACCCACAAGCTTTAAAACTACAGCGCTAACATGTTTGCTAAAATACGAGATAAAACTACTCGAAACACGATTTATGCGAAAAATGCAACCATTTGTAACTAAACATGCAGCCAAAGTGGAATTACTATGTCAAATCCACTTGAAAATAATTAAGTAAATTAAAAAAAAAAAGGCGCACGAAAACACAAAGAAAATATATCCAACATAAGTACAGAATATAACATAATTAAAATCCATTGTTGTATCAAACGCTATATTTACATTGGCCCCTATATACTTAGAGTAACCTCTGATTGGCACTGGCCCTCATCGCTTGACCTATCAATAAAAAACAATTTCAAAACAACAAGGGGGATGTAAGAAAATTACAGAACACACAGCATAATCCAAAGTCGGTCTATAATTAGAAGGCATGCGGTGGTGGTGATGTTGTTTTATTGATTACAGGACTGCTCTTCTCTTCTGTTTTTTGTTTAATCTTTAATTAACGTTTAGTAAAAGAATAATAAAAAAAAAACATTGATTGGAATAATAAAAATAATGATTTATAAATGTTGGCATGAACGTACCCAGGGAAGGGAACCACCACATATCCCCTGATCGATTTTTTTTTTAGAAATGACCAAACCTTTTTAATTTTGACGGATACCGTTTCTAGAGCCCATTATAATGATGTTAATTTTAACCATTAGAACAACCAAATGAGGCTTGGGGTGCAAAGGTGCCGTAACCCTATTTTTAAAAATTGGCATATTTTGTCTCTCATTTTTTTTTATCTTAGGGCCAATTTTTCAATAGTCAGATAAACAGTCAGTAATCCTCAGATAGAGCAAAAATCTATTTTTCAATAGGCAGATATAACTTTTTCCTAGGAATAGGAACAGTAAATTTATCTGCTCATTGAGAAATCAGATAAAGTTATTCATAGAAATAAATATTTTCAAAGTCAAACATTACTGTTTGTCAACATTGCTTTGAAATAAACGTTAAATTAAATTAAAATTACTTTAGAAATGTTCGATATACAAAAACAATAATATCAAAAACATATACAAACATAAATGAGAGTGACATTCAAATAATTATTCTGTAGATTTGGCGTGTTCAGGAATAGGAGATTTGGAAGGGCCTCAGCAAAAAAATCTCAGTTTGGCTGTTAAAATACTAAGGAAAAAATTGTTTGACGGAGCAAAATCTCCGATATCTCTCTTTCCTGAACTTGCCTCAATTGAAAAATTCAATTTTGCTATCCGATTGTTAAAGAGCCAAATAACTTTATTCTTCGAGTAAATAACTGACTCTTTAAATGACTGTTGAAAAATCGGCTCTAGGGAGAGAAATTATTTTAAACTCTTGAATATCTAATCTTTCCTAAAAAATATAACATTACTATTTTAAAAGCAAATGTGCTTTTTTTAGGTGATTTAAATCAAAGTACAAAAAATGCGTAACGCCACTTTTGCACTCACAGCCTCAAATGATGCCTTAAGTACACCATCAATCAAAATGACTTCTTATGTCCAATATAAAACAAATTGTTTGAACTGTTTACTCCTAGCTATATTTTTATTTCTAGCTACTTGAACTATTTGAATTTTTCTTATTAAATATATTTTTTTTTATTTTTGTTTGCAGGAAGTACCTGAGGAGAATTACAGCCTGCCGTACCAGAATTCGAATGGCTCAAGTAATGGAGAAGCTGTTATACTAAAACTAGATGTTGCAGTGCCTTTGCGTGAAGAACCAAAATTTCCTAAAGAAAAATGGAAAACATTTATTGGTATAATCACATTTTTTCAATTATTGTAGACGTCCATTGTCTATCATTTTTTTGATTTTTTTTTTCTAGCATTTGTGATACTATTAGTTAATTTTATTTTGGCAACAGTTTCACTATCACTGGTCCATGAAAGATTACCCGATAGAAATATTTATGGGCCATTGCCAGATGTATTCTTAGATAATGTTGGAGCACAAGATTGGGCATTGTATGTTAGTGAAATTCTAATCATGGTGACAGTAAACACATGTATATTGCTGACATTGTTGCATAAACACAGGTAAGTTTTATTTTAAATATAATACAAAAATTCACAAGTTAACAATAAAATAATAATACAAATTCAAGTGGTCGTAAATCTAATTGCGATATACTCGTATGGTATAAGATAACTTAATAAATTATTTTTAATAATCATGCAGGGCAAGTATTCTTATGATAAGAAAATTCTACAACACTCGTAAGCAAATCATGTGATGTAATTTTTTTCTTCCCAAAGACGATGGCATGATCGCAACTTACGTCAACATCTATGACTTCTATTTGGAAATAGTTTCCTCCAATTATGATTTTGGTTCAGTAAGATATTGGGTCTTGTGAAATCAGAAATTTCTTTAATTAACTTATCTTGGATTTTAATGCTTAAGATTGATTTGATTTTTTGTGGATTAAGTTAGTAAAAATTAGGACAGAGATGACCGGGGGTGGAGGGGGCTCCAAACTCACGTTCACAATATCCCCTGTAATGTTTTTAGATCTTTCAAACAGAAAAAAAAGACATTTAAAACTGTTTGTAAACTTAGCTGAAATCACATATTTAAGCTACGAACGCACATGTGATTTTGGTCGCAACACTTTTTTTTGCATAAATTAAAGGAGTGTCCAGTTTCGGGGTGATTAAACGCACGTGATACACATGAGAAAACATAATATGTTGCGGCGACTTTTTCAAGTTGCAGCGATAGAAACTCGTATTTTCCCTTTAAGCCTTAGGTTGGCTTAACAAGTACTACATAGTTCTTAATATGCACACTCTTAGGGCCAGTTTGTTCACAGTGGGTTAAGTTGAGTATGCGACTTTCACAGGCTCTTATTAACTAACGGTTATCAAACAAAATTGGCTGATTAGCGATATTCATGATTAGCAACTCATACTTTGGATTTTTTGAAATCAAATTTAATCAACAAACACACATTAAACAACTTACCAGTTCCAATAATCATGGATTAAAAGTAAAACTGATGTGAACAAACTGGCCATTAATGTGAACAAACTGTTTTTAATGGCTTCCATGTTTCCTGGTAAAAGATTTTTTCAAAGCAACAGCAAAACAATCAACAATTTAAAGACAAATCAGAGTTAATTCAGCACTGAAAAACTGGGCCTAAGAGTTAGAGTACTGACAGATGCGTTTTTTTTTTAACTGCATTTTTCTCAACACTGACTCAAAATTGAGCTGAAATTTGTAATTCCTTATGTAAAGTTCTGCGGTAAAAAACAATTATTCAGTCTAATCGAGGTATCCATTCGGAAGAAATTCCGCAACGAAAGTCAAAGTGTTTTCCATCATCGGTAAAAAAAATCAGTGTATTTTTTATTTGGGTCTGTCAAAAAAAAAAAACATATACAATTGACGATAAGCTTTCCTTTGGGTTATCAAATTGATTAGTTTTTTGATTTAAAATCAGTTTTGCAGATCCAAATTTTTCGATTGATATATACCTACCCACTCTGTCCACTGTGATAATATACTGTAATATGAAAAGAAAAAAGAAACAATAATTATTGCGTGCATGGATTTTTATTTTTGAATACGTTTTTCTGGAACTTAAGCTTGCTTAAAAACAAGTCGACCAAATTCATCTATGCATTTCTGAGAAAAAGGTCAGACTGGTAATTTTTTTTCAATATTTTTGGTATATTTAACTGGCAAACTAAGCCGAATTTGAGAATTTTACTTTTAAAATGACTTTTTGTTGGAAATTAGATTTTCTATTAAAATGGAGGGTCAAAAAAAAAAAGAGGGCGTGTAACTCAATATTAGTGGCAGGAGTGAATTTTCTTTGGCGATCCAAAAATCTCGATATGTATGTATAAGGATATTAAGCTTATATGCGTAAGAATCAGCTATGTGTTCTATATAAAAATGATCGATGGGTTGGGGTTGTAAACTTGAAAATTAAATAGTGAAAAATTAAAGTTTTTGAGAGTAGGTTTTCCGACTATGTATTTCCGAAAATTCCTACACTCAAAGGGCCTTACCAATAATCAAATTTAGAGATCAGTTAAATATTTAAGTGGACTCTAAATAATGAACCATACCAATAATCAATTTAATAGTCAGCTTTACGCTAAAAGTCACTTTAAATTTTAGAGTATAGAAACGCATGTTTAAATACGTGATTAGTTGTAAACGCCACGTTTGTGCTGTCATTCTACAAAGTAAAGACAAATAATTACCCTTATCCTCTATGTTTGTCGCTTACAATTGAATTAAATTGCTTGTTCGTGAATTTTGTTGCAAAGCTATAAAACTAATAAGGTAATCAAAATAAACTAATAGATTTATTCCTTCTTATTTGTTTATTTGTAAATTTCGATTTGAGAGTGAATGAAACTCTAAAAATCGCATGCAGCCTAAAATTTGTTTGATGACATTTTTTATGATAACTAAGATGTCATTGGCCGCGATCAAAAACCTATGTAGAGCTATCCAGATAATATTTTGTTGTTGTAATCCCATGTAAAAAAAACTGCTTATTACAAATCAGCTTTTGCTGTTGGGTAGCTATCCATGCTATCCGAAAAGTGTTGGTACACGTTTGTATCCCAAGCGAAATTGTTAAAAAATCCGACTACAAAATGCAAAGCCGAAAATTGTTTGCCGTCATCGAGTTGTATTTTGCTAAACACACTTTCAATTTACCTATCCGGTTTTGGTTGACCAGAAACCTATATGGATAGGAAGCTATCTTAGATAGGCTATCGCATTGATTCTTGAACGCGGCCATTTCCATTCACAGAAACTCAAATTTACTCGTCTCTAAAGTTTACCGTGGCGTTTAACTAAACGCTTGTTTAGTCGTTAATTATTTGTAAGGCCCAAAATTTGTATATGCTAACTTTAAATTGGTTTTATTTATTTGCAACCATATATAATTCAAATTTTTAGCGGACTCTCCTGATTTAAATCAATTTTTTGAAATTAGCCTATTTTGAGATAAAATGTTTAAAATAATTTATATCTCCATATTAAAAGGAGATAGATAAAAATCTTAAACTAGTAAGATTCTTAGAATTTCATTATCTATTCATCGAAAAAAAAAACTAACCAAATTAGAAAATATACAAAAAAAGGACATTTTCCCTTTTATCTGCTACAATAATATAGATTATCTAAAATTCCAAACTTTTGCACTATAAAATTTATTAGCCTATCAATACAAATTTTTACTTTTACTCTTCCTGCCATCACTTAGCTAATCAATGATCTCAGCGTTGGATGTTCAAAAGGGTAGTTATGTGCATTCAAGAGGACACAAGCGTCCACAGGTTTTTCTCAAAATCCACCTCTGTCTACCAACTCCTACTCTCACCTCCACGTGGTGAACATCGGGTGTCTAGTACCTCAGCTGGAGACGGGGTTTAAATCCCCGTGGAAAGCTGTTGGGGACAGCCAACGAGAGAGGGGGGGGAGGAGTGTTCCCACTAAGGCACTTCTCCTTTCATCGAGGCGGCAGCGGACGAATTCTCTAGATGGAATCAACGGTGGCGTCTATAGTTCCAGTTAGGTTGAACTACTTAGTGAACACCTTATATGGGCTACTACGACATATTTGTAGCTCAGGCCTATAAGGAGCGGTTTATCCGGCTCCCTACCCTTGGAGTTATACGAAGGGTCTGGTCCTCCGGGTCGGGGGTTGTGCGTCGGGGTAACTTCCCTACCACGTAAAAAAAAGTTGTTCCGAAACAACAACAAGCCTCGGATATGGATGATTTTAAAGTTGACGACCCCAGCAAACGAAACAAGGACAATGAATTTCGGATCTGCACGTGGAACGTCCTGTCCTTATACAGAACACGTGCAGCCGAACAATTAGTGGAGAACCTGGACAGGCTAAAGGCTGACGTAACAGCCATCCAGGAAGTGCGATGGGATGGAGAGGGCGTACGGAGACTGAAAACGTGTGACATCTACTACGGCGGGTGCTTGAAGGAACCGGGTCAGCGGCTCTTGGGTTGTGGTTTTGTGATAAGGGGAAGACTTAGGCAAGAAGTCTTGGGCTTCCGAAGTGTAAGCGAGCGCCTGGTCACAATCCGCATCAAAGGCAAATTTAAGAACATTTCGCTGATTTGTGTTCACGCCCCCCATGAAAGGAGAGAAGACTCAACCAAAGAAGCATTCTACGATCTCTTGGAGACAACGTATGATATGTGCCCGAAGTACGACGTGAAGATCATTCTTGGTGACTTCAACGCAAGATTCGGAAAGGAGGGCATCTTAGGTTCGATAGTCGGAGGACACAGCCTACACGACGAAACTTCCGGCAACGGACACAGGCTGGCAGACTTTGCGGCGGGGCGAAATGTCATCATCTCAAGCACCTACTTCCCACACCTCAATATACACAAGGGGACTTGGCGGTCGCGTGATCAAGGAACCGTCAACCAAATCGACCACGTTGCGATAGACGCAAGACATGCTTCCAGTATCTTGGACGTCCGAACGTTCCGAGGGGCCAACATTGACTCGGATCACTACCTGGTGGTAGCTAGACTACGTATGCGGATATCCATGACGCGACAACGCAGAGCAGATGCTGTGAAAAGATTCGATGTCGAGAAGCTTAAATCGCAAGAGACTGCCAGAACTTTTGCAGACCACGTAACTCTTAATCTCTCAGGAGGTCCGCTACCAGCATCAAGTGCAGAGGACCAGTGGGAACACTGTCAACAAGCCATTAGAAGTGCCGCCTCTGATGTGCTGGGTTTCACTAGGCGAATACAACGAAACCCCTGGTTCGATGAGGAGTGCCGGCTAGCGCATGCAGCTAAGGACGAGGCCTACCAGGCAATGCTGCAGACTCGAACAAGAGCTGCTGAGAGAGTGGCCCGGGAGCTCTACGGGCTGAAACGAAAAGAGGAACGCCGACTTCTCAGGAGGAAAAAGAGAGAGCACGAGAAGCGGGCGGTAGAGTCTATTGAGGGTTGTAGCGGTAGGGCAGATGTTCGAAAATTTTATCAGAGGGTGAAGCGATCCACCCAAGGATTCAAGGCTAGAACGGAAGCCTGCCGAGATGAGAGTGGGAATATGGTAGTAGACACACAGTCAGTGCTGAGGATCTGGAAAGAACACTTCTCTAGACTGCTTAATGGCGAAGACAGCCAAGATGCCGCTAATAGGCAGAACGCTCCATTCAACTTGGACGATGATGGCCAAGAGTTCCGTCCACCCGACCTAACCGAAGTTCGGCTGGCGATATCCAAACTTAAGTCGTACAAGGCTGCAGGTGCGGATGGCTTACAAGCCGAACTATTTAAATCAGCGGGAGATGAATTGGCTAGGAGCATACACCAGCTCATCTGCAAAATTTGGTCGGAGGAAAGTATGCCCGATGAATGGAACCTCGGTATAGTGTGCCCCATCCATAAAAAGGGAGATGTTCTGAAATGTACCAACTACAGAGGAATTAGTCTCCTAAACGTCGCTTATAAAATCTTGTCGGCCATCCTGTGTGACCGCTTAAAACCTTTTGTCAACGATCTGATCGGCCCTTATCAGTGCGGTTTTAGGCCAGGCAAGTCAACCGTCGATCAAATGTTCACACTCCGACAGATTTTAGAAAAATCCCGGGAATTCCAGATCGATACACACCACCTTTTTATCGATTTTAAAGTCGCGTATGATAGCGTGAAAAGGGACGAATTATACAGAGCCATGTAGAGTCTCGGCATCCCTGCCAAACTCGTCCGCTTGTGCAGGATGACGATGGAGAAATCTCGCTGCTCCGTCAAAATTGGTAAGAACACCACCGATTCCTTTGATGTTGAGAAAGGATTGAGGCAAGGCGACGCGTTATCATGCAACCTATTCAACATCGTTCTTGAAGCCATTGTACGCAACGCACATGTCAACACCAGCGGTACAATCTATCAAAAGTCCGTTCAATTGCTTGCATATGCGGATGACATAGACATTGTCGGCAGAACGAAGCGAGCTGTGGCAGGGGCATTTGCGAGCATTGAATCGGAGGCGGCTAGAATGGGATTGGCGGTTAATGAGGACAAGACGAAGTATATGCTGTCATCGAGAGAGGAATCTCAACATCGTCGACTCGGGCAAAATATCACGATGGACAGATATAACTTCGAAGTTGTCAAGGACTTTGTCTACCTGGGCTCCACTATTACATCGCAGAATGACATCAGTGCAGAGATCAAGCGAAGAATTACTCTTGCCAACCGCTGTTTCTTCGGTCTAAGAAGGCATTTAAGTAGTAAGGCCCTCTCTCAGAGAACCAAGGAGACTTTATACAAAACCCTAATCATCCCGGTCCTGCTTTATGGGTCAGAAGCATGGACACTGAAAGATTCGGATAAAAATCTGCTAGGGTGCTTTGAGAGGAAGATTCTTCGTGTGATTTTCGGTCCGGTGTGTATCGAAGGAGTATGGAGGAGAAGATTCAACGACGAGCTATACGGGCTATACAGCGACGTTGACCTGGTCAAAAAGCTGAAAATACAGCGGCTTAGATGGCTGGGGCACGTGGAGCGTATGGACACCAACGCACCTGCCCGACGAGTCTTCGAATCCAACCCCGATGGGGTACGCAGCAGAGGAAGAACCCGTAACAGGTGGCGCAATCAAGTGAATGACGACATCAAAGCACTCGGTGTGCGCAACTGGAAGCGGCTAGCTAGGGACAGAGCTGGCTGGAGGGGCTTGTTAGTTGAGGCCGAAGCCCATCCTGGGCTGTGAGCGCCATCAAAAGTAAAGTAAGTAAGCGTTGCACATGTGGCGTTACATTTTTTCGTTTCACAAAAATTTAACTGAAATTTCACTCAACGCGCGCAAAGAAGTTTCACTTCAATTCACAAAATTATAAAAAAAGTTTAAGGTTTAAGCAAGAATAAAATGGTTTTTGATGTATAAAAATAAATAGTTAAATATGAAGCATTTTATCATAAATATTAGAGCTGACGCTCTAATATTAAGTAGAAAAATAGGTGCAGAAATTTTTTCAATAAATGTACATTGAACACTTCAAATTATTAAATTTTCTTTCGAACAAGTAGCTCGATGGTACTGATTGTTATATGATTTCTGCCGTAATTGTTTGGTTTGTTCAAGTCATTCAAATAAATAAAAAAAAAAATTATTTAAAGTTGGGCCAGAATTAAATATTTTATCAGGAATCTTATGCACAAAATCTATTGCACAGAAAAAATAATACTATTTGAACGCTTACTCCACCCTCTAAATTTATTTTTCAATTCTTCACGAACGTTATGCTATTAAGATACATAGTTCTACGATATGTATACATTTAAATAAAAATAAATTATTTGCTATTTTCCCATAGACAACACAAACTATACAAATGCTTGTCGTCGCCTTCGCGATGCATCGCCCTAAATCGCGGTCATTCGTATCCCATACAGTATTTATGTTGTTGTTTTTCAGTTGACAATAATATGTCATTGCTTTCAATTTCTATTCCAAGGCAGAGGGACACTGAGTTTGTTGACTTGTCGGCTTATTTAATGGTTGCATAGAGTAGAACAAAACAAATAAACTGATGCTTAAGTTCAACAAACAAGTGTTAAATTTTCTATTAGAATTAAGTTTGTTAATTAAGTCAACATAATAAATATCCACAAAGCGTTTTGACTGACCTGAACTATTTATATTATTTGGCCAACAAGTGCTAGGGTTCCACTTGTCGCCTGCCTATTCTCTAATACTATTTCCTTTGCTTTTATGTTGGTACTTGACACCCTGACCTGTGGAAAGCTGGCATAAAAATTGATACGCAAATAAGCTGTGAAGCTGACCATACACGAGCGAGCCAAACGGCTCGAAACCAATTTGGTTCGTGGTTTTCAGACTGGTTGAAAATCCAAATGTTTCGGCGCCGAACCTTTTTGACATATTTATCCAGTATAAAATGCCCGAAACCAATTCGCTTCTAGCCATTTGGCATATTTGTGTATGGCCAACTTAAGAGACTTTTAAAGTGGCACAAAAAAACTCACCACTGAGCACTGAGATTTCTGAGACAAAATTTGTTTGGATTACAATTTCTCAAATTTATACCTCAGTCAAAACAGTTGTTTGTTTCGCAATCAAATTGTATTTTTTGTTTGCGGTGTCCAAAAAATAAAGTGTTAATCTAGCTGCTTTTTCAATTGAATTTAGTTTAAGTTTATTACTGAATTTTTCTGACACCTTTCTGGTTATCATAATAATACATGTACAAAGCTATTTCCTCAATATAGATTTTATTTCCAATTTTGTTATTTTCAGATTCATTATAATGCGGCGAATATTTCTCATCCTAGCCGTCCTTTATTTCATGCGTTCGATCACCATGTACGTAACAGTACTACCAGTTTCTAGTAAAACATACATCTGTAGTCCAAAATTAAACGGTACAGCCACACCAATAGAGATCATAAGCAGGGCGTTCCAACTTATGTCTGGCTTTGGATTGTCAATTAATGGAAAGCACACGTATTGTGGAGATTACATCTATAGCGGGCATACAGTCATGCTAGTGCTTGGGTACCTAATCATTACGGAGTGTAAGTATAGTAAAATATTTTGTCCAAAGAGACAAATAAATATACCTAATTTATAAATTCCTGTCGTCTGCGGCCTAGAAGTGGTGGCGGGCGTTTATTAAATTTATTTCATAAACGACGGGTGCTTAAATTTAATTTAATTGAAATAAAGTGTTTTTTAGAATGTATGTAATAATTTTTTGCATTTTTTTTTTCAGACTCACCGAGAAGATTTTTCGTATTACATTGGATTGCCTGGGTTTCAGCCTTTATCGGGGTTCTATTCGTTCTGTTGGCACATGGTCATTATACAATTGATATTCTGATTGCATATTATGTGACGACGAGACTGTGGTGGACCTATCATACGCTGGCAAATAACAATTTTCTACTAAAGGTTTGTTGTAGTATTGCTATTTAGCATTCATGTAGCAACTGATTAAATTTTTGGAATTTGTTTTCATTTCAGCCCGGAGCAAACAATTATATTGGCCGCGAATGGTGGTATACATATTTTAAATATTTTGAAAAAAACGTCCGAGGACCTGTTCCACGTCAATACGAATGGCCTCTACCATGGCCACGAAACTTCCATTCAAAACTACCAAACCGAGAAAGTTAACAGCTAGCACAAGTCTGACTTTTAGTTAGAAGCTTAACAAAAAGTCAAACCTTCAATAATAATAATAATAATCGTCAAGCCATGCGCAATACATCTTCAATAATATTTCATAATTCAAATAACAAAACCAACAAAAAAATCACCAGAAATAACAACCAAACATCTAATTTTTTCTCATCATCGAAAACAAAGCTGAACAATCGTTCCAAATCGAATTCCACTGCATCTTATAAGGATGTTGATGATAATTCTAAAAGTTGGACACGACACACAAGTGCCCACAACCACTTCGATGGAACTCTCAAGGCTATGAAAACCTTAATATGGGACTACTGTGTACTATTGGTATTCATGTTGGGCGGCCATAAGAGCATTTAATCTTCAACTCTGGCCGCCACAGCTAAACTCGCAAGGTTTTCTACTAAATCTCAACTCTAAATCTTAATAATAAAACAAAAATATATAAATGAAAGCAAACAAATGTTAAGCAATTTTTTTTAAAGCTGACATTCTCTATAGAAGAAAAACAACAACATAGAACCAACAAATTATATATATATATTACAATAATGTTTGTTACTAAAAAATGCAAAATCAAAAACTCATATATAAATGTTTTACTTATATATACTGCATAGAACTAAGACTCATATACTAAAATATATTATATATATACAGAACATGTAAATAAAAGAAAACAAAATATAACAACTTCCCACATTTCAGCGCCTAAAACATTATATAAATACAATTTCTTTTCTATCGCATACGTGTAGGTGCTTGAGAGAGAAATTCAAATATTTTAAATGCCAAAAATGGATTTGTTTCAATTAAAATATATATATATAATAATTAACAATTAGAATAACAAAATGAAGTTTAAAAAGAAACGCTTTTTTACTTTCACAATTAGTAATACATTTTTATCATTTAGTTTTGTAAATTTATGTAAATAGTTTTATTATTAAAAACAAAAAAAAAATATATAAATTGTTGGCCTTTAAATGCAATTTTTTTTCTTTTCACTTTGCCTTAGTATTAATTTGCTCTTAATTGTTCTAGTAGTTTTTTCAACCATACCCCTCCCCAGTTCATTGAATTGATTGAAGGAGAAGCCTTTTTCGAAAATTTGCCTTTTTGTACACAAACAAGAAAAAAACACAATACTAAAAAAAAAAAAAAAACAACAACAACTAACACTATACTATAATAAATTATTGCGTCTGATTGTATTTTAGATGTTGTAAAATTTTTTTGAGTTGTCTTCCTGATTTTGTAGAACAAGAAAATAAATAAAACATAATTTTAAATTAATAATAATAAATTAAAAAAATTGCATCCCACCCAATGAAAACAAAAAATATATATCTCAAGACAGGGAAAAAAAATTATTAATTTTGAACACTAATAATAATTATATATAAAATTGTTTAAATGGGAAGGAAATTATTACAAAACAAAAATGTTTGATTTGAGTCTCAGTTTAAATATTTTATAAGCTGTTAATGTTAAAAAAGAGGTAAACGAAAAATATATATGTATACCTATACCATTTTAATGATAAGAATGATTTTGTGTTTTTATTTGCAAGCTCGAATATGTTAAGGATATTATAATTTTTTGTTTTATGCATTTTGTATATAAATAAAAACTTTTCTGCAATTAAAGAAAAAGTTTTATGGCTGGTACAGATGTGCATTGTGCAAGCTTTTATCATGCATTGAAGTTAAATATCGCAGGTTCTTATGGAAGTGGCCATCAAACAAAACCCAGCGTTGCGCGATATTTCTAAATTTGAATGAGAGTTGTGTTTCACCGACCGTTTCAGTGGAGAAAACTTCTCCTATCCTTATCGACCGATATGGATTATAACGTTCGTCGGTTCATTGTCGGATCTTGAAAGTAAATGTACTTAAAAAGAAAAGTTGAATGTGTTGTATTAAAAAATTTGAGGAAGGGCAACAAATGTCATATTAGAGATCAGTTTTCCTGAGTACAGCATTTATTTGATTTTCACTTTTTAAAATGCCAAAGTTGGTGAGAAATTTCTGAATGAGGATTATCGTGAATAAAATTTTCCTGATAATTTTCCTTTATTGTAAAATTAAAAATTCTGAATGTGGATTATGCTCGAGAGCTTCCCTCGGAATTTATTGATATCGGGAATAAATTCTGTTGGGGAAGTTGGCTGTCATTTAAAATGATTTCTGTTCGAGGAAAATCTATTTCGCGGAAGATTCGTGGGAATAAAATATTCCGGGTGGGACAAACAGCCCAATTCTAAATAAAAATGCTTCTTTTTTCCTTACACTCTTATTCTAAACCATAAATTCCCGGGAATTTTGTTCCCTTTTCTTTATTCTTAGCAAACTTCGAATATGAGAAATAATACTACGAAAGAAAAGATTTTAAATGTCCACAAACTGGAAAATGTAAACATATTTGATGTGACGAGCATTTTAATTTTGAAGGAACAAATCTCCCGGGGAGTTATTTTCCAGGGGAATATTTAGAATTGGGCTGAAATTGTCTATAAAATTTCTTGTTTATCCATCCTCGCTCTATAAATTTGTTAGTGTGGTTTTGAAATTTCAACAAGAAAGACGCTAGGGGAACTTGATTTAACTTATCCAAAAGTTGTTTGGTAAAAAATTACAATGTTGGAGTTAGGTGGAATTCGTTTTCGTTAGCATACAAAATGTTTGAGGTTTGTGCGTTGATAGTACATATATGTATGTATGATTTATTTTAATGAAGAAAAACTGTTGTAAATTTGCATGTCTGAGGCTCGTTCTAAAAAAAATCATGTTTTACTTTAATACATAAAGATGATGGCCATTCGGTTTTGTTTTTGCGTCATAATGCATCATAAAACTTCGCCACTCATCTCATGGATAACAGTTATACAAGTTCATATGCGATAAGTTCATAAGTGACATGTCTACCAACGTGATCTTAGCGAAATTGTTGTATTTTACATGAATCTTTATTTCACACAAAAACAGTTAAAATTTAATGTATTTTAGTACATACTTCACATAGCTATCAAAACAAATAAATAATTTTACTCGCACGTTTGCAAAAACACTGATCAACACATCCTCAAGACCGACTCTTAGACCCAGGTTTTTGTCAACAATTTCGACTCCGCTCCTGAAGTGGAATCAAGTCGGTTGAAGCTCATTTCAAGTCAACGCAGGTATACAAGAAGCCTGCAAGCTCGCTCGAATACCTCATGTAAACGCGGTATTTGAGAAAGCTTATGATCATCGGGCTGTCAAATTGGTTTTTTGATTGGCTGGAGTCATATTTATGTTGCAGTTCACATTTTGTTTTCTTTTAAAAATAAAAAAAAACAACAATAATAATTGTGCATTCCGGAGTTCCTCAAGGAAGCCATTTAGGTTAGGTCCCTATTTATTTTTATTATATATTAATGATTTACCTACATACTAGAATTCACTATTCAGAACTACTTTTGTTCACCGATGACGCTAAGCTTCGATTATCCTGCAAAAAGATCTAAATAGTGTTGTATTTTCAATGATATGGAACTCAATGTATCGGTAGTGCAAAGTGTATGTCTTTGACTCGCAAACGTGACCCTTTATTTTGTAATGTCTATATGTTGTGTGGTCAGCCACTCGAAAAAGTTGATCATTTTTGTGATCTTGGCATATAATAATGGACTCTTAATTAGACTCCGCTTGGTATTTCGTTTGTCGATTTTCAAAGGCATTTCGAGATCCATACTAGAATATTATTTATCTATGACGTTTTGATTGGAGAAATTGATTCAGAATATCTTTTATCACAACTATATACGTATACCCTACATGCTACAACTTATATAAATATTCGTGAGTATGCTTTACATCTGACCTAAAACATGGCCAGATGTAAAGCATACTCACGATTTAATATAACAAATTATTTTAATAAGTATTTTAATGTTATCGATGTAGAAAACAGAATTTACAATCTCAGAGCTAAAAATTTGTTAAATTTTTAGCTAAATAAATAAATAAGCAGCGATCTATTTTTGAAATTAAATATGAGAATTTTGTCGTTTAAATTATTTTAGTCCTAGGGCGACAAAAAAACGTTGGTCCTCTGAGCGGCACCTGGACCTTACGCCATCACACCACTGGGTGTTTAGAAGACATCACCGTTAACCTCAAAGCACTTCACAGATTTATAAGGCAAACGATGTTTGAAATCGGTGTAGTGCTTCCCGTTCATCAAGATCTTATAACAATTATCTGTTATTAAAATTTGTATGGCGAATTTTGAGCCTCGTTGTAAATGAAAAGGCAATGGTGAAACCTCTTCATGGCCCCACCCATAATTCCAACAACTATTACGAACAATGGCGTTTTGGATAAAGCGTGGATTGAAATGTAACGCAATTTCACGATTTGGTGGTGCAAGAATTAAATCAATTGAGAACCTAAAGAGGAAAAAAAAGAGTATTTGAAAAATTCTTTGAGATACAAATAAAAAAAGAACACACCTTACGCAATTGGGAAGGATGTCACCGGTAACTGAGAAGCAGAGGCCTTCCTTTATGTCGCCAAGGCTGCTGTTTGAGAACACAGTAATGTATTCCTCAAATGTTGGCTGCAATTAAACAAAAAAAAAATATTATTGTAAATTCTTGAAAACAAGAAAACTAATGCTTGTTTGCTTTAACGAATCAATTACTAAACTCAAATTGAACAAAAAATGCGGCTTAATTTCCATTGGAAATTAATGTTGACTTCTAATATGTATTAAGGGGAGAGTACGATAACTTGGGCGCCGAAAATTGATAACGGATTTTTATAGAAGGGTCAAATACAAGCAATTTTCACTATGGGAGGGGCGGGTCTATCTCAACCCGTTTAGGAGGTAGGGGCGATTTAAGATAAAAACGACTGAAATCGAAAAACAAATATTAAAAAGCAACAACTATACTTAAAATGCAAAACAATAAAGTTTTTAAAAAACAGAAGCCTGATCTTTAATCCTACATTTAAATTAAATTATTTGTGTCAATAGTTTTCAAAAAATTAGCATTCAAACTCAAAATTTTAATAAAAAAAAACGCAAAAAGAAATGATTGGATCAATTTTGCTCAAAATTGTGAAATGGAAAACCAAATTTTGTTATTGTGGTTAATTCTGAATCGAACACAAAAAACCGAAAGCTTTTATGTCCTTAATTTTTTGAGATAATTGAAAATTACTAGAAGTACTTTTTTATGAGTATTTTTTTTTTTATATTTAATGCGACCTTTTTTTGATAAAATTAATGTTGGTGTTAGGTTGATCTTTGTAAGTAATATAAATAACAGCAGTCGAAGTAAAGTACGAACCCTGGTCAAAGAATTGCATGTTTTGAACATTACAATTGCATTATGTAGGTATGTAAGACACAAACATGTATATATGTATGTATAAACATATATTATGCTGCAGTCATACAGTAGTGCTCAGTAAATGCGATTTTTTCATACATTTACATTTATCATAAATGTAGTAGCTGTTGACATTTTTGGGAACAGAGAATACATTCAAAGTTCCTTATATGCAAACCAAATTTCGCATACACCGAACCTCGCACATACCCCAAATCCTATAGTGAGCCCAAGCAGGGAGTTGCAGGGGGGCAGCATACCCCCATACATATCTCGCTTTTAAAATGCTCAGCTTATGCTGGGTACTAGCACTTTTTTTAAACATCAAATTTTGCATACACCGGACCTCGCAGGGGGGGTTGCAGGGGGGCGGCATGCCCCCTAAACATACCCCTCTGTCTATACGCCGTAAGGCTGGGTGTTGGGAAAGTATGATAATTTAGAGTTAATTTGTGTAAGAATTAATCAATATACTATGTTTACTATCAAAATAAGACCACGTTAAATACTCTTCAAGCAAAAAAAAATTGATTGAATTAAAATAGTAGTTTTGGTAATTTCTAATTTTCTCGAAAGCTAGAAGACATAAAATCATTTTGTTTTCGGTTTCTGATTAAGAATTAATATAAGCAACAATTTCTAAGCAAAAAAATATAATATAAAATCTCAAAGTTTTGAAAAATTACACTTTAAACATTTTTTTATGTTTTTTTTTCCCAAATTTGAGTTTGAAAGTAGTTTTTTCAAAAACTATGGATAGATTTCACTTGATTTAAAAACTGGTTTATAAAACAAGGTATTGGCTTTTTCCATTTTTAGTACTTTTTTCGTTAAATTGCACCTACCGCCCAAACGGGGAGAGATAGACCACTCCACCCATTGTAAAAAATGTTTGTACTTGACACCTCTACAAAAATCCTGTATTGTCGGCGCCCAAGTAATCGTACTCGTGCCTGTTTAATGATTCATTCAACCAAATTAACCTTAATTAAAATGAATCAACGACTAAATTGGTTTTCTACTTTTATTGAAGGTAAGAAGTAGAAAACGGTAATTTCAATTAGTGAAGGTTTCAATGAAAGAACAGCCATTTAAGAGTAGCTACTACCAAGTTGTATAGGCTGCATGATTAAAGGTAAGTACTTCAAGGCTGCCCATACCCGACACCGAATCATAAGATTACTTTTAGTGGTACTTAGCTTATTATGCTCCAATTTTAATTCGAAAAACTATTTACCGTCAGGTGGATTTATGAACAACATACCCAAAGCATTATATTGTACATTCTTTTATTTTATTTTTAAATTTAGTTTCGTCATGGGAAAATTTGAAAAAAAGCCTAACCGAGTAGAATTAAAAGAAAAAAAATATTCATATAAAATATGATGACCTTCAACTTCTTATAACTTTAATTAACGTAAAAGAACGTCGACCAGCACTAACATGTTTTGTTTATATTTTTTTGTATTTGCAAAAACCGTGACATGGTATTTTTGCTTACTTAAGTTGTTTTTTCTTCTCCAAACTTTGCACGTGAAGAACTTTTGTGATAAGCCATTCAAATGCCAACCATGCCAAAGCCTGCAGTGCTAATAGTTCTACTTTTACTGGCAACAAGTATAAAACATAACTTATCTCTTTAAATTGTAATAATATTTTTTTTAATTTCAAATTCTTCTTCAGTTTTGGTGGAAGTTGTTTTTGCACATCCAGTGCTGGCTGATCCTTTCAAGAAAGTAGATACAAACAGAGAAAGACGTGGCCTCTTGGACTCATTGATATTCAAGGGCATTGTTAAATTTTTATTTGTGGCAATAACTGGACTTTTTGGAGCAATGACATCGCATATGTTTGATCATCATATTTTCTGAAACCAATACAGTTTTTTTATAATTTTTCTAACTCTTTATACAGTTACAGTTTGTAAAGTTAAGGTTAAACTTTCATATCGGAAAAGTAACAATATTCGGTTAAAGCCTTCAAAATGCGATTTTGTGAATTATGTACAAATTACTTATTTGTGTGCAGTACTTTGGTTTTTCATGTTCATACATTTATTGTTGTTTATTTAAGAGTGTTAGATGAGTCTTTTTATTAAATAATATACCTGTTATAAAAATTACCTATCTATTTTTAACTAATTTTAAATGTTAATGATTAAGTTTTTGAAAATATCGTAGTTGTTAAGAGAATATTTAAAGTAATAAACAAAAAAATGATTGAGCATTTCAATTCATTTTTGTGATGTGGAACACTCCCTTCAACTGAATGTTTTGTTTTTAGTTTTATTTTACTTATTTCTTCTGAACAAATAGAATAAAACGATTACTTTTTACTTTGACACTTTGGTCTTTCTACAGACATTAGAAAAAATCGTAAACATCTGTCGAATTCCTTGCGACCCTTCCTTGCATGCGACCCCTAAACATAATTTTAAAAAATCTGAAAAAATTCAGGAAGTGTGGTATGGGTTCAAAGAACCGAAAAATCCACAAAATATTAGAGACAAAATATGGAAAAAATGAATTGTGACCTTAAAACTCATTTCAATGAAAATTAAATAACTTTTGTCACATATCGAATTTGGGCAAACGGTTAACGGATAATGAATGCATAAACATGTATGTGTATACAATAGGAAGGCCGTTCTTATTGGTGCTGGGTCCAATTTGCCCATTGTCCTTATAAAAATGTATGTGGGTGTGGAACTGTCCAAATAGATCCCAGATGCTTATTTAAATTTATATTTAATAAAATTAAAAATAAATATTCACTGATTCACTGACTCACTGACTGTATAACACATTTTTACAAAAAAAATACTTTTTTTACAAAAAAAAGATAACGTTTTTACAAAAAAAAAGATAACGATTTTACCAAAAAAATAAACTTTTTTACCAACAAAATTAACTTTTTTACAAAAAAAAAAAAATAACTTTTGTACAAAAATTTTTTTTTTACTCGAACCAGGTTTACTAGCACTATGTTCGAGGGTTTACAGAGCCCTTAAGCCTGGTTGAATATCCAGTCTGACGATAGCCTCGTTGATATAGCATTTTATTTTATTTTTCAATAAAATACTTTGTATTCACACTAAACTGTTGTTGTTTTGTAGTTTATATTTAAATATTTTTTAAGACCGAGACTACATATAGTCTTCGCTTTAAGTTAAAACAAAACACGCCTATTATAAAAATAAGAATATGATAAGTCTGACTGATTTAAAATTAAAAAATGAGTCTGGGGTTGAGCCACACTAGTAACTTCCCATTGGTGCACTTGAAAACCATATACATAATGTACATATTTACTTAAGTGGTGGGTGGTAGAGTATATATTATATATTTTAAAGAGTAAAAACTGAATTTTTGGATAGTCAGTATATAGGTAGGTATAGATATAGAGATACAGGGCAAAATGTGACATAACCTATATTTTGTACTTTAGCTATTTCTAATAGTAAAATTTGTATATATTTTTTGTAAATAGCTTACAAAATTCTAAGAATCTTACATATACATTTTTTTTTTCCTAACTCTTCTCGGTATGGAGGTATTAATTATTTAAGCCAATTATCAAAACAGACTATTGACTAAGAAAAATACCAAAAATCAGGGGAGTGTACTTAAAAAAAAAAACATGGTTTCAAAGAATATAAAAAGGCAAATTAAGTGTCATATGCAAAATTTCGATTTTGTAGCGATTTTGAGTGTAAGAATTTTTCGAATTAGAACATTTTTGAAAAGGGTTTTCTTGCAATCTCAAAATTACACAACATTAAGATGGTATAGGTATATATTTTTGGAAGAAATTTGAAATCGATATTATTGTTTGTTTTTCAAAATATTTGATTTGAAAAACATTTGCTAAGAATTTTTAATAGCTTTTGTTCCAGTTTTCTTGCTCTAAAAAAAACTGTTTATTGAATTTTTTAAAAAAAAAATTATCAGTTGTTGACTACGTCATTATATGTATGTATGTAAAAAAAAAGACTGGGTTCGGATTCACTTCTTGTTCTTGAAATATTTGAAACGAAAATTATTTTTCAACAGTTTTTCTTAGTTTAAAAAAAGTGTCTGTTTTTTTTTATATATTTACCAATTTGGTATTGTGTAATTATGTGTAAATAAAAATTAGTCTGAAGTGAATATCTTATTCCGTTCTCGAGATAATCCAGATAAATGACATTTTACAGCTCCTTTTTAAATTGCTGTAGTAAAAAAACGGTTTATTGAATTTGTTAGAAAACCTTTTCAGCACGTTATGACAATATTATCTGTAAAACAAATTTATCCCAGGTCGATATCTTTATTCATTCTCAAGATATGGTGGACGAAAAAAGTACCCCGAACGTACGTACATACACACATACAGACATCTTGCTAAAAACGACGAATTCTGATTCTAGAGACCTCAAAACGTGAAGATATGTCGAAATTTTCAATTTGACAAATCGCATTAACTACTAAAACATGTTCTTACTTAAAAATAGTTTGCTGTAAAAGTTGTTATTACCTATATAATTACATATCAAGCTCTAAGTTTTGTTATTTTTGAATTAATTTAGTTTTGTTTTCTTTTTTTTTATACACTGCGCGTCATAAGGTTAGAAGCAGGCATTTTTGAAAAGTTAATCTCAAATTCCTCCTGTTATATGGGAAAGCGATGGAAATTTGGTATGACACAAGAGAGACTGTTTAATGTGCCATATAAAAACCTTTTTATATTTGCTTTTCAAGAAAAAAAGTTAACGGTAGCTAAGAGAATAAATGTTGGGTGAGTCACTTTTTTAAGTAATTTTATTGTTTCATAAAGTTAGAAGCACATACAAAAAGCTAAGAAAAACGATTCTTTTAAAATTAAATTAAAATTTAATTAGACTAATTTGTATGCTTATAATGTGTGCTTCACCCAACTTTCAAAATGTCTTCAAAAATTTGATGTTTATGATAGTTAAAGAGTGATTCCAAACAGTCAAGTCAAATTTTAGACAAGGCCAACTTAATGGTAAGCAGTCATCGTAATGCTTCCTTTCTGCGTATACTTTTCGTGTGAGCCATCCCCTAACATTTTCTTGTGTTTTGAAGTCCGATGAATAGAGGGTTAATGCAGCAATATAACACTTTTGGTCCAAATTGACGATTTAATCACTTGAGTTGTATGAATAGGGGCGTTGTTTGGTTAGAAATCCATGAAGTTCAACCGAAAAGATCATTAGGATGTGAAAAGAATGATTCTAGCGACGCTTTGTCATACCTAGATGACTGGAAACCATTCATCTTGGTTCTTTAAACTATCAAGTTTATCGTTACATAATAGGAGACCGCTCGCCACGTTATTATGCTTCCTTCCCTGTTGTGATGGCGGTTCTGAAATTGCTCCTTTCCCCAAAAATATGAATATATGTTCTGAACCGTCATCACGACAGGGAAGGAAGCGTAGCGTACGCAGCGAGTATCCTGTTATGGATATATTGGAAATCCATAATTAAAATAAAATATTAAGTTAAATTGATAACAGTATGTCCAAAAAAAGTCACAAAATGCAAAATACTAAAAATAGATTTGACTTTTCAAAGAAAAATTACGTTTTGGCAGCGATTTCTCTCATGAGAACTATGCATAACTAAGTAGATCATAAATATTTTCTAGCAACAGAGAATAGATTAAGTTGAACATACAATCTATGTTGAACTTAGCTATGATGTATGGATGTACAATACATAGATTTATGTTTCGTATCAGCAAACGGGCCTTAGTTTTTTTTTTTTAGAAAAAAAAGAAATTGATGAAAATTATAATTAGTTTAAAATTCAAATTTTTAAAGAAGAAATAAGTATATAATGAGCCACACAATTCTTTGAAACTATTAACAGAACAGAGAAAGAAATTGAAAAATATTTTATGTATGAATAACTTAAAATATCTTTCATTGTTTCTTTTTTTATTTTTTGACATGCATATTGTGTATGTACATCTGATAGAGCTCTCCATAAATATTTTCCGTAGCCTTACCGTTCATATTTTCGCTTTTGATGTGGAGAGCACATACAGTTTTCGTTTCACTTGAGCGGCGTACAGGGATTTAACCAAGATATCAGATATTCGTAAATACTTTTTTTAACTTTAGGCTTCATTTTTCTACAATTCTATAAAATTGAGTTGTAAAATTTGTCTACTGTTATTTGTTCACACATTTTTGTTTCACATATTCTAGTTTATCACAATTTGAATCTATGTACAAACAAACATTTAAAATCAAAAATATAGATATAGACTTAAATGCCAAAACATTAAACATACCTTAATCCCGATTGAATTGCTTTGTTGTAGCTGATGGTTTTCCAAAGTTGTAATCCTGTTTAATTGTCCTTGATTTCGTTTATTCTGGAAAACTTCTGTTGGCAAGTCTGAACTATTGAGAAGGGGACATTTTTCTTCGGACAACATCGTGAGAAGAATTGTCTTGTGCTTCTTTTTGTCCATAATGCTGTTTGCTTTGAAAAATTGATTCAACTTGTTCGCTGCTTCAAACTGCAGAGCTTTCTGCACAGCGGTATCGAAAGTTAATTTACTCCCCAGAGCATACAAAGATTGTCTTGTCCTTCTATTGGAAATTCCAAGAACAAATCGATCCAAAAGTACATTGTTCAAATAGTCACCAAAGTTGCAGTTTATTGAAAGCTCCATCAATCTTCTTGCCCAATCTTCGATTCCTTCAGAATTTTTCATTTGAGCCGCATAAAACTTTTGTTTTAGAATAAATGTTGAGGCAAACGGTTTAAAACATTTCTTCATAATTGCTTCGATTTCTTCAAAAGTTTTATCTTCAACTTCTATTGGAAAGCATGAATTATTGAGAATAGAATATGTTTCATCAGACAACATCGTGAGAAGAATTGCCCTTTGCCTCTTTCTGTCCGTAATGCTGTTTGCTTCGAAATATTGCTTCAACCTTTTTACATAAACTGACCAATCCATGTTGAAATGATCGAACTTTTTTAAAGATCCCACTAACGGTGCCACAGTCGGTTTCTCAGCCATTTTAATTATTATATATATTATTATAACTTCTCGATTCAAAGAGCTCTTAAACACTGAACATAAATTTACAAATTTTTGACATTTATTTATACTGAAAACGAAATTATTTCGATAAGAAATGCAAAGCACGAATGTTTGGAGGTATTTTTTTCTTAATGTTTCATACTTAATTTCAAGAATCATTTATCAAGTAATTTTGTATTATAATAATAATTACCGAGAATACTGATTTTTTTTTGTCAAACAAGTATTTTTTAATAAGTCACCAATTCAAGTTTGTTTTAATGGTTTAGAATAATTTCTTATTAATTTATAGAAAAAGAAATATGAGTCTACATACGCCAGAATCATTCCATAGCAGCTTAAACACCCATTTATATGGATACCTGTTATTCGTTAGAATAAATAAATCATAATCTTAACTAATATATAAAAGTCTTTTTTTGTTTTCTTGTCAGTTTGGCTGTACGGGTGTCCAAACTAACAACAAAACAATCAAAATACTAACTTTTTTTTATGGCATCAACAATGATATCCTCCTGCTATCCGATAGATAGCTTCTAAAAAAAAAATAAACTTAAATTTTTTTAGAAATCTTTAACAATAATAAAAAAATGTTGCCTATATGAAATTTGTTTTTTTTTGGTTTTTTATTAATATCTTTTTAAATAACAGTTGTAGAGGTTTGTAATGTACTAATGAATTATAGCTATATGTCCTAAGGAACTTGTCTATTATATTCCCATTTCTACCTTTGACGTTTCAAGTGCGTATGAGTTCTTTGGCTGGTTTTTGTTGAATGTGTAAGTGAATGTTAGAATGTTGGAAAATATAATAAGTAGTGATGAAAGGCTAATGAATGGCGTAATATAATTCTCAAGTAATTAAAAATGCGCTGATTGTGGTGGCAGGTAAAACCTTAACCAATCATGTTTGATTTACATGGTCGGTGAAAATTTAGTTATGTTGAAATCAACACGGCGAATACTTTCACAATCTCCCAAATCAGTGAGAAACATTCGCTCCGTAGAGTAAATCATTCGCAATGATAACAAAAATGGTAACAGCAATGCTATAAGAGCAAAAACTGCCGTATTACAGCTCCTCTCTTCTGTGCGTTGCAGGTCGTGTGTCGAAATGTCAAAATCTAAGGGCACCAATCGATTAAGGAGGGTTTTATTACCTAATGTCTCGCCCAGCACTTTAGCACCAACTGAAAATAAGAAATTTCACTTTTCAATTTGAAAGGTGTCGAAATGTCAAGATCTGAGAGCGCCAATCGATTAAGGAGGTGGATTTTGCACTCTAAGTCCAGTGGAAATAAAAAAAATCGTACTTGACAGTGATGATGGTGAAATGTCAAAAATCCGAAAATCACACCTTTTGCTTTGACAGTTGATAGTTGGGGGCGAGATAGCAAACCATACAAATTTTTCAAATATTTTCTTACAAGTAGGTGTCTTTAGCACGGGTGGTAAATAAGGTAAAATTGCAAGTGCATTGGTTAACAAAAATTAACTTGAGATTTTGATCAATAACCTAAATGTACATATATATAGGGAAGAGGAAAGAAGTGGGTCCCGCAATTTTGTCTATGCTAATTGAGAATTGCAAAAATAACGTTTTGAGAATTTGAAAACCTTATTTATGGACGTGATCAAAGTTGGCAGAAAGTATTATCAATATCGATCAAATTTCATATCATTTATTTTTTTTTTATTATAATTGACGCGCACTTAAGGGGTTGTTACTACCCTTAACATGTAAAACACAATGCGAGTGTTAGGAAAATAAGATATGATTTAAAAGGAGATGTACATTGGTTTTGAATTTCTGAATATCCCAATGAGAGGGAAAAATAGAGTAAGGTATAACATTCCACATTCGGCGGCCAAAAAAAAAGAATCCTTGTGCTTGACAGTACGTCCGAAATTGGGCTCAAGGGTAAACTGATGGTCATGCTTAGAAGCGCGATTATTCCGGTTAAATTGTCTAAGGGGAGGAATGCAACTAGCTATTTGTAAAAGTAGCTATAAAATAAGGGAAGACATGAAACTTATACTTAACTATATACATAGGTAGTTAAAATCAGTTTTGTGGCAGAAGGTCTCGTACCGTTATGAGTTATTCCTTTCAAGACTCCTGTCACACCTCCTGAAGTACAAATTGAAAAACCATTGACACGCTCCTTAGCCACATCCCCTTTAAATACAAATCTTCCTGGCCACATCACTTCATTCTGGCAATGCCGCTTTTAAGCTTCGCTCTTTTTTTTGACCAAGCCCATTTTTCACCACGATCCTATTTGGCAAAGCTTTTTTTAAGTTCTGGTCCTTTTTTCAACAACGCCCTTTTTTTTACCACGCCTCATTTATATTTTTGGTCACGTCTCACGTCCCTTTCAGGTTCCTGACCAAACCCCTTTTTGACCAGGCATCTCTTTGATCACGCCCATTTTAAAGCCAAACCCATTAATTTCTTAGATAACGGCTGTTTAAAGTTTTTTCACACCCCTTTTTTAACCACACCTCATTTTAACTACGACCCCTTTTACAACGCCCCTTTTACCAACACCGACTTTTGACCACACTTCTTTTGAAAATACCCCCCTTTTTGGTCAAGCTCCTTTTTCAGCCACATCCCAATTTTGGCAAACTCTCCTTTAAACTATGACCTCCTAAAGCCAACCCCCTAGTCATTGCCATTAAGCATGGGTTAAATAAAAATAATCTTTTTATTTTTGTTGTTATTTTGTATTCGATTCCTTCAATTAATATTTTATCTATTCTTTAAAATGGAATACATAATTGTAATAATTAAAGAAAAATACATTAAAAACAATAGGTACATTAGAAATTACCTGAATATATTAAAATAATATTATAAATATTTTGTAAATCTTATTTAAATTATATTGCCAGATAATTTGTGCTCAATTTACTTGCCGCGTTAACATAATGTCCGTCGATCGTTCCAGGAATGCCCCGCCCGTCTCATCTAAGCAATCCCCCAGCCCAGCTACAGCGCGATAAATTGGAAAATTGGACTTCCCTACATGCTACATTTGAACTAGCTGCCATCTGCCCTGCTCTGCTCATATGCCTGCAATATTTCAACACTACTTATGAACAAATATTTAGCTAATTTATGGCAATTCAAATTAATTGTTGTTTTATTTCATTTTAACGTTTCTACCAACAAAAAAAACACCGTCTTTACAAACGTTTTCGACATATGTACATACGCTCGTATATACATATGTAAATCAACGAAATCAAAAATAGTCATAATACTACATGTAAAATAGTAGGTAGGGGAAAGGTGCGCACAATGAGACACTTTTCTTTTAAATTGGTACACATCTAAATTTTTAAGCAATTTTAACCAAGCTTGGAGTATATTTTAAGGCATATTTTACCTTAATGTTCGAATAGAAATTTTAGTGAAAGGACTCATGAGATCATCACAACAAACTGAAACTTAGAAAAAGTCAAACTGTTTCACTGTTTGATAGTGGTGCGATCAGTAATACAGTGTAAGGCTAACAGTGAGACGAACGAAAAAAACACAAAACTAAAATAATAAAACCTTAAATAAGTAGGTAATTACTATTTTATTAAATTAATTAAGTAACGTTAATATGGGGCTTATTGCGAGAGTCTATTCAGAATAGACTTAAAGTCGAATAGACTTATATGGCGTTTTCACTGGGACAAATGAGGTAATTTCGTTGCAAATTTCCAAATGAGATCCAAATTACCTCATTTCCCATACAAAATCGCATTTCGAAATGAGGTAATTTCAACCTCATTTGCACGAAATTGTGTTGGAAATTAGGTGAATGCATCCAGCGGGAATCAGTTTCAAAAGCTCTCAAAAGCTTTTGTATGAAAATATTAGTACACTATACTCAACAACATAAAACAGACAGAGAAAACAACAAAAATAAACGGCTAACTGCCATTCCAAATTCATAAAGAAATGAGATGTCAAATGAAATCTGCTAATTTGATAATGAAAACACTTTTTTCCCAAATTTCGAAATTACCTCATTTCGACCCTAATGAAAACGTAGTATTATAGTCTATCATCGGTATCGCTTATTTGAACGGTTTGGTATGTTCAAAACGTGTTTCCTTTAAAATTTCTTTTTCAGCTAGTCAAAACCTTTTAATTAGGTAGGTACCATTTAAATTGAAAGAAAAAACAATAATAATATTTGAAGGCGAGTTATATCGTGGATTTAAATAGTTTGGCGTAACTTTAAACGTCTGTCAGTTAAATTTTCCGACTCAGGGAGTCAAACCCTATAAATTGAGAAGCATTTCAAGAGATTTGTATCGATAATCTAATTGATAAACTAGTAATAACATCCGCGACTTTTCAGCAGTATGGCGCATAACTCAAAACGACTGTCAGTTGCATTTTGCAACTCAGTCAAGCCCTTTAAATTGAGATACATTTCAATATATTTGTATCTATAATCTTTTTGATAAACTAGTAATTACATCCGCGAATTTTGGGTCAAGATCTTTCGTTTGTGATACATTTCAAGTGGTTTCCTTTTTGACAAAAAACGCCACGGGGCCACTTAGATGTCAGTCACGTAAATATTCACACTCAGGGAGTCCGTGGCTAAAAGTTGTGACCAATTTCAGGTGGTTTCCCAAAAGCCTAAAAACGCCAAAAAAAAAATCGTTTTCGGGGACGGATTTTGGGGCCACCTAGACGTCTGTCGAAACCATTTTTGTATACAGGGAGTTGATGGCGTTAAGTTGTATTACATTTGAAATGGTTTCCCACCCGATTTCAATTTTCAGAAAATTTTTACTTTTGATGCACTTTTACGTGGTAACGGGGCCACTACATGCTGGCAGACGAACGTATTTGGTATCACCTTTACCAGGACTACCTATACTTTTAAAATCTTTTGGTTTCCTTTCACGACCAAAATCAGGTGCCAGCTCTCGGTCTATTATATGTAAACAAAATTCTGTATATTTACCTGATTATTTCCGTTCCTATGCTATGCTAAACTTAAACACACTCCGAAAAATACTTCGAAGGATTTCTTATAATGTTCATCTGGTGGAGGTTAACGTGCAATTGAAATTCGTGCGCAACAGAATCAAAACACGTGGAGGGGGAAATAAGCATTTTTAATAATATGTACTAGCATGTCTGTGCATGCTTTCACAAAAGAAAAAAATGAGTTGTCTCACTGTTTGCACCGTCTCACTGTTAGCACTTTTCCCCTACACAAAATCGTTGGAAAAATGAAAAAATTCCTACCCTCATGAAATTTAGTGAAAACATTACTTTTACCATAAGAATGTAGAATCAAAAGAGTCTATAAAAATATCTCGTGAGGAAGGGTGTTTTTTTTTAAGGGGAAAGGGGGGGAGGTTGCGGTTTATGAAAAGGAAAAATTTACTTTAGCATAATCTTAACATGTGACACATGACTTGAGGTAGTTTTCAATGCTGAATCTAATGACACCAAAACCAAAACAAAACCACTCTCCTGAAAAAAGTTATGGTCATTTTTGTGTAGGGAGTATAATATTTTCAAAACAACAGGTAAATGGTACAGAAATCCTTTTGAAAATAATAACTCATTGATGAAAATTAGTATACATATTTAAGTTGGCATACGAATCATGAATAAAAAGGGTTTATGCAAATATCTACAGTTAAAGGGTGGTTTTTTTTGAGGGGGAGAGGAAGATAGGGAATCGTTACCAAAAAACATTCGATGCAAAATCTTACCTTGATGTCATTATTATCAAGAATCAAAAGAGTCTATACAAATAAAATGCAGAGAAGGGTGTTTTTTGAGCGGCACAGAAAAGAGGCTACCGTTATAGAGCTGAAAAATTTTGCTTTGGTAGAATTAATACATATGACACATGATTTACGGGTAACTTTTAATGGTGAATCCAACAAAATAAAAATCAAAACGATACAGATCCCCTTAAAAAAGTTAGAGTCCCTTTAACATGTAAGGATTACTATATTTCCAGTACAACAGGTAAATTTCACCGAAATCCTTTTAAAAATAATGACCCATTGATAGAACTAAGTGTAAATGTTGCATTTGTCATTAGAACCATGAATCAAAAAAGTTTATAAAAATATCTACTTTTAAAGGGTGTTTCTTTTAAGCATAGTGTAAAATGAGGAATTGTTATTTAACACCTTTGAAAAAATACAACCTTGATGAATTTTATCTAAAATCTTACAAATGACAAGAAAATCAACATTCAAAAGTCTATAAAAATAATTTTTTTTTTCGAACGACACACACAGAAGTGATGTTAAAATTTGCTTTGGTACAATAAATGCACATAACGAAGAGGTAACTTTTAATGCTGAATCCATTAACATTAAAACCGAAACGATATAAATCCTATTAAAAAAGTTATAGTCTTTTTTCATGTAAGGATGATTGTAAAATCTTTTGAAAATAATGTACCAACATTTGTGATAAGCGAGAGTACACCAGTACTCGCGAATGTGGAATGCTTTACCCGACTCTATCTTTCCCTCCCATTTTAATATCCAGAACTTCAAAACCAATGTGCATCGGTTCCTCCTCTTAAATCCTTCCCTATTTTCCTAAAGCTTGCACTGTGTTCAACATATTAAGGGTAGTCACAACCCCTTTAGTACGCGCACAAATAAAAATAAACAAAAAAAAAAAAAAAGTTTACCCCAATCAAGAGCGGTTTCTTTCCAACTCTGAAAACAAAAAACAACTAATTGAAATGCTTAAAATAGCACTTCAAAAAAGCAACTATGAAGTTGTGCGAGCTACTGGTGATGCAGACACTTTGATTGTTAACACCGCAATTGAAAAGTCCGAACATCTTCAATCAGCAATTGTTGCTCAGGATACTGATATACTTGTCATCATGACAGCTCTAATCCCCTCAAACAGAGAAGTATATATTTGCTGAAGCCTTAAATAGGAGGGAAAAATCAGCTGTTTTCTTCAACATCGCTACAACGGCAATATCCAAATATTCGCGACAGGCCCGTAGCCAGCATTTCGTTTCGGGGTTGGGGGGGGGGGGTGCTTGCTCTGAAGGCTAACGTACAAAACAAAGAATATAAAACTAAGAACATAATAATTCAAATTGTTTGCTTTTCTAGACATTGAAGGAGCTTTCAACAATGTACATAATGATGCAGTAAAAAGAGCACTCGTATACCTTGAAGTAGATAATTCCCTCATAAACTGGATTATCTGTATGTTAAAATACAGGCGGATTAACTCAGAACTAGGGGATGCACGGATCAAAGTATCCACATCTAGGGGGACTCCACAAGGAGGAGTTCTCTCACCACTTTTGTGGATATTGGTTATGAACGAAATCCTGATCGAACTGGAACACAGTTGTGTCAAAGTAGTCGCCTACGCAGACGACTTGGCATTGCTAGCGACTGGATTAACTACGCCCTGTCGAAAGTTTGTAGCTGGACGAGGAAATGTGGACTCTCGGTCAACCCGCAAAAAACCGAACTGGTACTTTTTACTAACAAAAGGAAAATACCAGATTTTGTCCTACCATCAATAGAAGGAACCCGACTAAGTCTTTCAGAACATGCCAAATATCTGGGCGTAATTCTTGACAAAAAGCTAAACTGGGGTTTGAACATTAAAGAAAGAGCCAAGAAGGCCATGATCGCTTTTTACTCTTGCAACAGGAGCTTTGGTAAGACCTGGGGTCCAAATCCTAAGATCATAATGTGGATGTACACGGCCATAATAAGACCGTTACTCACATATGGTAGCCTGGTTTGGGGGAGTGCGATGGGCAATGAAACTTATTGCAAAACGCTTAATAAAGTTCAAAGACTAGCGTGTATAGGAATTACAGGGGCAATGAGATCCACACCCACTGCGGGAATGGAAACGATACTCAACCTTAAACCCCTAGATCTACTTGTACAAGAAACTGCGGCCTACAGTGCCCTAAGACTAAGCCAAACCAATAGCTGGAAAAGGAACTCGGTAGGTCACGCACAAATTATCGAAAAATGTACGGAGGGGTACGTATGCACAGACTACACAACACCCTACAGATTTTGAAAAACCGTTTTCTGTCTCCATCCCCAAAAGAGAGGAATGTGATGCTGGTTTACAACAATCAGATGAATCGGTGGTAGAAATATACACCGATGGATCGAAGTTGGATACGGGTGTAGGTGCGAGATTCTTCTCAGAAACCCTCAATTTAGCCAAATCATTTAGACTTCCCGATTACAGCAGTGTCTTCCAAGCGGAGGTTCTGGCAATGATTAAGGGTGCCGAGCAAATATTAATGATGGCGATACCATGAGCTGATATCACTTTTTACATTGACAGCCAGGCGGCGATAAAGGCCATCTCTGCCACAGAAATCAAATCCAAACTGGTTGCATGCTGTCGTGAAAAGCTTAGAGTTACACCAGCACAACATCAGACTCTGTTGGGTCCCTGGACACTGTTGGATTAAGGGTAATGAAAAAGCCGATGAACTAGCAAGGACTGGTTCATTGTTAGATCCAAGCCTAACAGACTCCAGTGTTAAAATTCCACCCTGTGCTTAAACAGGCGATTAACAAGAAAAAAGTGGAACTTACCAATGACAGGTGGAACTCACTTGCAACTTGTACAACTCCAAAGAATCTGTGGCTCAGCTACAATAAAAAAAAAACAGACAAAATTATGAACCTGAAAAAGAGATCCCTGCATCTTCTGATAGGAATTATAACAGGACATAATCTTATAGGACATGATAAAAACAAAATGGGCCTCAATACTGTAGACCTATGCAGACGCTGCGGAGACGAAGAAGAAGAGGAGGACACACTTCACTACCTAGGTCACTGTCCGGCACTCTGCAACATAAGGACAACATTTTTGGGTAGCTAATTCTTCAACGATTTAGCAGAAATCTCGAAGTCAACAGATGATAACATTTTAAACTTTTGGTGGATTTACATGAAGCTGAAGATCGCTGCATCCGATGTTTTTTTTTCTTTTAAAGTAGCAGACCTCGAAAAGTATCAATGATATTGGAAAATTTCAAATACCAAAATGTTGTGCAAATAGTTTTCCAGGGGCGATGTCCGTTACTTTTTCAAATTTGCATGCCGTTATATTTTTTTAAAATTATTTTTTAACATTTTAAAGTGTACTTTTTTTAAAACGAGCAGATAGACCAAACTAACGGTTAAAAAAAAACAAATTGCGCTGTGTAGAACAGACCTTTTTCTAGAGGCGATGTTCCTTAGTTTTTTTTTTGTTTATTATAAAGCGTTTTTAACAATGAAACATAAAAAAAGAACAACAGAACTTTAACCCCTTATAACTTCGGATCAACGAATGCTACGTAAAAAAAAAGTACTCAGAACATACACAGGACATGGCAAGAACTCTCTTTTTTTAACCGTTAATTTGGTCTATCTGCTCGTTTAAAAAAAAAGTAAATTTTAAAATGTTAAAAAATTATTTTAAAAAAATATAACGGGATGCAAATTTGAAAAAGTAACGAACATCGCCCCTGGAAAATTATTTGCACAACATTTTAGTATTTGAAATTTTGCAATATATCAGGCACACTTTTCGAGGTCCGCTATTTAAAAAAAAAAAAAAAAAGGCAGCGATCTTCAGTTTCATGGATTAACATGTATCTGCATTTGGTTTCTGCACAAAAAAAGGGATGCCAAATACATAATGTATATTTGTTAGATAGAGAGAAAAGATCAAAATGCAGAAGAACTTCGTTTCTGCATTATAGGAAAGTGCTATAATGCAGAAATGAAGACACATGTTCATCTTCTTGATGTATCTCTTTCACTCGCTCGGATTTTTTGTATACCTCTGTCCTACTCTACTTTTGTGCATTGTGCAGATGAAGATACATGTAAATCCACCATTAATGAACTTCATCAACGCCTCGAAATGGCTCGATGCTCCATAGGATTTCATAGGTTATTTATTTTAAAGGGATGGCCCAATCTATCGGGGTATCACAAGGGATCAACATTGATCTAAGTGTGACGGGAACAAGATCTACCGTCAGCCCATCAACCTAACCTAACCTATCATGAAGATGGACATTTTCGTCTTCATATCTGCATTATGGCACTTCCTATAATCTGCACGTATGAAGATCTACTGCATTTTTATCTTCTCTTTATCCAACAAAGGTAAATTTTATATTTTGTGTCCCTTTTTTTTGCGAAGCCAGACGAAGATACATGTAAATCCACCAATAGAATGCCAAATTAAATTGAAATTTTTTTGCAAAGACGTTGTATTGAAAAACCTCTAAGGCTGGCCATACACGACCGAGCCGAACGGCTCGGAACCAATTTGGTTCGTGGTTTTTCGACTAAGAGCTAATTGGCTCCGAACCGTTCGGCTCGGTCTTTTATGGCCAGCTTAAGAAATCTGATTTTTTTTTTAGAAATAAAGTTAGAACGAAATATTCTGTGTACGCCTCAATTTAGTTTTATACCCATCTGTCAAGGCATCAACTGTCAAATTCCATTGAAGGATGGCCACCATGATGATGGATTAAAAAACCTCTAAGACCCCGATTTTGTTTAGAATTATTATAGAACCATATTTGTCTCATGTGTTGTGTTGCTGTTTGGCGTAGGAAGTATATTGAATGACAGCGACACACTACTCCACAACTCAACAAACAAGACATGAGTGGTTCCGATTTAAAGGCTTCTCTACTGGCTTCCAAATTGTTCACTGATTTTCATTACATGAGTTGAGATATCGATTTGGAGTGTTGAGATTACAGAATAAGGATTTTGGTCAAATCATCACACACACATAAAATAAGTCCATATTTTTAAACAAACATGGATTATAAAAAAACAAAATTTGACTCGACTCTACTCTTTAAGTAGGATTGATTCCGTTGAGTGCTACGTTCATTACCACTCAACGAAAGTATACAAAGGTTCGAATCATCTTCAAGTTCCAGCTCGCTTCAATATCACATAAAGTGAACGTAGTAAATAACATACGTTATACCTTATTCGTCTCCTCATATTAAATATTATACCTAAATAGTCTCTTGTTTTTAAAACATTAAACTTTACCTAGATATTCTCCTTATTTTTAAAGATTTTAATTTATACCAAAAAGTTAGTTTGAACTCTTTAATTTTTTTTTTTAATTCAAAATCATTTCGGGAGGCGCTTCAGCCCCTCAAGCCCCCCCCTGGCTACGTGCTGATTCGCGACTACATATTGCTGGTACATTCAGTAAGTGGTTGTGACACCACATGCGCTATATTTGGGAAAGGATAGAAACATCTTCTAAAAATATTTGGGTCTGAAGCTATAATGGCTAAAGTTATCGAAATCAACTTTTAATTCAAAGGCTTGAACAAAAATTGAATTGAAAGAAGCTGGAGAGCATTTATTGTTGACTCTGTACGGTGAGAAAGATCAAAGATATTCTCTAGATAAGTTGAGATACAGTGTATTTCAAAAGACTTTAAAAAAAGTGCAAAATTAGGGCTCTTTCACCAACGGCAGACAGTCTGCTCAGCTTTCATATCGATGTTACTACCAAATTCAGTTGTCGCTTGGTAATAAGCTTCTACCTGAGCAGTGGGGTTGGACGTGAAAGGACGCAGATTTGTTGTGCACCAGATGAAATTCTGAAGTTGGTATCATGTGCATGCAAGGGCAATTGTTCAACCTCACAATACAGTTGTAAGAAAATTGCCATTCCTTGCACTCGACTATGCAAGGTTTGTGAGGGTCTCGCATGCCTTAATGTAGAAGAGTGTGAAGAAGAAGAAAAACAGATTTTTTCGACCATGAAGACCTATTTGAAGACGATACTCAGCAAAGTGGATGTTTTTTAATCAAGTGAGTGTAATACATTTTGTTTTGTTTTATTCAATTACCTACTTTTTACTTACGACTTCTAGATAATAGCAGAATAGAAAAAGAAGACATTTAACGACGAAGTAGAACTGCCCCATACTTCTTTACTACCACAAACTGTTATTAATTATTATTTATTTACTTATTCTATTAATTATTCGTTCCTTTAAAATGTTAAAAAATATGGTTTCAATTAATAAAAAGTAATAGGTACAAGGATGATGGTGACTTTCAATTATAGCGAACTGGCTAAGAAAAAGTAAGGAAATTTGAAGTGGGGGTGGTAATAATCCCCTGTAAATATGACAATTGAAAATACAGTCCTTAAACAAAAAAAAGACTGTTTCTTTTTTAATAGAATTTATATCGTTTCGGTTTAAGTGTTTTTGGATTCACCGAAAAAATTTAACCCTAAATCATGTGTCATATCCATTTATTGTACCAAAGCGAATTTTTGACCTCGACAACGGTAACCTCACTTCTGTGTCGCTCAAAAAAACACCCTTCCCTGCAATATATTTTTGTAGACTCTTGAATGTTGATTTTCATGTCATTTGTAAGATTTTAGCTAAGTTTCATCAAGGTTGTATTTTTTCAAAGGTGTTAAGTAACAATTACCCATTTTACACTATGCTTAAAAAAACACCCTTTAAAAGTAGATATTTTTATAAACTTTTTTGATTCATGGTTCTTATGACAAATGCAACATTTACACTAATGTCGAATTCCTTACAAACAAAAAAAATCGAATTTTTCTGAACAAATCGAATTTTTTCTAAACAAAATCGATTTTAATGCTGCCAAAGAAATCTTGCGTTTTTAGCACATCGCACACACACTATCAAGATTTGACATTTCTCATGCATCAAGATGGAATTAAATGTTCTCATTACAATTTTGTGACGATGTTTTAAAAAAGAAAACAAATGTTAAAGTGTTCTTAATTGTTTAATATTTCAGCGAATGATCAAAAAAGTAAAGATAATTCTGCGTATCTTCAAGAAACAAAAATCCGATTAAAATAACATACAATTCGCGAGAAAAACACGTTGCAAATTTATTTTTCTTCGTCCCCTAGTGAAATATTCAGAATAGATCTTCGCTGCTTTGTCTGGATGGATTTTGGATTGTAATTTTTTTACTTCATTACGCACGCAATTGTGTTTGTTGATTTTCAATTTTCAAACGAAATATATTTGGTTTTAAATTATCAAAACAACGCAAAAAATAAAATACACTTTATTATTTGTTTAGCGCGCACTACTTCTTTGTTTTTGTGCGGCAACAAAATTCCTGTCACATTGCACTCACACATTCACAAGAAAAAGTCGAATTTTTTTAAATTCCTTCTACCAGAAAATTTTTTTTAATAAAATCGACTTCAAATGGTTGTAAGGAATTCGACATAAGTTCTATCAATGCGTCATTATTTTTAAAAGGATTTCGGTGAAATTTACCTGTTGTACTGGAAATATAGTAATCCTTACATGTTTAAAGGACTCTAACTTTTTTAAGGGGAAGTGTATCGTTTTGGTTTTTGTTTTTTTTTCACCATTAAAAGTTACCCTTAAATCATGTGTGATATGCATTTATTTTACCAACGCAAATTCTTCTTTTCTGTGCCGCTCAAATAAACACCCTTCCCTGTATTTTATTTTTATAGACTCTTTTGATTCTTGATAATAATGTCCTTTTAAGATTTTAAATAATTTTCATAAGATTTTGTAAGATTTTGTATTCAATGTTTTTTGGTAACGATTCCCTACCTTCCTTTCCCCTCAAATAAACACCCTTTAACTGTAGATATTTGCATAAACCTTTTTTATTCATGATTCGTATGCCAACTTAAACACGTATACTAATTTTCATCAATGAGTTATTATTTTCAAAAGGATTTCTGTACCATTTACCTGTTGTTTTGAAAATATAATATTCCCTACACAAAAATTACCATAACTTTTTTTTAGGAGAGTGGTTTTGTTTTGGTTTTGGTGTCATTAGATTCAACATTGAAAATTAACTCTAAGTCATGTGTCACATGTTAAGATTGTACTAAAGTACATTTTTCCGTTTCATACACCGCAACCTCCCTCCCTTTCCCGTTCAAAAAAAACCCTTCCCCATTAGATATTTGTATAGACTCTTTTGATTCTTCATTTGGATTTACATGTATCTGCATTTGGTTTCTGAACAAAAAAAGGGATGCCAAATACAGAATGTATATTTGTTAGATAGAGAGAAAAGATCAAAATGCAGAAGAACTTCGTTTCTGCATTATAGGAAAGTGCCATAATGTAGAAATAAAGACGAACATGTTCATCTTCTTGATGGATCCCTTTCACTCACTCGGATTTTTTGTATACATCTGTCCTGCTCTACTTTTCTGCATTTTGCAGATGAAGATACATGTAAATCCACCATTATGGTAAAAGTAACGTTTTCAACAAATTTCATGAGGGTAGGAATTGTTTTCATTTTTCGAACGATTTTGTGTAATATTTTACCTGTACTATCGCCATTTTTCGTTTTTCTTCAAATTAATCCCCAGTCTTATAAACACATCAATAAAACCTGATAATATGAAAAAAGTTTGAGTTGAATTGATGATACGTTTTCAAGTTGAAAATCATTGAACACAAAAATAATAAAATCAAAAATGTTTGAATCTTAAATTTTACAGCTGATAAGTAATAGCCATCATTAAGCTGTAGGTACCTACTTTTCTGTTATAATCCAAATATGGCCAACATTATGAATGAATGACTATATGTGGTAATGCCGTTAATTTAGTGAAACATTTTTAATCAAAAAATAAAAATAGGCTCTCCCAAGCAAAAGTTCAATTCGGACTGCCCTAGACAGAGCCATAATTATAAACTACTTCGTTTATCTTCCATTCAAAGTTGGATTCAGTAAAGGTAAATGCAAAACAATACGTACATACATATGCCACATTAATTCCCTTTAAAAAGTTTGTAAGCTAAATTTGAATAAATGTATAGATTGTTCTCCACGAAAACTGTTGAAAATAAAATAAAAAAAAATACGTATACGCCAGTGTCCAAAAATTAAATTATTACAAGTCCAACTAAAAACAGCTTTGGTTTGTTCACAGTGGGTTAAATTAAGTATGTGACTTTCATAGGCTTTAATTAAACAACGCTAAACAACCAAAATTGGTTGATTAGTGAAATCCATGATTAGCAACTCATACTTTGAATTTAAAAAAAAAATTTGATCATCGAACACATTTGAGGATTTCCCAGCTCCACTAATCATGGATTAAAGATGATTAGCTGTGAACAAACTGGCGCTTTGTCTTTTCCTTTATTATTTATATTATAAAACTTATAATTCTAGTTTTGCGAAAGACATTTCCCTTCCAGATGATGAAGCTGATCAATAAAAAAAAAAACAAGACATTCCATTTAATAAATAAAAAAGTTTGTTTTCTTGTTTCATTTTTTACTACACAAATCGGTAACAAAGGGAGAATGTGTCATGGTGGTGTCAGAAGCGTAAGGCTCTAAACCATAGCGTTCGGAAGATATTGCGTCTTAAAACACCGACAAAGACAGTAATGCAATTCTTTATTTTTATAGCTTTTCTTACTACCCATATTAAAGAGTCATACATCATTGAAAAGATCATTGCATTTTGATATATAGTGGTTCATGATATATTCAACCCTATTGTGTGTTTCACCGGAAAACATTCCGCCCGAAAATATTTTGTTCGCCCGGATTTTTAAAAGCTATTGTGAGTTTCACCCTCCATTTTATAACAAGTTTGTCCTCGCTCGTTGGAAACTGTTTCACCCGAAACTCACAATAAGGGAAGAGTGAATTGTAATTTTTTCGAGTGGATTTTCATTCACGCGGAACTCTTAATACGACTGAATAAGCCATCAAAAATGTAAAAAAAAAAATGCAGTTCTTCATTGGCAACTGGACTACCAACTCAATAGTAATATGTCATACGTCATTGAAAAGGTTATTAGTATTACATGCGCTTCATTTCATTACATGGCCATTAAGCTCTAAACCATAGGGTTCGTGGTATTCGGCCTCAAAGCACCAAAACCGACTCAACAGTGATGTCTGGTATGTCAATAAAAAGGTAATTGCGTGTACTTAATTTTTGTATACGACCGTTCAAGTGTAGGTAGTGGGGTTCGAGAGGTATTTGGCAAAAATGCATACAAGAGCAATAATGCAATTGCGCATTGGAAGCTGCTGCACCTATTCAACAGTAATGTGAAACATATCGTTAAAAAGTACAAAGCATGTAATTAAGTTTTTTTTTGTAAGCCGTTAATAATGTAGACCATGGGGTTTTTGGACCTTAAAATCGGCAAAGAGAATAACAGTGCAATTCTTCATTGGAAATGGTCTACCCATTCATCTCAACGTGTCATACGTTTTTGAAAAGGTTATTGCATGTGAATCATTTCATTATATAGCTGATAAGCTTTTAGTCATAGGGTTCAAGAGATATTCGGCTTCAAAGCACATACAACAACAATCAGCCCTATTGTGAGTTCCGCATGAAATAAAATTCGCCCGGACAAAATAAATTTAACTCTTCCTTTATTGAGAGTTTCGTGCGAAAAATGTTCCCTGTTCGTAAAAATTCCCTTATTTGCACTATTGACAACATTTCGTGTGAAATATGTCATGTCATTTTCAGCTAGATTTCTATTAATTTTTGGTGGCAAATGAGGCCACACTTGTTGGAAAATAAAGGGTGAAACTCGCAATAGCTTTTAAAAATCTTGTCTAACTAAACATTTTCGGGCGAAATGTTTTCCATATCCCCATTGAGTACTCGTCTGCCTTCTCAACAGTCCTACATTGTTGAAAACGTTATTACGTGCTCTTTATTTTATTAAATAATAAGCTGTGTCATGGGGTTTAAGAGATATTTGAAAAAAAAAACACTGAAAATGCATTATTGCTCTATTCTGCGTTTTGTGAATAGAATAAAGGACCCCTATAAGAACGTGGGCTCAGTGAAATTAGTTGAACTTATGGTAAGCGCTGACACCATACCATCTAAAACAAAAGTTTATATGGACATTAAGTTGAAAAAATCAACAATTTTTGGTCAAACTTAATCCATAAAAGGCATCCTATCGTTTAAAGGTCTTTTGAATATGTATGCCAACACGTTTTCTGTCAACAAAATTTAAACTTACTTTTGGCGAATAGAAAATATTTGTGTATACACGTACACGACGAAACGCACTTGGAATTGGATTTTTTTCCATTCCATATTCAGTTTTCAAAAAAAAAATATTTATTAATTTCTAAACTACTGCAAAAATCGGCTGCTCTAAGAATAAATATAATTTACAAGACGTGGTTAGATTAAAACAAGATTTAATAATTTTATTTAGTCATTCAAATATTTGGTTTAAATTAGACAATACAGTTATTGATTTTATGAGTGTTAGTTTTTTTTACATTTTAATAAATTTTCAAAAAAGCCCACACATAATATTTGTTTAAACATTTATGTCGATATAGTATATTTATTTTTTTTTTTTTATATTTAATGAAATGCAATAACATTTTCTTTCTAACAACAAATAAATATTGTTTCCCAACATTATAACATTCAACATTATTGTCCTTAACCATCAAAGATGAGAGTAAATTATAAAAAAGACTAAAGTTATCATCTTAAAATTAAAAAAAAAAGAAATATTCGATTCAAAATGCAAATAATATAATAGTATAATATACTCGTATATATGTATCTTCTATTATTGATGTTTTTTATTCTTAAAAACTAGATAAACCTTATGAGAAGTAGGCGCGCTTAAAAAATTGTATTGAGTCAGCTTTATTAAAAAAAAAAAAATAGTTAAAACTAAATTAGTTGTCTTCTTGGTAAGCAGGATTTTGGTAGATTCTTTTTTCAGCACCATTCGATACTGAGTGGTTTTCGAGAACAACATCCCATAACTTGATGTCACCTTGTACGTATACCGTGTCAACGATCTCAGGATCAACATGAAATCGGAACTCTGTTATGAGTTTCTTGTTAACGTACACTTCGTAGGAAGCCATTCCACAAACAATGACTAGACTGAAACTCTTGCCAGGACAGAAGTCTGTGTCCAATTCAGTACGTTGTTCTTTGGCCCATGTGCCGTTGTACCAGGCATTGCGGCAAATAACATGTTTGCCAATGCCACCGCCTTGCTTAGCAAAACGCGGATTAAAATGGAATGCAATGATTGGATGCGGCCATATATCCTGTCCACCTTGGAGATTTACATAGAAAGAGTGCGGCAGTAGCTTCACTCGTCCTTCTATCCGTAGGCATTTGCCACTGCCGAACATTTTTGGTGGTAGGAGTCCATAGTACGGCAGCTGAAGACCACCATCATGGCTTCCATTCAAGGTGATGAGCTTCCAGGCAAGCGGAGTATCAATTTGATCCTCTGACTCTAGATCCACACGGATGTCTTTGGCTTTCGATTCGGGTAATCGTTCGGGGTATTTAGAAGATTCGGTGCGGCTAAAATCGATGTTGTCCACATCACCGCTAACCTCAAGGCACGCCACAGATTTATAAGGCAAACGATGGTTAAATTCGGCAAAGTGATTCCCGTTCACCGAGATCATATAACAACTGTCTGTTATTAAAATTTGTATGGCAAATTTTGAGCCTCGACGTAAACTAAATGGCAGCGGCGAAGACACCTCTTCACTGCCCCAAATATTTTTCACGCGAGCATTACGAACAATGTAGTTTTGTGGCAGGCGTGGATTGACATGCAATGCAATGTCACGAGTTGGTGTTTCAAGAATTAAATTAATTGAGAACCTGTTAGAAAAAGAAGAGTTTTTTTTATTAAATGCTGTGTAATGAACTTGTATACAAAAAAAAGAACATACTTTTCGCAATTTGGTAGGATGTAACCGGTAACTGTAAAGCTGACACCTTCTTTTATGTCACCAAGGCTGCTAGTTGAGAACACAGGAAGTGTCTCGATGTAATCGTGAAATGTTGACTGCAAATAAATAAAAAAAGAATGTTATTGCAGATGTATTATTTAATACACATATATATAATCATATTTTAAAATTCTTTATAAAAAGGCCAAGTTTGAAGATTTTCCATTATAGTATAGGTAAAATACGACACATAAAAAAAATTCCAATCCTAATGACATTTAGTGACAGAAAAGGTTTCGTTCACCATGGGAATGCAAAATCAAAAAAAGGGGGGAAGGGTGTTTTTTTAAAAGGAAGATAGGGGGGAGGTTGAGATTGTAGAATATCAAACGGGAAAATTTATTTTGGTACAGCCTAAACATATGGCACATGACTACAAGGTATTTTTAAATGATGTATCTAATGGCACCAAAACTAAGACGATATACATAACTATACTCTGTCCAACAAAAATAGTCAGTACAGGGAAGATATGATGTTTGCCTCTCACTCTGACTGTAATGAATGTCAATAAACTCTGATTCGATGTGTTTATTTTAAATGCACACAAGAACAACGATGGTTGATTGCAGAAGAAGGAAAACAAGCAGCAGCAGCAGTGTGCCTGTGCACTTGGATGTACAGTAGGTAGGTTATGGTGGGATATACGCGGGTTTTAAAAAGATTACAAAAACAATTTATATGGAACACAGTGGTTATTTTCAGTGGGAATTTTAGCAAACAGGCACCAGTGTATTTCGAAAAGCTCTCCCATAAGGCCTATACAGATAAACAATATTGTATTGGTATTGTTTATCTATGGCCTGTACTGACTATTTTTGTTGGACAGAGTATACCCTCATAAAAATTATAGTCTTTTTCATGTAAGGAAGACTTTATTTTCAGTAAAATAAAAGTTCCTTTCGTGAAACTTGGTAGTAGCCCGTAGCGTAATGGTTAGTGCGTTCGACTGTCACGCTGAAGGTCTGGGTTCGCTTCCCAGCCTCGTCCACCTAAAAACTAAAAAGTTTTTTTCAGGGCTACTGCCTCTTGCGAGGAATTGACAAATCTTCCAAGAGTATCACTTGTCACGAATAAGTGCTTCTCGTCTAGCCGTTCGGATTCGGCATAAAATTGTAGGTCCCTTCCATTTCTGTCGATAGGCGCACACAGGAATGGTTGCGAGTTGTTAGTCACTAGGCCCTGGTTCTTCACGAGCCGTTGTGCCACCCGATTTATTTTTTATTTTTTTATTTTTCGTGAAACTTGGTATAAATGTTTCATTCTTCATGAAAACAAAGAAACCAGAAGAGTCCATACAAATATTTGATGTAAGAGTGATCAAAAGACTTGTGAAAAAAATGCTACCCTTACGAAAGTTAGTGGACATTTTAGAGTGTCATGAGAACCGAGAGGGTCTATACAAAGTATGGAGAGGGTGTTTTTTTCAAGGGAGCAGAATTTTATCTCTTCTAGGTAAAATAAAGTCATCTTGTAGGTGAATGAATTTTGTATTGAAAATTTCAAGTTCTTGGTGGAATGAAAATTTCTAATTTCCTAATTTCCCATTCAAATTCACATTTCGAAATGAGGTAATTTCAACCTCATTTGCACGAAATTAGGTTGGAAATTAGGTGAATGCATCCAGCGGGAATCAGTTACAATAGCTCTTAAAAGATTTTGCATGAAAATATCAATACAATACAGAAAGAGAAAACAACAAAAATGAACGGCTAACTGGCATTCCAAATTCAAAATGATATGAGATGTCAAATGAAATTAGCTAATTTGATAATGAAAACACTTGTTTGCCAAATTTCGAAATTACCTCATTTCGGCTCTAATGAAAACGTTGTATTAGGATTTTTATTAAATTTTGTCTGTAATATTCGAGGACATGGTCTATATTTTGGTAAAAAATAATTTAAACAAAAATTAGCCATAACCCACAAAATTAGTCCTAACGGTTTATGCCAGAAACCATCAGCTATAAAAAAAAATAGATTTCAAGTCCTAACCATCAGAATAAGTGTATCATTAGAGTGATTACATATCAAAGACAGGGAACACGAAAAACTCAGTAGTTTGCCTTGAAACACAACCACAAACAAAACGCATTCTAGAAATGTATGTGTTTCTTTATTTACCAAAAACTCTCCCCTCAAAAAAGTACTTTTGTTTCTCCTAAAAAAAAAATAAAGCTCTTCTATCGAAAAAGGGAAGAAAGAGTGCGATGTATACGATGCACAAATTTTTGTCTCATTTCGAATGTGCACACCATGACAAACAAAAATATTTATTTTATCGGCGAGCGCGAGTTATAAATGGTTGTTGTTTATCTAAGAAACAAAGAAATTATATTTAATTATTGTCATTAAATTTAAATAGAAAATACAAATGTTTTTATTAGTGTTTTATACTTTGTTATTTCTGCATTTCAGATTTATCAGATTCAAGGAAACCATTTTCGACGATCGTCGTGTATTTTGAGATTGCAGCAAATTGATCAATTTATTGGAAGGGCTCTAAAGTCTGAACAATTTTTTTATTTATTTTGATAAAACTAGCAATAAACTGGTGACGAAAACTATTCGTAAAATTCAATTTATTATATAAATTATTTTATCTCAGTTTCAGAAGAAACAAACTACTTCTTTTACGTACAAGTTTCACCCGTTATATCCGTACTTCTAGATTCGAGAACTCAGTATGTAGTATTACGGAACGGATATAACCGGTAAAATGTATAGGCATAAGAAGTACTTTTAAAGGACAAGTTTCAGTGCTTTCGCTATAGTTTAAGAAACTACTGGCTAATAAGTATTAGAAGTACTTCCAGTAGTGCTTCGCTGATATACATTTGAAGTACCTTTGTCAGTACTTTAATGGAGAGGAAATTCACTACATTTCGCATGCTAGAAAGAGATAGCTGCTTCATGTATTCTCATGTATAGAAGGCATATAACTGAGTGTTTTCCCGAGCCCCTATCTTTTTTCAGAGGAAAAGAAGTACTTCTATTACGTACATATTTCACCGGTTATTTATGTAGTTCTACGTTTGCTGGGTTACTATTAGGAATTAAATATATATTTCGATAGAAAAAAAATGTATAACGGTTATGAATGTCATAGAATCGATTTTTTGATTTTCAAATTTCTCGTTAACGACCTAAATGATTTCAACCAAATTTTTTATTCAGGAGGCCTATGTTAAATTTAACAATTTAATTAAGCATATACAAATTTACAAACAAATATTTTTTGGATTTTTGAAAAAAATGTTAATTTTTTTTCTTAAAAATTCAATATACATATGTATGTATATATATGGGTTAGTGATTTTTCTTATTTTGTGTAAAATTGCATTTTAAAAGACCGGTTAAGTATATGATGCTATAGCATCAACATGGATTTTTTCAAAGGGAGATCCACTGCAATCAATCTATCTAAAACAGAAACCCAGTTGATGCAATCTACACTGATTTCGGTAAAGCTTTTTTTTGACAGAGTTGATATTGGCCTGTTAAATTTTAAATTAAAGAAAATTGGAGTTTGAGGGCATTTATATTATTGGATTTTTTTTTTGTATTTATCAGATAGATAGAAAACAGTTTGTGAAATTTGATGGTGTATCTTCTCGTGCAATAAATGTTACGTCGGGTGTTCCTCAAGGCAGCCACCTTGGTATTCTTTTTGTAATGACTTGACTTAAATGTTTGAATAAGTAGGTTTCTGTTATTTTTAGACGAACTCAGGTTGTTTAATGTATAGTAAAAACTTTATGATACACGCATTTTTATGCTCGGGCGGCGGTACAGCAGACATCCCATTTTTACCAAATATTTGAATCAATAAAATTAATCATACATACAAATTTCAGACTTTTAAACCCAACCCATAAAAAGATATAATTCAAATAAACCCTTTATTCGGTTGATTTTCATATTTGGTAAAAACGTGTGGTTTTCCGCCGTGTGAATGAGATTACGAGAGGCGAATACGTCGCAAAACGTATGACTTTGTTGACAAGGACGTTTAGTTTTCGATCGACGTGTACAGCTGAAAACGTTTTTTTGCAGAAAAATGATCGTGTGAATGTAAATGTATGGGCCACTGCTCATTTTTCCAGATGTTGACAGCTAAAAAAAAGTACAGTGTAATCTCGTGTGAACTAGGCCTTTCCGTGGACATTTGGTACAAGTCCATATAAATATTCTTTGTCTTTCACCATTTAGGCTTGCGAGTTGTTTTTTTCAGCTTTTTATAGGTAAAATGAATGTCAAGCTTTTGCGAATTTGTTATATGTTATGTTATATCCATACGACCAAGTACGTACCACCAAGTTGTGCATTTTATTCTGATTATGATTACCTACGCCATGAAGCATGAGGTTTTCGCTTTGTAAACATATAAAGATGACAAGAATCTAGATCTTTAATAACTAAGGATTCAACAAGTTGGCCTTAAGTACATTTAAACGATCAAAAAACCCCAATTTAAAATTGACTTTAACTTGATTTAAAAAAAGAACATGGCAGATTCTTTTAATAATAACAGTAAGGTGATCTTAACTCACATATTTATTCCCACAACTGAAAGAAGCACCACTTGACCAATAGTACTCGAACAAATTTGGCCATCCTAACCATGGTTTTTCAGATGTTTTTCCTTTTGAATAAAACAAATTAGGTAGGTATAACGGGTTTAATAATAATAATAAATATTGGCTATATGGCAAAACATGGAAGCCACACGATTTAACTACATATTTGAAAGTAACCTGACGGCGGCGACGAACGTGAGAAAATTTTAATGACTTATAATTTGCACAACAATTCAACCTTGAGTAGCTAATTAGAAAACAATTAGTATTTTCTTTTTTTTTGATTCCAGAAGAAAAAATTATAAGAATATTTAGCGACATAATATTGTTTGTCGATTGTGTAAATACAAAGTACTCATCTGCAAATCATGTATTTTAAGCTGTATATGAAAAGTCTCCAGTCTAACACTAAAGCATACAACATTACAAATAAAACTGATTACATCTTTTGTTTAAGTTATTTTCAATTTTTTAATGTACCTCGACTCCTAGAGTTTACTAAAAACTTTGCTAAAAAAAATGATACCGCAAGATAAAAGAACAATTGTTTTTTAAGTTAACCCACAGCGTGAGTATGTGGCTACATCCACACATAATTTTGGTTTTTCAATTTTATCATTAATATTCCCTTTAACACCGGCGGGCGCACAGTGGTCCGTTTGTTGAATTCTGTGGACATAAATATTTTTCCACGCCAATTCTGGTCGGAAATTAATGACATTTAGTACACTTAATGATTTCGAGACCCAAATTCAGTGGCACTACCTTTATTTTTGTATTCGAAATAAGGGCATACAAATGTAGGCCAGAACATCTTTCGAAATGTAAAAATTCCAAAGAAAGCCCTTTTAAAGCCAGGAATCTTATGATATTTATCTTTGAAGTCTCTTTAGATTTGTGTCCAAATGTGTACTAAAATATTCTGCGTATCCAAATCATTAAACAAATCTTTTCCCACGCCAATTTTTGACGGAAATTAATGAAATTTGGTGCACATGATTTGGGGACGCAGAATTTAGTGGTACTGCCTATATTTTTGTACTCGAATTGAGAGCTTCACAATTTATACTTCCAAGGAAAGCATTTATATTTTAAATGTCTTTAGATATGTGCAAAAATGTGTACTAAAATATAAAAATGGTTTCAATATAGATTTGTACGAAATTTAGAAAATGTAATCTAAAATTTTCCGTCGAGTTCATAAGAGATAAGAATTGTTTTGTGTGATTCCTTTAATTTTTTATTGATTTTTTTTTTTTTTGACCAAATCTGATCGAACCTCATACAAATTTGACAATTCTCTTGGTTAAAGTAAATTTTCGGTCAATTACTCCTTCTGAAAAAATAGAAATAGCGTTAAATAAAATCTGTACAAAAATTGAAATTTTTTTTATTACATCGTTTCAATCTGATATCAAAATAAGAATTCTAATAGTTTACAGTTGTACAATAATCGTCAAATAGCCGTTATGTATACTTATTAACCTTTTCAACTATTTCACGCAGAAAATCAATCTAGTTATCGACAAGGCACTAGAGAGTCTTACATAGATTCTGGCAAGGGGCTATCAAGGGCAAGCAAAGGCTAGAACAAGGGCCCTGGCAATTATGAATCCTTTTGCCTCGTCAGGATAAAAAAAAAAATAAAAGTTAGATTATGTGGGACTTGATCCCGCGAGCTTCTTAGGTAGAAATACTCAGAACAGGTTTTGCCTCACTGAACAATTCTTAATATGCAGATGTCTCACACCCATAGTTACAAGTGTGATGTGTGATTAGGAAAAAGGAGACAAAGGAAAGAAAGAAAAAAGTGTCGTTGATACTGAAATTCCATGGGGCTTATAACAATGCTGTTTATAGTGCACAAGAGCCATTCAACAAGTTTTTACTTGGGTGGGCCTCACGAGTGCTAGAAAAGTTTCCTTCGTCTATATTTTAGTTACCGAAATTCAGCTAGGGCTTGCCAAGTATCTGACAAGTATTCCTTGCCTAGATTTTCCCTACTAACTAGACATTACCTTGGCATTTTTTGTATGCCGGGGTTATTTGATGATTATTTTACAACTGAAAACTATCAAAATTCTAAGTTTTACGTCAGATTCAAATTATGCAATAAAAAAAATAACAATTTTTGTACAGGTATTGTTTTACACTATTTTGTTTTTAATTAAACAAAATTAAAGCAACATCAAACTAATCAATTCTAAAAAATTGATACATACATATCTGTATTGGAACCATTTTTATATTTTAATACACATTCTAGTCCAATTATTGGGCGAAAAAAACGGGTTTGCCTGCAAAGTTTTCGAGTAGTTTTGGAGTAGTTTTGAAAACTTTTCATTTTTATAGATTTTGGGGTGCTCTTTCCGAATTTTCACTTTGCCACCTTGCATCTTTGCCGCTAACGCCGCCATTCAAGTTTAAATGTCGAGAATATCAGTTTTTCGTATATACAGTGTCGGACAAAACAAAAGCACTCAATTTCACTTGGTTACATTTTACTTGATTAAATTTCTAAACTTGAATATATTTAAATGAAATTTATTTGGTTAATAAATGAGTTAATGTATACCTACATTAGCTCTTCAATCGCAATGAAAAAAATATATTAGTTACACAGCAAAGGAAATACAGCAAAAAATTTAAAAAAAATAATAAAAGCAATTGCGACAAAACTAAAGCACATAATTAAATTCTGTAGTTGTTTTCCAATATTTTGTTATGAAGCCATTTTTGATAACTGGTGCTTGACAACTACTAGGCATTGACTAAATCAAGTTCTTTATAATTTCCTGGGGTATACTTCCAAGCAATTTCTGTTAGAACAACAAGAAAATCCCTGTTTTTGCAGCTATCACGTTGAATCTGGCGATCTTCAATCTCCAATAGGTTTTTTTAAGCATGAGGTCAGGTGACTGCCGGCACCTTCAAAGCGTTGATTTTATTTTCCAAAAACCAATTTTGCACTAGTTTAGCGGTAAGTTTAGGATCGATGTCATATTAAATGTCCATTTAAAGGACATTTTTACTTCTACGTGTGGCAGCATGATGTTTTGAAGGACGTCATCATACCCAAAACGATCCATCATTATACCATCTATTTAATGAGTTGGGGCGATTCTTTGACTAGAAAGACATCCTCAAGCCAAAGCATTTCCTCCTCCGTGGTTTATTGTGCCTTTGTGAATCGTTGGCTTAGACAATTCAAGGAGAGATTTCTCCCTCGGATTTTGTCTTTTTAACAGGGGTCAAGAACCTTCTTCGGCTAAATTAAAGCGATTTGTTTCCAGAAAAATGTTATCAATTTCCAACCGAGAAATAGATTTCCCTTTTACTTTTTCGAAAATGGTTAACGATTGGGAAATATCACACCAGGAAAAAAATCCGGCGGAGAAAATCCGAGGGAAATTTTGTTCGCGATAAGGCTGAATAAGCACGTTTTATCGAAAAATTGTATAACCAAAATTTAAACATAATGTAGTCCTATATAAGCTTTGCATTCAAATTTTTTTACTAGCAGAAATAATTTGTATTATACCATTATTTCAAGAAATCACAAAAAGTTTTTAGCCCTTTACTCTTAAATGACGAATTTGGCGGAAAATATTTTGAACCTATTTTGTAGATATTAATATTCTCTAGAAGAAATATATTGGCACTTTTTAACGTATAACACATTAGTTTCAAGATATTGCGACTTCAAAAATGGTAAAATTTCGAAAACAGGGTTTTTTAATAAAAAAAAATATTGTATAGAATATGAAGTTATGAATATTATATGATTATGAATACATAAACACAGAAATATGAAAAACATAACGTGAATAAGTACAACAAAATTCCTTACAACATTTAAGTAGGTCAATAGTTTACGAGATTTCGAGATGAGGAAAGTTTGTTATTCCTGGAAACATTGTTGATCGGTATAATGTGGACACTGCTTTAGAAAGAAATGAAGTAAGGAAGCAACGTAAAGGAAGAAAAGAAGAAGGCGAAAATAAAAAAGCACACGAAAGTTCAGTCAAGTACTACTACACTACACCTCGTTGAGTACAGTCGCTTTTTTTTACGCTCCCCAATTATTTCAGTTATTCATTTAATTGTTTTCTTAAGTGCCCCAATAAAAAAGAAAACAAAAAAAAAAATAATAATAATTCATTTTCCCAATCAATCTACTCAACGTGTTCGACTTGCCTTTTTTGCTTACCTTAGTACTTTTCCCAAGCATACAGAACTCTGTGCCCTAGTTAAATCCTGCATACCCATCGCGAAGTCTTGTCTGAAAAATAATAATCAGTATAAGCAATTGAATATTTGTGATTACTCCCGCAGATTTTAGCGTGTGCCAATTGTAAATAATGGATAACTGCTGCGATTTTTCAAAGTGTGCCGTCGACGGTAAAATTGCTGACCGGGTGGTTTGCCATGGTTTGTGTGGAAAATCGTACCATCCCATATGTACTGGTCTAAACAAAAGATCTACACCTCACCTGAAAGACTACCTTAATAACTTTGTATTCTATTGTGACGAATGCAAAGTTATTTCTTTATCCCATGTTTTGCTTGCGGTGAAGTGTCTAAGTGAATCCATAAACTCAATCTCAGATGACAATAATTCCTTTCATAAACATGTCACTGCCCAATTAAATCACCTTGACGAGTTCTCAAAGAACATCGAAATCCTAAACAGTACTGTTGAAAGTTACGGCAAACGTTGCCTCGCGAAACACAATTCGGTTGTAAAAGAAATCGCGTCTCTGTCAAATAATCGTGGCCACGACCAAAACCCTAGTGCCATTGACGAACTGAAGCATGTTATAAAAACTACTCTTGCTTCTATACCCGTGTCAAATCCCTTCGTGAGTTTAAGCAGCAATATTGCCTCCATCCGTACTGACCTTGATACTCTCCTCCAAAGTTCCTCCCGTTCCAAACCATCTACATTTTGTCAAGGATCTTTGTTCAAAGATCTTTTGTCCAAAATGAATGACATTAGCAGTGATCTCGCTGTTGCCCGGATATCGATTAGTGAAATATATGAAGAAATCAAAGCTGCCTCCTGTAAAATTGATGAGCTACCGGACCATATTCAGCCGACTACTTCCATCTATAATACATCCATCCTTGCTGAATTGGCTGAACACTCGGACAGATCCACTCATACTCCTTCGCTTCCCACTATACCACGGCTAAACACCATAGCTTCTCCGAAAGCAGATGAACCAATCATCCATCGCCTTGGGACTTCATGGACCCTCTCTGAGTGGAACAACAGAATCAAGAAAATTAGTGCAAATTCTGAGTTCACCCCCTTCTTCATAAAAGGTACCCCTAAGCAAGCTGGTGTCACCTGGATACAGAAGAAGTTTTACCAGCAGTTTGCTATAACCCTTGGAATATGCAAGAAGCTTTCTTCCTCAAGTTTCAAGATAATGATTCCCTCCAAATACGAATGGCTCTTTTCTGGCTCCCGCAACGACGCTCTCATGCTTGGTAAAGCAAAAATTAGCAAATGGATAAATCTACAAACTAGCTCTAAGTCTAACCTTCCTACAGATAAATCTGATTCTAATTGGAGTTTCAAAACAAAAATATTTCCTAATTTTTCACCTCTTCACAACTCCATTAATGTAACAAACCCACTGGTTACCCGTAGTCGGAAGCGTGTATCTTTCAATATTGAACCTTCTCACCCCACCAACTCTTCCTCCACTAACTTTCCTAACTTCATACACTCATACATTAAATCCTGCTGCTTCACCTTTTTCACCGTCTGTTTCTTCTTCGATCTCTACTAAAACTACTGATCCTTCTTCTTCAACTGTTCCTCCCCCGATCTTTGACCCAATGGTTCCCCCTTCTGTGAAACTAACATCTAGACTTGCCGACCTTCCACCTACTTCGAATGACTTAGATGGACGTTATTTGATGTCACGTTTACGTGATAATAAACTTTTTGATAACGTTCGCCTTTACCTTGCGTACCTATATGACAAACCAGATTCTGTTTGTATTGAAGGTAAAACTAAAACAAACCTGATCGTGTCAATTCAAAAAGAAGGCCTGCCAACAGATCCTACCTGCCTTCGTAAGATCTACACCCGTTTTCATGAAGGCTTTGATATTTCTCCTGCTACAGTCTGTAAGGACCTTGCTACTTATGCTTCCCATATCGGCTCTATACGCGTTTCTCACCTTCAAAGTACCCGCAACACCCTAAAAAATTATTACCGACCCTAACATAATTCCTAATATTTTGTCTCTTTATTACCAAAATGTAAGGGGTCTTCGTACAAAAACGGCTTCTGTTTATATCAACTCCCAAAAACTTCCCTCTGATATTTTTGCCCTAACTGAAACAAACCTCTGCAATTCTATCCTTGATGAAGAACTTTTTACTTCCGAATTTGCCATTTTTCGAGCTGACGGACTAAGTAACGAAAGAGATCATTCTGGACGAGGTGTCCTTCTGGCGATTCACAATCGTTTTGACGCTAGCCTGGTAAAAAGATCGTGTGTGTCTTCTTTTGAATTTGTATGTGTCAAAATTTCTTTAAAAAAACGATGTATTTACTTAGTCTGTTGTTATATACGCCCTTCTCAGCCCACCCAAGCTTATCAACTTGCTGCTGATGAAATCGACTCTCTGTTTGAAGTCACAGATATTCTTGATGACTTAATTATTGTCGGTGACTTTAACCTCCCACATCTTCAATGGACCTATTAAATGTTGTAAGGAACTTTTTTGTACTTATTCACGTTATGTTTTTTATATTTCTGTATTTATGTATTCATAATCATAAATTCATAACTTCATATTCTAGACAATATTTTTTTTTATTTTTTTTTTGTATTCAAAAATCCTGTGCGAAATTCAACCACTTTTGAAGTCGGAATATCTTGCAACAATAGGTTTAAAATATTTTCCGTCAAATTCGTCATTTAAGAGTAAAGCGCTAAAAACCGGTAATTTTGACTTTTTGTGATTTCTTGATATAATGGTAGGGTAAAGTCGGGTATATTGGCACCCTTTCAATATTTCCCACTTAATGACTTTTTTTTTTAAACAATGACTTCAGAATATCTTTAAGTTTCACACAAGCTTCTAACGGGTGCAGTTGAAATCCTAGAAGCTTGTTAAATGTTTAAACTACAACCGAAAATACAAAGAAATTGTGATTTTTTTGTAAGATAATTTTTTTGTATTTTTTTAAATCTAGTGTAGAAACGAAAGTATTCGGTGTCAGGTCTTCGTTTTAACAGAAAAACAAAGGGTGAATCGTGACTGTTGGTTTTTTTTTACCGCTATAACTGGACATTCGTAAATGTTATTTTCATTTTGAATAACAGTGGCAATGTCCAAAAGGTGATATGGCACCCCTAAAATTCAGTACATTTACACTGGTGCCATATCACCCCTTCCTGATTCTAATAAATGTTTGGTTTTAATTTTAGAACAGTTTTTTTGTAACTTTCGAGTGCACAATTTGTCAAGTCTCATTGCATTTTTTGTATATAAACAACATCTGTGGCAAAAAATCACTTAAAAAGTGAAGTTCCATGTCACCCGCCAGTAGATGTCATATCACCCGCCATTTTTTTCACTTGTCATTTTTGTAATGTATTTTGTTATTGAAAAAAAATATGTTTTGCACTGTGAAATCCCCTGGTAATCCATTTTTTTTTTGGTTTATAAATTAGCTTCAGATTATATAAATCTATGTTTGAAATGATTATCCTTTTTACTTTTAAAGTTATAAGAAAAACAAAAAAGGAGTGCCATATCTCCCGCCTTTACCCTATAATACAAATTATGCGTCTGCTAGAAAAAATTGTTAATGCAATCTTATATAGGGCTACATTATGTTTAAATTTTGGTTATACAATTTTTCGATAAAACGTGCCGTTTAAAAGATAATGGAAAAAACCTATTTTTTCGACATTTGACGCTATTTAAGTCCAAAATCTTGCACCTTATGACTTGTTTTTATTTTAATCCTGACAATAAATGACGTGGAGTCAGTGATAAAGCATTCTGAACTTCACCTTCTGATGCTTTTCCTCTACAAAATGACTTGGATAATTTTTTTTATTTGTTGTCAAAAGAACAATTTAGAACTCAATGTCCATAAATGCCAAGCAATCGCATATTCGCACAAACGTTTTCGTCCACCACCGCGGGAGTACTTTATTGATAATGTCATTGTCCCCAGAGTAACGTCCATTCGGGACTTAGGCATTATTTGTGATAGTAAGCTCAGTTTCAGATCACATTATGACAATATAATTTCTAGGGCTAACTCTGCTTTTGGTTTTGTCAAGTGTTGGTCTAAGGAGGTTTCGGACCCTTTTGTTACGAAATCTCTGTACACAACCTTTGTCCGACCTTTACTTGAACATGCTAGCCAAGTATGGTCTCTGTATCACCTTGTTCATATTGAAAGAATCGAAGCAATTCAGCGTAGATTCCTCCGTTTCGCTCTAAGGGGACTTCCTTAGATGACAACTATAACCTGCCCCCGTATGAAGATAGCTTGCAGCTTCTTAACTTACAATCCCTACAAAAGCGTCGTGAAGTAGCTGATATTATTTTTGTACATCAAATTTTGTCTGGCGTCACTAATTCTTCTACCTTAATCGAGGTAATGAGTTTTAACATCAACTCACATACTCTTCGATCAATACCCCAACTCCATCAAGCTAATCACCGAACTGATTTTGGTAGAAACGCACCAGTTAAGAATGTTGAGGGAAGTAAACACAAATTCAGATATTTTTGATTTTAATCATAGCAAGATCACACAAAAAAATCTCCTATATATTGTTCTTCACATAGCTAACATAAACAATAATAATCTATGACTAGTATTAATATACAATTTTGGAAGAGAAACTGAAACTACTAATTAACTAAACAAATGCCTTAGCATGATTTTTTTTAATTTTTTTTAATTTTTAACTTTTATATTTTTTTAAATTTTTGTTGTCTTTGTTTGTTTTTTCTTTTCTTTTAATATGTAGACCTACTGATCCTATATTTGTATTTTTATTACTTTATTTTTTAACTGCTTGAATTAAGCAGACCCATAATCTTTCAACTTTCATGTTCGCATAATCCATATACACAAGTTGGGGTGTTACACCTGCATTGACACAACACAGCAACTTTTATTTGCATAATATTTTATTAGTTAGTGCCGATATGACTTGCAATCGAATTTGCCGTCATGCTCGTTGTAAATGGACCCCAGCGCGTGCGGGATCTGGGGGGAAAGAGGCGTGGGATTAATTCATTACCTGGAAAAAAGTGTCAACACTATTTTCTATAGAATATTATGGTCTACAAATTGAGTCTAAGTTTTTTTTCGACAACTTCGCCATTTAAGAGTAAAACGCGAAACACCAGAAATTTAGATTTTTTGCCAAACTTTTAAAATAATTATATCTTTAAAACGGTTGTTTGTAAGAAAAAAATAATAATTTTTTCCTATAGGAGGTTGCATATTCTATAATCCTTGCATTCAGATGTTTTCAAAAATATGAACCGTTTAGGAGTTATACGTGAAAAACGTTAATTTTCGGCATTTTACGTTTTTCGAAATTTCGATATCTTCTTAACGGTGAGTCGTAGGAAATAAATTGTCATAACTTTTTTTCTTCGGCATCGAAAAATCTACAAGTTTTTTATGAAATCCTTTTCGATAGCATTTACCGTTTCGGAGTTATATGCGAAAAACTGTTATTTTCGACATTTAACCTTGAATGGCGGCGTTAGCGGCAAAGGTGCGAGATGACAAAGTGAAAATTCGGAAAGTGCACCCCAAAATCTATAAGAATGAAAAGTTTTCAAAACTTCTCCAAAACTTTCCAGGCAAAACTACCAAATGACTGGACTATTCGGGCACATTATCTTACGACATTTTAAGCAAAAATTTCATAAGATTCTTGGCTTTGAAAGGACTTTCTTTGGAATTTTTCCATTTTGAACCATGTTCTGGCCTAAATTGTGAAGCCCCCATTTAAAGTACAAAAATATACGCAGTACCACTGAATTCTGCGTACCCAAATCATTTAGTGTACCAAATTTGATTAATTTCCGTCAAGAATTGGCGTGGGAACAGATTTTGTCCACAGAATTCAACAAACGGACCACTGTGTGACGCGGCGGTTTAATGTTTTTTTTTTATTTTGTCAAATCAAATCGGGGCAACTGTATGTACACATATTTTCCGCACTGACTTAAAATTCTACTTCTTATTATTCTCTCTTCAGATTTTTGAAACCAAAGTAATTTTAATATTATAATATTTAAATTTCTTTTTGTTTACTTCTCAGTTTTAAATAAAATAAGAATTCATATCACAAAATATAACATAGGTAGGTACATACGTTATAGGTTGAGTTCATTTTATGTTTCCACGAGCCACGATGCAAATTCAGAAAAAAATCACAATTTAAATAAAATCCAAAACAATAATTCTACAATTTACTTTTTTTTTATAAGATATAAAAAGTCAACAATTATTTGATTAAATGAAGATTTGAAAAATCGTGGTTTTTTTTATTTCAACTTATTTGAATGAGATGTTCATTTGTGTTTATTATATCAAGTACTGTGGGTTTGTTAAAATTGTATTTATGTACTTGTTTTAATTTGATTTGAAGACTACCTACGTACATGTATTCTATTTGTACAATATACCTACATACAGTTGGGAACAAGCTAATTGCAAAAAAGAGAGAATAAAACAATTGCTAAGCAAACATATTTGAGTTGAGACGGCTTTATTCTATTTGGTAAATGACGGAGACTTGTTTTGTGACTCAAAAGGTTAGGCACATTTTAGCAAAAGTAAGACTCCAAGTTAAGTCTTTAAAAGCTTTTGGTTGGCCATATGCTAGTAAAGTTTCTCTGGAAATCATCAGATAGTTCTCAGTTTGTGTTTTGGTCGACGCACTGTATATGTGTGGTACCGAATGACCCAGGGCCGTCTACTAAAAACTGAAATTGAGACTTCAATTTGAATCTACTTACAGGGTTTTTGACATACGAGCAGGTATAAGATAAGTTGGTGGGTACTTAACTCAAATCCATCATCCCTCTTAACAACGTGTTTTGACATAGACACCTTATTTATAAAATGTACCGTTATTTTGATATACCTAATGCTTTGATTATATTATTTGACAAAATCATGTGCATTTGTTGAGTCATTTCAAAAGGTTCACAATAACAATAGTTTGGGCTTACAGTAAACTGCGTTAACCAATCATCCTGGTTTGATTTCCAATCGATACTTGTAAATGTTTTATTATATTATTATTATTATAATTTTTAACTATTATAATTTTAACTATATGCCTGTAAGACATCAGGTCTTTTAAATGCAATGCACGGCACTAGTTAGAAGGAATAGAAGGAAAGAAAAGATTTTTGTTGGCACAGTAGATTGAGAATTAGATGTTAATTATCTCATGAAATTCCACGGGTGACATCCAGTTGAAACTGGGGAATATAGAAAAGAATGCAACCTAGACTGAGGCTCCAATCCACACGCCCAGTTTAGCAGTCAAACACTTTATCCACTGTGCCATTGCCACCCACAAAAAGTCTGTAAAAATGATACATATTGAAGTGTTTTGTAAAAAAAAATTAAACCTAAGTAAAAAAAAACATCATACAAATGCAAAAAAAAAGAAATGGATTTGATAATAAATTGCGGGATAATAGTATGTTATTCCCATGAAAAGGAGTTATAGGACGGTCAAAAGCTAGTAACTGTCTGTAGATTAATGCAAAATTCAAGAATCGGTTGCAGTTTGGCAAAGTTAAAGCCAGTTAAAAAAACGAAACAAAAAAGCATAAAAACCTTTTAAGTAAGTCCAAAAGGAAGCGAAAACGAAAGAATTACCCCTTAAGTTAAAATGACCTAAGAAAACCATGGTTTTCGTTCGTTTAAGCTCATGACTGTGGGACGCCATGAATAAAATTTTGAAAATTTTTAGAAAACAAGAATTGGTACGCTTTCAAGTAGGTAACACTGGCCTACAAATTTTGACTTTCTGAAACGGAAGCTAATTTTGAAAAATGAACATTATTTTCGTGTTCAGCATGTGAAAATTAATAAGAAAAGTTACTTTAAATCAATAATAGATTTTCACTGTAGACCAGTGTCATTATTAATATGCTCGTGCAGAAAAACAATCTAGTTTTCGACAAGGCACTAGAGAGTTTTACATAGATTCTGGCAAGGCACTAACACGAATTAGCATTTGCGATTATGAACCGATCTTCTGTTTGTCAGTCCAATGCGCTACCCACTGGGCTAACTCGCTATACAAAAATTCAATGTCGAAAGTGAATAACTTTCATTCCATATTGCATAACAAATACATACAGAATAGAACCGGTTTTTATGTACTTGCTTTTTAGGTAAAACTACTTAGAACAGGTTTTCCCTCATTGGACAATCATATTCAGATGTCTCACATCCACAGTAAAGTGTGATACGAAAAGGAATAGAAAGGAAAGAGAGGAAAAAGTGTCGTATGATGCTAAATTTGCATGGTGCTTATATAATTTTTGATTTTGGTGTACTTACAAGAGATAGTCCTGGTGGGGTACCGAAACATGTTAAACAAGTTTTTACTAGACAGGGCCTCACGAGTTTCCCTTGTCTAAATTTTTACTACCGAAATCCAGCAAGGGTTTGCCAAGTATCTAACAAGTTTGCCTCGTCTAGATTTCCCCTACTGAAAATTTATTAGCGCCTTGTCCAAACTAGACAACTAGGAATTTTTCCAGCCAGATGCAGATAAAATTTTAATTTCAACAAATTTAATCAACCTGTTTTTGAAATATCGAATTAAAAAAACAAATTTAGGAAATTTCGATACGCAATTTATAATTTTTAGAAGTATCATTGTTTATCAAATAATGGAAAATGGAGTACTATTAATAAGAACGCAAATAAATATCTTTTTATTTGAAAGAAGATTGCACTATAAAGAATACATAAATTGTTTTTTTCATCAATTTGCTTGGAGCCGTTTTCGAGAAAAATAAGATTTTTCTTCGCGGTTTTTAACATTTGTATTTATTAGTAGTTGTGAATTGAAAATTTTGTAGTTTTAAGGTTAGACCGCATACAACTGCAGCGGAACTACACTTCACGACGCGACGCGGCAAAACATTATTTGGATGAAATTTTATGAGCTATATCGCACTAAGCGGCAATTGAAATTCATAAAACTTCATACAAATTAATGTGAATCGCAGTTCCGCTGCAGTGCAGTTCCGCCTAGTGCGGTCTTACCTTTATGTTCATTTGACAGCATGCAGCTAGGGATGAGCGATGTTCATCGATGTTGGGAAAACATCGTTGTTAGACGAAAAAACATCGATGTTAAAACATGTGAAACATCGCAACATCGATGTAAAGATTGAACAAATCGACTTTAAAACAGCTCACAAATTGAAAAATAATTCATAATAATACTTTTGGTAGTAAAATGTTGAGCGAGTGATTTTTGCCTCTAAGCACTCGTTACATTTGAAATCTGTTGTCTATGACCTCATGCTTATAAAAAAGAAAAATATTACAACCGCTATATTCGATGTTCATGTAGGTACGCAAAAAAAAATGTTAAATAAAAAGCAAAAAATCATAATTAAACATCGATATTTAAACATTAAAATCATCGATGTTCAGAAAGGAAAGACCCCGTCTACACAAGATTTGTTTGCCTACGACTTGTTAGATATTCATTTATGCAAAATAACTTAAGATCGATAATCAAGAATCAAAAACATCTTGTACTTGTCGAAAACGGAAAAGAAAACAACGTTCAAAAATATCGCTACAATTTTCCAAAAAAATATAGGTATTTTGAACTTATTATAAAATGTATCTTTAATCGATTTTTGAACGTGCTTTTTTTATGCAAACAAATGTTTTAAAAAATATCAATTTTAAAAAACGTTTTTCTGATTCGATAATTTTTGACATCGATGTTGGTTCTTCAATGTTGACATCGATGTTTTCTTTCAATATCGCTCATCCCTAGCAGGCACTCTATTTTTTGTTATACTCTGTTATATGCCGTTTTCATTGGGCCAAATGAGGTTATTTCGCTGCAAATTTCCAAATGAGATCCGAAATTACATAATTTCCCATACAAAATCACATTTCGAAATGAGGTAATTTCAACCTCATTTGCACGAAATTAGGTGAATGCAACCAGCGGGAATCAGTTTCAAAAGCTCTTAAAAGCTTTTGTATGAAAATATCAATACACTATACTCAACAACATGAAACAGAAAACAACAAAAATAAACGGCAAACTGCCATTCCAAATTCAAAATGAAATGAGATGTCAAATGAAATTAGCTAATTTGATAATAAATACATTTTTTTGCCAAATTTCGAAATTACCTCATTTCGGCTCTAATGAAAACGTAGTATTATACTATAATACAAAAAAAGCCAGCTCCACTATAAAGGCCCAACTATAATAGGCAAAAGCAAACATAAGCTAATGTCAAAAAGCTATCCAAAATTTGCTTATGTTTTCAAAATTACCCCGTATAGCCATAATGAACTTATACGCGCATAGGCAAAAATTTAAAAATACCTCTCCGCTTTCGTCCCACATTCAATTTTCAGGTTTGTGTTGTGTTCCGCATTTTTAAATATATAAGAAAATGCAGCAACGATACAACAAAAACTACACATACTCGTGTACAACGCGTGAACCAATTCACAAAACAGCTGTGGCTTTGTGTTTTTTTGCTGCATTTGTAAAATTTACTTATGTACGGAGCGACTGGGATCGCTCTTGCTTATGTTCGGTTCAGTGAACTAAACTGAGAAAAATTGAACGAAACGCAGCTGGACTCCATTATGTTTACTCAAATGAGTGTTTGCTTTCGCACAGTTATAATTTTTTGAGGGTGTGCAAATAAGAAAGTCATAAATAAAGACGGAATGTTGGTGAAAACTCAAACTAATTGAATAAGCTATAATCATTTTCATTAATTTCAATAAGTTTTTTGCTTTAACAATTAAATATTTAAAGAAAAGTTAAAATCTTATTTCCAAAGTTGTATGAGAATAATAACACATGTTTTTTTTTTTTTAAGAGAGCGGAGAATGTTGTCCCACCAAATTATTCTGCCTCCGTTAATCTCCGAGCGCTCAGTTTATGGTACACGCAGCGTTGACAACCCGTTTGGGCAAAATCATGCCTCATTTGAAAAAAAAATAATGGGGCATATTCATAGTCATTTTAGACCTGGGTCTAAATTAAACATAGCTTTGGTTGAATTTTCGGACGTTGATTCTATTTTTTTAAGGTTATCATTTCAAAATATTTGAAGCTATTTGTGTAGTATACCAAGTTAATTATCTTTTAAAAATATAAAACCAACAATTTGTAATTAAAATTGGTCTGTATTCATTGAGCCAAAATTGTCTTAAACTGTTGTTTAGTTAAACCTGGGTCTATCTGCGACTATGAATATGCCCCAATGCTTTTTTCGACGGAATAATTCCTCACTGGATATTTTTTTTTAGTTATTTAAGAATAATCTAAATTTAAACAATTGTAACAAGAATAAACAGAAACATTCCTTTATTAGAACAAAAAAAAAACATAAATAGATCACAGAACCAATTCCTAACTTATTGAAGAATTTAGGAAAGATGTTTGGATGCGTATTAAGTCAAAAATAAATATAGTTTTAAATTTTAATTTAGGTCGTCGCATCCTGATCCTTAAAATCATACATAGATTTTTTAAATAAAGATATATGGGTTTCTTGTAATTTAAACTCGTAGCAATTACGATTTTTCACAAGCGTCTTTGCGGGAACAATTCCACTCAATGTACATTTGTCTTTAATATGTTGCTGATCTTCGTATAAATTAATGCACGAAAAAAAATCGTACAACTGTATCCGACGAATGCAGCAGGCAAAGAATATACATAGTAAACTAGTTTCTGAAGAATATGAAATGTTTTAGAACCATCTCTCTCACAGTTTTAATACTTTTTTCTACATCTTTTTTAGAATGTTTTAGAAAATTAAAAATACTTTTGTTTAGTTAAGATAAAATCTAGTATACCTAGAAGAAATGAAAAAAAAGCCTTTTTGGAAAAAAATAAGCCTCAAAGCCTCAGGCAATGAAAAAAGGCCTAAAAGGCATTAAAAAGCCTCAGTTGGCATCGCTGGGTACACGCCTACTCTCTCAAAAAACACGGCTAAAGTTACATTTTTAATTTGGCGCAATTTTTAAACTGTCAGCATTCAATTGTCAAAGTGAATGTTACGTTATTAATTATGTATATTGATATATACTAAAATTAAGCAAACTAAAGGGAAAACGCAATCCAAAAATTATAAAATAACCACTTTTCAATTTTTTTTTAGTGATTTAAAATGAAATCTCTTTTTGGAAGACCCTATAACTAAACATCTTGAATTTTAAAATGCAATTCAATGGATTTTGGTTTGTAATTCATAATAAAATACAAAACATAATATTGAAATGTCTCAGCAGACGACCGATTTGTATGCACGACGGATATTAGTTATTTGTTTGTGTTGCGTTGCGATGACTGACCGAAACACTTCAGATGTTAAAAAACAAAAACAATATCACATATGATCTTATACGCTTTAGCAAAACGAAACGTATGTGTTAAAGCTTAGCTCCATTTAAAGCTAACCATGAGTAAGAATTGCAACTTCAGACTGATATGGATGGGTGGAATGTTTTCCAATGAGGTCATCATCAGCATTGCTTTAAAGTAAACGTTTTCAAATATAAAACCACCCAACACTGGAAAACAAATAAAATCAATCGATGTAATTAATTGGCTGTAATTGAATTAATTTATATTATTTTTACTTGCGATATGTAGGTACTGTATGGCAAGTTATGGATTCGTAAAAAAATTGAACTCGAGATAATAATTTTCCCTAACATTACGATGATAGAGAATTTTAAAAAAAACTTATTTTTCTCGAAAACGACTCCAAGAATTTTGATAAAAAGATGTGCATTTACTATTCAATGTATGGTCAATATTTTGATAAAAAACATTTTTACCAATAACGGTTATTAACGGTACCTGTCATAGAACCGATTTTTTGGTTTTCAAATTTCTCGTTAACGACTTCACCGATTTTAAGCAAAATTTTTATACAAGAGCGGTCCTTCACAACTCAAACAATTTTGCATATATACAAATTTTCGAAAAAAAAAAATAATTTTTGGATTTTTAATAAAATATTGAAATTTATTTTTTGAAAATTCAATGGGGCGTATTCATAGTCATTTTAGACCTGGGTCTAAGTTAAACATAGCTTTAGTTGAATTTTCGGACGTTGATTCTTATTTTGTAAGTTTATCATTTCAAAATATTTGAAGCTATTTGTGTAGTATACCAAGTTAATTATCTTATTAAAATATAAAACCAAAATTTGTAATTAAAAGCGGTCTATATTCATTGAGCCAAAATTGTCTTAAACTGTAGTTTAGTTAAACCTTGGTCTATCTGCGACTATGAATATGTCCCAATATCTTTAAGACGGGCTCATGAATATTTTTTTTAATTTTTTTTTAATTTTGTAAAAAATTGTATTTTATTAAATACTAAAAGTTGGCATACCAGATTTTATTTTTGAAAATAGCCAAACAATTGTATATATAAAAACTTAATTTTTTGGAGAACCGATCCAACTAGTTTTGATTTTTTTTTTTATAAGTTCATATTTATCAAACAAATCAGATAGCATACTTTATTTTAAGCTCTAACTTTTGTATCCATTAAAATAACAAATTTATAGTAACTTATAGTAATAATTTATTTTAAATTGTTTTTTAAACATCAATTTCTAGCTACGTTAAAGTTGTTAGCTACGAGAGCAGGTGTTTGCGATCCAGTCGTGTCCATTTTTGAATATACATACGATACGTACATAGATATGCAACGAAAACTTAATAACATTTCGTAATGAATATGAATGAACTTATGTATGTACATTTAACTCCAGGTTCAATGATATTGCAAGATTATAATTATAAATATGAGTCATTATGTAGAAATACTTGACTTTCTTAATGGATTTGTTTTCAATTTTCTTAAAATATAATGTTTTTGTAGTCAATAACATAATCTGAAATAAGACAAATAAAGAAAAGATAGGGTCAATGGGCCAAGATTTATTGGGGCAATCGAATGATTATAATTTATAAGCATACGCGTTATTTTGATTATGGACTTTGTAATGAAAAACAAAAGATAGAAGATAGAATACTTATCGACTTTAATGTATTGTTTAAGATTTTTGTTATTCTTAATAAGAAAAAACAGTGCATTCTTTCTTGGAACTGAGGTCATGTGTCTTTATTGAGAAAGATACACTTTACCTACTGCGATTTTTGAAAAAAAATTTAGTACGAAATTAGAACTGATTCAATTTTATATAAGGTCCGATCCTTTACTTTGTGCACAGAAACCCACAACCTGTCAAGTTTTGGAGAGCAAGGATAAAACATTCTCAAAAATATCAAAACTGTTCAAAAGGACGGGAACGAAAATTCACAAAAATTCCGTATTACCTATTGTACGGCACTATGTTTGGCTTTCATTCTCTTACTCTCAAAATTATATTTAGCTAAACTGTGATTTTCAGTCCAAAGAATTTTCTCGGACAGAAAATCACAGGTAGGGGAAATTTGTTACTCTCTCGTGACGATATGACATCGAGCAAAATGTGTGTCTTAGTAGGGTATGACAGATTGACTGAATAGCCCACTGTCATATCTGCGCGAAACACATTAATTTCTGGATTTGAGGTCACTTGTACTTTTTAATTGAATTAAAAGTTTAAGTTCTGCACAACAACTTATGTGAAAGTTAAAGTTGAGATTAAAGGTAGGTATCTACACATGTTCTATGCGTTTAAGTTAAACTAAAATAATTAAGTTTCGTATCACTAAACAGTTCATAAAATATTCCAATTCAAATCGGACACTAATGGTAACATTTTAAAAGAAATTATAAAGAAAACACGAAGATAAACTATTAACCCAATTGGCCCTCCAAGGAATCTCTTATAACATTAAGCGACAAGTTTTAAAAAGGTTTGTAGGTGGTTAAGGATTTGTGCCAGACAAATTTAAATGTATGTAGTTGTGTTTTGTATATGCACCCAAATATATGTACCTCTACCTAGTAAATATGAGCCCACGGAATTGGCGAAAAACTAGGATTAATAGACAGATTATTCAAAATACCTCAGAGCAGAGCAATGTTGGCATTAATCAATTAAATTTGTAATCAATTAATTATTTTTAAGTAATTTTAATCAGAACAAATTAATCATGATTTAGAAATTAGCCATAATCATGATTAATGACGTTGATCAATAATCGATTTACTTTCAAAGGTTTTCGAAAACGACCAAAACAGCTTTTTCTTAGAGTGATATTGGTAATTTTTGGATTATTTTAAGAAGTGAGATGAATAATTATTAAAAATAATTTGTTAAAAATTCAAATAAGAAGAACACACTTAATTTAAAATCTTAGTTGTAGCCGAACAAATTGTTTCTGATAAATAAAATAAAATGCATGACTGGATCGCACTAACTTGCTCCTGTAGCTAACAACTAGAATGCAACTAGAAATTGAAGGTGTATATATCGTGTCTTATATCGTTAAGATAAAATACTCGTAATAAAAACAACTTAATATTGCAATTTTGTAGTTTTTTTTTATTTAATACCAAAAATGTGAAAAAAAGTTAAAAATAAAAACGATGATTTTTTCTTTCCCAAACAAATTATTCAGACAAAATTTTAATGCAATATTTGTTATAATGCAATAATTCCAGCCTAACGTAACGTACGAGAAAACAACTTTGAATGAAATCAAAATTGTTAGAACAGTTTTCGATTAAACTTGATAAAACCGAAATAGGTGTACGACAGCTACCCGTTCTAGGTGAGCTTAAACAAAAAATTAAAGGTAGTCACATAAAAAAGTGTCACACCAAATTTGAAATAAATCTGTCCAACCGTAAGGCTCTAGCTTGATGTACATCTGGACGCACGTACAAACAGACCGACGGACGTCTCGTCGAAAATCACCTTTAATGTTATAAGTAAAAAGGACTAATGGATAAAAGGTAGCATAGAATCAAGAGGATTGGGGTAGTACTTTGAAGTCAGGAAAATTAAATTTTAAGCTAAGCATTAATATAATGCTCACTATAAAACACCGAAATTGTGGAATTCTAGAATTTACCGGTAAAGACTTGCATTTTCAGCAACATTGCTTATAATCCAAATGTTTTTTTTTTTCATATTTTGTTCGGACGTTTTATAGTGCGGGAGTCGACCGTAGGTTTTCCTATCTCATCGTGGCTTTGGAAAAGAATGATGCCAACTCATAGCTTCAGTCTTAACATTAACAAAACCGCTGGTCGGACAAGGATTTTTAGGTGGCAACGGGTAGAAAACGCACTTGTTCGGTTGCATTTTTCGCTTAGGATACCTAAACCATGAAAGTGGTCGGACTCGCCACAGCAGTGGTCTGTCCGACCACTAGTTTTGTAAAGAGGGCAGTCTAAGCTTGCATTTGATACCACATTTATAAAAATCCATCATGGATTAAGTATCCTTAGTCAAAAATGCAACCGAAAAAGTGCGTTTTCTACCCATTGCCACCTGAAAAACCATGTCCAACCAGCGGTTTTGTTAATGTTAAGACTGAAGCTATGAATTGGCATCATACTTTTCCGAAGCCGCGATGAGATAGGTAAACCTACGGTCGCCTCCCGTACTATTACTATTATGCATTTAGTATGGATTACTGTAGTCCAAGAAAAATGTTGACATTGACCCCCACTGACGACTAAACACACCCTAATGGAGTTACGTAAACAGGTGAGAGGCCCCGAAACGGAGTGATAATCCTTGGAATGGGTCTCTTAAGGTACCTACTGTTATCAAAAAAAGATAACTTTAAAAAAAGTTCAGAATGAAATACAAAAACCTTTTTGATCATGTACCAATCACATTTATTACGGTTGTCGTTTCACCAAAACGACACGTCCCTGGGGGCGGCATTTGATGTTTATTTAAAACGAATTCTTTCATAATGGTGAGATGGTTGGAGATTGGAGATAATGTCAAAGCTTTGGTTTTATTTAAACGCCAACTGTGGTCTCTAGAGCCTATGCATTTTATTGTCGTTTTAGTAAAACAACAATCGTAATAGCGGTGAATGTCTAGAATTTCCTTGTTTTTGAGTTTAACGTAAACTTATAAAACTGCCGCATCAAGGCTAGTACAAATGTTTTTTTTGTTCAAACATTTTTAAAAGATTTTCTTTGAAATTGCAGTTGTTGTTAAGTAGTCCTGGTGTTAACTTTAGGAGAAGCAGAACTAGAGAAGAATTAATACACATCAGAACTCGTAGTACCAACTTTTAAACAGGGCGGATAATGATGGCTGTATAATCTCAAAAAATGCAGACAACATTCACAGCAACGACAAATTTTTTATTTGTTTTACGAAAATAGTGTAATATTTCAACAAGTCCGCCATATCAATGCGGTGCTTGCTCGAAAATTTCATTTCATTGACATGCTTTCATGTCCGATAAAGTCTTCAGATTTAAATCCAATTAAGCACCTTTTAGGGATTTTTAAAATGTAACGTCTAAACGCACTCCAAAAATTTAACAATTTTTTACTAATAAACAGTTTTTGACAATGGCCGAATTAGTTCTTAATTTGTAATTTTCCAATAGTAAAGTTCAATCACCCTGTATTATAAGATAAAATATGAGAACGATTAAATAAACATTCAACGATTTTGTAAAAGTAAAGATGCTGAATATACTGTAAAATTCAAGTCCAATGTCTGCAGGCAATTAGTGTCCGTTTAAAATTAGCTTTACTGTTTGAGAAGTGTTGATGGCTGGTCATTTTTTGCAATTGTTCTTAACCATGATGCAGCAACTATTGGTTCCATATTTTTTTAAGGCTGTATTGCCTAAAAGTCGATATAAGAGTTTTAATGCTATATAACTTCATGGATATAATTTAATTTATAATTTCAGAGCCAAAATGCATTTCGGTAAAAAAAGAACTTTCCATTCCATTTTATTCAATATACCTACCTACTCCACTAAAACCGAACAAAAAACGATAATTTCTAAGATTTGTATTCTTCGTATATGCTGGTACATTGGAGAAGCATGCATTTATCATGAACCCTAATTAATTTATAAATAGGTATCAAATTATCAAGTTATTCGTATAATATGTGGTTACTCATTTATAAGTCATAAACATCGAAGTAAAGTTCACAATAAAATTAGCTTAACCACATAATGTACATACATACCACCTACTGTTTTTTTAACCAATTACCATGGGGTCACATTGGGGTGATCCCACTTATTTAAATTTGCCATAATTTTCCCCATGTTAACTTCTTCACATTCAATTATTCTCGTGCTTTCGCTTGGTTAAACCTTAAAACCAAATTGTTTTCGAATGAAGTAAACATTGAATGTGTCATCATGAGAAGAAATGACTATTGTGATAGTAATATTTGTTGTTTACACTATTTTATCACTAACTTAAATGTCAGAACCAGAACAGAAACGAAACTTCAAACGATTGAGCTTTATTTCTTAGCTTTAAATGCAATACAGTAAGAAACGAGTGAGTTGTCTTCTTTCTATCTTTACTATTTCTTATTCTTACCTCATTTAATCCTTCCAACTGGTTAGATGAGCAGCAGAAGAAAAACTTCAATGCCCTTTTGAAGCACATAACTTTTGTAATCCTTTTTCCTGCTGTGTTGCTTTTGACATGAAACTTAAACTGTCATATTTTTGCGGGTCGTACTGTAGTTAATCGTTTTTAATATTTAATAGTAATTCGGTTTCGATTTCTACTATAAATTAAATACATAAATATTGTTTTTTTTTTACAACTGAAGACGATTTTATTTTATTCTTCTTTTGCTTCAAATTGCGTCATTTGATAGACCAACAACTGCAATACTGCATTGGGTTTTAATTTCTGTAGCTTTTGGATTTACAAGTAGGTAGGTATATCTGGGTTAAAGGAAATACCTTGCAAGCACAAAATTACCCAGGACACTCAATTACTACCGAGAGAGGGGCACAATTATTTTTTTTTTTTTTTCAAAATTGCTGCAAATTATAAGACAAACACTGGTCTATATTTTTATTTTGTTTACACACATGAGATTCTACAGTGCCCCAGAAGATTAGAACATGTTTTTTTTTTTAATTTTATAAAAAAAAAATACTTTTCAAACACAACACGCCCCGGATGTTAAGTGCAAATATTATTCGATTTAATTAGTCGGTACAAATATTTATTGGATAAAAAAAAATCATCACAGATGAAAAAGTTTCGACCTCCGACGATGAGCGATGGTCCTCGAAAATATGTACTTAAAAAAAGTCTTCGGATCTTAAAAGGAGTTTAAACTATTATTTTTATAAAAAAAAAAACTACTGCAGCAATCTAAGGCTTTTGTTTGAAAAAAAATGCAAAATTTATATATTTAAATATATTTTATGTAAGTTTACGGTATTAAAAATGAAAACAATTAAAAAAAAAATTCCCGATATTAAAACAATCCTAGTGTTGTTTGGAGGACGTGAAAAAAAAACAGGCAGTTTTGTCAGGAGTAGGCTCTTTTTTTTTGCACCTTCTCGTCGTATTCTTGGGGATTAAATCAAGACCTGCGTATCGTTGGTCGTGCTTTTTCGATGACACTGCCTTTTGTGTGGTGAATTTTTGTTTTATATGCCAATATGACATTGCCACAGCAAAATAATCTTTTTTTTAGTCCGCATTTAATTTAATCATGTAAAAGAAGAAGATAGAAAAAACAAACAAGTAGTGTCAGATTAAAAAAGCTTTTCTGTTTTTCTTTTTATTTACAAACCGAAATCGAATATTGTTGTTGTTGTTTTATTTTGTTTTGAACATCTGATTAGATGGTGTGGTGAATAGAATATTTTTCTCAAAATGTAAGCTTTCAGTGTTTTCATACTCAATTCATACTGAAAGATGATTAATTATAAACATTTAACAGTCAATGGACCTTGGAAATAAAATCTATTTGTCTTTAAAATAAAAGCAACTCTGTGATTAGTTAACGGTTATTTTGAAGATACCAGAGATAATGGTATTTAAATTGATTCATACTTTGAGTGTGTTTTGATAAGAAATACATAAGTAAAAATAACATTCAAGGCTGGGTCGTTGTATTTACTTGCTCTTATTTTTAAAGTGGCTCAGAATTAAAATTGTAAGCAGGAGCTACAAGTTATTTTATACACGCAGGCGTTAAAACGTGGTTATTAGAGAAAAATATTCAAAACATTGAAATTCATTCTTTTTACTGCTTAGGTTTAATAGTTCTAATAGTTTCGTCTAAAAATAAGATGCTATTTGATCAAAAAAATGGCCAAAAAACTTTTTTTAATTTGTTACCTCTACTACCTCTGTTACTAAATGGGGCACAAGTGATTCGCATCATATGCAACAAAAAGCTAGGAGACATACATAGGTTCCGTCAAGGGAAGACAAATTATATGGGAGGAGGATTCTATTTACCCCAGTTCAGGCGTTAGGTACAGTTTTCAAAAAAAAATATAAACATTTAAACAAATTATTAAAAGACAAAGCCAAAATTAACAAATTAATTAAGAAGAATGTCACCCTTTATTTTTTTTTTTTTTTTATTGTGTTATTTCAGTAGAAAAATCATAGCTTTTGGTGTACAACTGACATTAAAAAGAACAAACAAATAATGAGAATTTACTGCTTTCCCTTCATATACATACATTTTAAATAATTTTAGGCAAAGGTCAGCACCAAATACAGTGATTTTGACTCAAATACTCATGATTTCGAGATAAATTTCGAAAAAAAATGTCGACCTGATGAAGTTTTTTCAAAGGTTAAAACTAAAAATAACTTAAAATATAGTATACTTATGCAGTTAGGTATACCAAATAAAATACCTACATCCTATATATGTCAAGATGTAAGTTGTTTCGAAAAAAAAACTGAAATAAACTTTTCGGAGTGCCATCTTCAAGCGCAAATATCCCAAAAATCTTGTAAAAGATTTTCGAAGTACTGTATGTATACTAGGGTGGTCCTTATAAAGGTAATTGCCTTATTTTGAATGACGCACCCCCCTAATTTGTTCTAAATAATTTAAAAAAAAATTCCTGTAAAATTTTAGCTCATTTTTTAGCGTTAACCCGGCCCCCAAGATGTCTGAAGTTTTAAATGGCAAATCTCATGGTATTTTTGTACATCCAACTTTAAAAACTCGTAACTTTAGTAATGATTGATAAAGAAAATTGAATTTTTGCACACATGTAGTAAGTTCTGTCATGTTTAAAAAAATGTATTAAACAAAAATTATAAAATGTATTAAAATTAAATAAAAAATATTCTTTTTGTTTAAATGGCTATAAGTAGGGAAATAACTGTTGTAAATTTTGTTCAGGTGTATTTTTATGAATATGACAAAAGTGACTACATGTGTTCCAAAATTTAATTTTTTTATTAATCATTACCAAAGTTTAGATTTTTCAAATTGGGATTCACAAAAATACATGGGATTTCCCATATAAAACTTCAGACGTCATGGGGGCCGGGTTAACGTTAATATAATGAGTTAAAATTTTACAGGAATTTTTGTTCAATTATTTAGAACCATTAGGGGGTGCGTCATTCAAAGTAAGACAATGACCCTTATAAGGACCACCTAGGGTGACCACCTTTCCCAACGTCGATTTTGGTACACAAGATTTTTTTTTTTAATCTTTGTTTAATTTACTTAGGCCGTGTGTGAATTGGGTTAAAATTTTGGTTAAATTTTCTACCACGATTAAAATTTTACGTTTGGTTTGAGGTCATCTCATCTTTCCTTTCATTTACCATTTACAGTTTTTAATTACTCTATCTTGAGAAACGTTTATCATTTACAGTTATAAACTATCTATCTTAAGAAACGTCAAATTTTAACACATTTTAACCTGCCATACAGCTGCATAAATTTTAACCCACTTTATTCACCACGGTAGTGTCAAAATTTAACCAAGATAGAAAATTTAACCAACATTTTAACCCAATTCACACACGGCCTAAAGGCCAGTTTTTCAGTGCGGGGTTAAACCCGAGTTAACTCATCAAATTTGGTTAGTAAACTCTGGATTAACTAAACAAATGCTTTGGTTATTTTATTATTTTTTTTGTTAAGTATTTCTGCATTCACCTTTCATTTAAAAACTGCTTCTTGACGTAACTGTATAGACAAAACTATTTCCAGAGTTAACAGTTAAGTAACTCTCATTTAACTGACCACTGAAAAACTGGGCCTAAATATTATATGAATATTTAATAAATATAAATAAAAATAAATATTTGAGTTATCGTGCTTTTTTAATGAATATTTCCCATCCGACAATATTTCTCAAACATTTTTGGCTGACCCAACAAGAACTTGAAGAACAGAAGACATGACATTGTTATGTTGTACCTAATGTAAAGGGTCTTACAAAGTTGAAATGCTAAACCGGCTGTTATCGGTCGGTAGACCTTATTTCGTTTATTCAAGAGAACACTCTCTATTTTGGCTGAAATCGCTGCCAAACAAGGAATGTACTCCACGATTTTTAAGACAATGATTGTATGGAATTTTTGTTTTTAAAAATGTTTTAAAAAAAATTCACACATCAATGGGCAGTAGCAACAATCTCTTCGAATTTTATGGATGCAGTTCAATTTTTTTTTTTTAAGATTTTGCAAAAATTTTAACACAAAAATTTAGATTATAAATTTCTACCGTAGTCTACATCAATTGTTAGTATCATTTGTTATGAACTATCAGGCATTATTACTAAAGTTTGAAGCCTCTAAATTTAGCTAAATGGAGACTTATTGTGATTGATCTCATTAAATTGCCCCTACTTTCTTTCCCTTTAGATTTACAAATATAAAATTACTAACATTTGTAGAAGAATATAACACCTATAATTGGGTGTCATTAGTTTTTCAAAATTTATAAATTTTTCATTAACTTTTAACAATTTATTTTGCCATGAAAGTGGATAATTTTTTATTTTTATAATTTTCTATGTTTTATAACCTTTCATTTGATACCTCATTTATAAATATAAAAAGAGTATTACCCATGTTATGGCCATTTACAGGTATTTTATGTATATTTTAGCAAAAAGAAAAAAATTTATCGACGACTGGATTTTTGCAAAATTTTTCTTTCAGTTATGTTTAAAAATCCATATTATAGCTTGTGGTTATCGTAGAAATATGTTTTATATACCAAAATAATTGTGTATTGGTATAAAATATTACAAAATTTAAATTTTGATAATCGGTTACATAAAAAGTTATAATATTCAGTATTTAGTCAAAATAATGCTATTTTATCTGTTTAAGCGTATTAGTCTTTAAAATTGTATGGACATCTATTAATGTTTTTTTATGTATTTAAATAGTGAGACAATGAACTTTCCATAGACATCTTAATTTTGAAATTCGGATAAGTACTTTCCGATTTATAGCTAATTTTTCACAGCCAAATTGACAATTTTAAATTTTTTTCTGGATATTATCTGTACAAAAATATTAGTAATGTAAAATTTTAGTATTTGAAATTATTTTGTGAAGCTTGTGAGCTACGCACAGTTATGTTTTATTTATCAAAATTTTTATCAGATTTTCAAGATTTATAATTTTTAAATTTGAAAATATTTTATGGGCGTGGTTAAATTATAAAAATAAAATTCGTTGAAAAAAACTAATTTTAGAGTGGCTTTTGTTGAAATAATCACTTAAAATTTATTAGCAATATTTAAGAAGAGGATTAGATCAATTGGTGTGTTGGTTTTGCTTTTCAAAACTCATCAATTTTTTAGTAAATTTTTGCATTTAAAGTACCAAAAATTGTACTGATTTTTCACTAAATCACATTTTTAGTATGATTTTTATAAGATTTTGCAAAAATTCTAACACAGAAATTTAGATTATAAATTTCTACCTCAAATAATTTTAAATATTACTGAAGTTTGAAACCTCTTAAGTTGGCTTAATGGAGCTTTTATGTGATTTATTTTATTAAAAAAAAATCTACAACTGTTTATTAAAAAGGTATTAATAAAAAACCAAAAAAACAAATTTTATATAGGCAACATTTTTTTTATAAGATTTAAGTTAAGGATTTCTAAAAAATTTAAATGAATTTTTTTTTAGAAGCTATCTATCGGGTAGCTGGGGGATAGACATTGTTGATGCTATAAAAAAAGTTAGTATTTTGATTATTTTGTTGTTAGTTTGGCCAAACTGACAAGAAAACAAAAAAAGACTTTTAGGTATACATATATTAGTTAAGATAAATTATTATTTTTACAGCCTTAAACAACTTTATTAGTTTTTAAGTAATGTGAAAATCATATAAAAAATTAGTTCATACACAAATAAAATACAATTTTTCATTTCTAGATTTAATTAAATCTATTGAATATCTTCATCCATGTTTTCAAGAATATCATCTTCTTGAATGTGCGAAATTGCAGTTTTTACCTCCTTGGAGTTTCTGCTGTAAATTACTTTTATGAAATTTTTCGAATTTTAATCAATTTATCATAGCTTGAATGTTAGATAAAAATAGCAATTTCGACACTAACTTGAGGCTACATGAAATTTGGCACCAAACGAAAAATGGCCCCAAATTTAGGGCTTTTTTTCATAATGAAAATTGGAAAATGGCCCCAAACTTATGAAAAATGGACGAAACCTACATTGAAAATCTACCCTAAAATTAATATAAGCAACAACAACAAAGAAATAGCAATCGTACAAAAAATGTTTTGCGTCGGTTTGGGAGAGCCTTAAAAGTACCTTGCCTTAAAAGTATCCTTGGTTCAAGGATTTTAACTCCCTTTTTGTGTCATCTGTCCCGCTCAATGAAAAGTGGCCGAATTTACAAATCTTAAACTATTTTTTGTTTTTGTTGTTTCCCATATAAATTTTTGGAGCTTTTTTTCATTTTGTTTGGGGCCATATTTGGCTCAACTTTCCTTTACGGTAGCACGAATTTCCACACGCGAATACTTTTGTTTGATAGATTTATCACTCAAAGTAATAAATATCACAATTATAATGTGAGGAAACTTTTATTTATATTTAAAATTAATTTTTAAAGTTTTAATTTTTCATACAAAATGTATGCAATTGACGATCAAGAAGAACGGCGTTTGTTTGTTTTGGCAGTTCTTTACTATAGAGGTACACACACATAGATGATAAGTGTTGTGATATGTACATTTTTTTGGGATTTTTCTGTAATATTTTGATTTATGAGAGGAATTGTTTATTTTTTTGTTTGAAAGTTAAATCACGGAGTCGCGTGAGCGGGACAGAGGACCCGAAAAGGGAGTTAGAATCCTTGAACCCGCGAAGCGGGCCACCTAAAGTACTGTTTATTGTAAAAAACTTTGATTATATATCGACTGACAACATAGGCGCCTGCCAGACGACTGAGCATACCCTAAGCGGAGCGATGCGACGGAGTCGTGGGAGCGGGACAGAGACCTGAAAATGGAGTTAAAATCCTTGAACCCGCGAAGCGGGCCACCCAAATTACTGTTTATTGCAAAAAACTTTGATTACAGATCGACTGACAACATAGGCGCCTGCCAGACGACTGAGCATACCCTAACTGGAGCGACGGAGTCGCGTGAGCGGGACACACAACAAAAAATCCCAAACAAAATCCACAAATCACACAACACTTACCATAGCGAGGTTGTTGAGTTGTAGAACTATCAAAATAATTGTATCATTTTTTTATTTAGTGGCCGCAGATTTCATGCATTTGAATGCAATTTTTTAACTTTAAATGTTTATTAAAAATTGAAATAAAAACTTTCTCATACTAAAATTATTAAATTGAATTAGTTAGTCTATCCAAAAAAAAGTATTCGCGTGTGTAAATGTGTGCTATTTTAAGGTAAACTTAAATATTGTTAAAAAAAAAAATGCCAATAATCGAAAAAATTTAAATATTTTTTAATCATATTTAGGGGTGTTTCCTCACCGTAATATTTTAAAGCTATTCTATAGAGACCCCTAGCTCACTGTAAAAAAAATCAAAATTCTAGGCGTGCGCCCTTAATTGAAAGTCGCCCATCTAGGCGTGCTACCGTAATGGAAAGTCGCCACCATATTTCATTGGGGCCAAATTTCATGTAGCCCTAACTTAAAAAGTTTTTTTTAAGAAATTGTGTTCGTTCTTGTAACCATTTCCACTTTCATGGGCCGCTACTGTAAACAGCTGGGTTGCTGTCAAGTTTTCCATCAACACATTACGCATTGCGACCACTCATGCAAATATTCATCCATATAAACTTTTTCTACACAAATTTCTCCTTCCCTTTTTTCCACCTATATACAATACATAAGTACTTCACATCATCAACACAAGTATTTTTGCAAATTAAAAACGTCAAAATAAAGTGATTACACAGCAAAAAAAAAAAAAAGCACCAAAAAAGGAAATCCAAAATAATTTTTTTAAAGATGAGAATGGGATAAAGAAAATATGCTTTACCATACATACCCCATCGGTCACTTCCTGGCCATCGACAATCTCAATGTCATCGATACCAGCGACCTGGAAATCATCTGCATCGCTGCCTAAGTACTCATTGCTCGGGAATTCCACAGCGGTAAAATCGATCTCCCTATTCATATCTGCTGTGGGTATGGAGACAAAAGTTCTCCTATCTGTGGCACTTGATTTGGCAAATTGTTGTTTATTACGTAGATTAGTTAAAGGTTTTACCGTTAGATTACACAATTTATCACTATGATTGCACTGGCTGTCCCATAATTCTTGACGATATTTCTGGAAAAGATAACGATCCCTTTTTACTCGCAAGTAATTTAAACTGCGACGAAATGAAAAACCCGACCGAATAAAGAAATAAGATACTTGATAGATCTGGCGAATGGCATTGCAAGCGAAAAACGTCAGAGCAGCCATGGCAGTCACAGATGCCAGTGTGTGTGTAAGTGTGCTTTCAGGTTTTGTAAGAAAATAATAAGAGAAAAGATAGAAAACAAAAACACCACACACATTGATAACAGAAAAACTTTTGACACCGCAATATACTCAACAATCTGCGTTTGTATTTGTAGGTGCATTAAAAACCACAATGAAATTGTAAAGCTATGTACACGTATCATACGTAGAATGGTTATGTGGGTAGGTATAATGTAGTGGCTGAATTTGTACTCCTACTGCGCATGAGATTTTTTGTCAAAGTTGTATTTGTCATTAGGTTGTGGTAGTGGAGTCTGTGGTGAATATGCGTTTATAGGAGAATGTTGGCAATTGTGCTGAATGGCATTATTAAACGGATTTACCGTTAAGCGGAGAACATTATTAGAGTTATCAACTAATAAAAAAAAACTTGACTGCTTACGTACCTACATGGTCACGAGCACTAAGGCTTTTGGTCCACTAAATAGTAACGGATCTTTTAGTCTAAGAGCCGACAGCAAATTTTGGGAGAGGATGTATAACCAAAATCTGAGTATGAGGGTTTAAAGGGGTATATTTTGTGATATGGAAATCAAAAGTCTGGCAGATTTTTTTCTCCGCCTTTAGCGGGGGTGGGATGTTGAAAATAGAGATTTTACAAGTTTCTGATTGGGGGTATTATCCTTTCAACTATTTTTTTTAAAATACATTATGATGCTCTGTCATCAAAGACCTTAATCTTTGTGATCCGACCAATAGAACTCAAGATATAAGGTTTTTAATCGAACCTCATCCGTTTTTTCTTGGAGATTTATGAAACGCAAAAAATCAACAAAAAAGTCTCCAAGAAAAGACGATTAAGGTTCGCTTTAAATGCTTATATCTTGAGTTCTATTAATCGGATCAACAAGATTAAGGTCTTTGCACTTAGGGAAAATGACAGAGCATCATGATGTGTTTTAAAAAAAATAATTGAAGTGATAAAAGCCTTGAAAAGAAATTTAGAAAATCTCTATTTTCAATACCCCGCCAAAGGCTGAGACAAAAATCTGCCAGACTTTTGATTTCGATATCACAAAATATGCTCCTTTAAACCCTCATACTTAGATTTTGGTTATACATCCACTCCCAAAATTTGCTGTCGGCTCTTGTACTTTTTGTAGAGGGACATAAATTAGGGGGGATCTATCTTCAAATTAATAAAAAAGGAAATATGTAGGTAAGTACCAGTGCTACCACACTTTGAACTGGGACTCATTTGAGTCAAAAGGGACTTATTTTTTTAAACTTGGCTCAGGGAGTCATCTTTTTTAGATCTGACTCATTTTTTTAATGCCGTTTTCCATTGGTTTCACTCATTCCGAAATCCAATGGAACTATGGAACAGTCCAAGATGCTTCTACTCAAATCTGGGGTTTGGTATCTGTATAGAAGAATCATCAAATAGGTACAAATTATACCTATGCCACTACATAAAAAGTGAAATTTAAAACTAGTGTGTCAACTCCGAATTTCCAAATTTTTTGTCAGATTTTTTCTTATGGTGTTTTCGATCAGGTGATTAGTTCAGATTTCAATCTAAAAATTGATTTATTTCGTGGTGAATGGAACGACATTTCAAATTGATTGTTTTTTGCCATTGTATTTGTGTAATTTTATGTCTATTTCATAACTTCAAAACTCGTCATCACTTGATGCACTTTCAGTAGAGAAAAATGAGCTTCATGAATTTACCAATTCATTTTTAACTGCTCCCATTTTATATCAGAAATGCTTTTCTTTATATTTGGATCACAATTTTCATTTAATCGAAATAAATTAAAAAAACAAATTTCTAAAGTGACAACTTAAGTTGCATTGGTGTTAGGTAAATGGTGGAGGGGTAAATCTGCCGAAAAATTTAGATCTGCAAAATTGATTTTAAATAAAAAAATATCGATTTATTTGCCCAATGCAAAATCTGCGATTTCACAGATCCAAATCAAAAATAAATTGATTTTTTTACCAATCTAAAACACCACTATTTTTTACCAAAATCTTTGATTTTGGATGCATTAAATTAAATTGAAAAGTTAAAAAAACATAAATTATACATTGCAGTTTGTTGTGACGTTTGAGTTTGAATGTATTAGTGCTTCTTGAGTGGATTCAGATTTTAAATCAAGAATCGAATTTCTCTTATCAGAATCCTTGCAAACCAAAACTCAGTAGTTTGCCTTGAAACACAACCACAAACAAAACGCATTCTAGAAATGTATGTGTTTCTTTATTTACCAAAAAGTGTCCCCTCAAAAAAGTACTTTTGTTTCTCCTAAAAAAAATAAAACTCTTCTATCGAAAAAGGGAAGAAAGAGTGCGATGTATACGATGCACAAATTTTTGTCTCATTTCGAATGTGCACAACATGACAAACAAAAATATTTATTTTATCGGCGAGCGCGAGTTATACCTAAATGGTTGTTGTTTATATAAGAAACAAAGAAATTATATTTAATTATTGTCATTAAATTTAAATAGAAAATACAAATGTTTTTTTTTTGTGTTTTATACTTTGTTATTACTGCATTTCAGATTCAAGGAAACCATTTTCGACGATCGCCGTGTATATTGAGATTGCAGCAAATTGTTCAATTATTGGAACAGCTCTAAAGTCTGTTTTTTTTTATTTATTTTGATAAAACTAGCAATAAACTGGTGACGAAAACTATTCGTAAAATTCAATTTATCATATAAATTATTTCATCTCAGTTTCAGAAGAAACAAACTACTTCTTTCACGTACAAGTTTCACCCGTTATATCCGTACTTCTAGATTCGAGAACTCAGTATGTAGTATTACGGATATAACCGGTGAAATGTATAGGCATAAGAAGTACTTTTAAAGGACAAGTTTCAGTGCTTTCGCTTTCGGTTTAAGAAACTACTGGCGAATAAGTATTAGAAGTACTTCCAGTAGTGCTTCGCTGATATACATTTGAAGTACCTTTGTCAGTACTTTAATGGAGAGGAAATTCACTACATTTCGCATGCTAGAAAGAGATAGCTGCTTCATGTATTCTCATGTATAGAAGGCATATAACTGAGTGTTTTCCCGAGCCCCTATCTTTTTTCAGTGAAAAAGAAGTACTTCTATTACGTACATATTTCACCGGTTATTTATGTAGTTCTACGTTTGCTGGGAATCGTCACAAGCGAATTTTTTGTGCCCATGGAATGGTTTCAGAAGATCAAGATTTCCGGACGCCTCCGGACGTTTAATGAAAAACGGCATAAGAGTACAAATGAACACTTTATATAATACGGTTGAGTCAATTTTTAAATGGTTGTTTTCCATTTAATCTTTTTTTTATTTTTTTTACAGATAATTTGTATAAAAGAAACTACACTCAGGCTTACAAATATTTGATACTAGCTGACCAGGCAAACGTTGTTGTGCCAAATAAATTATTTCTTGTAAATATTTTGGTTGTTAAATAAAATGTTAATGTACAATGTACATACATAAGTATTATAAAATGCATTTTTCTTCATCAATGGTGTGTACAAAAATGACTTTTATTATTAAAAAAATAATAATGCTTGTACACCCACGATGTACAATGAACATACCTACATAATATCGTGGGTGTACAAGCAAAAGGGACTAAGTCAATTTTTTAGGATTTTTACATTTTAATGCGAAGTGATCAAGAATGATGATATCTATTTACTCCTTTTATCTATGTACACCTTTTTAATGATTATTCAACGTTAAACATCAATTATGTGAGGTTATGTTTGGAACTAAGTCAGTTAACAATACTGTTAAAACGCACTAAGTTGACTTAGTGCATTTTGGCTGTCATAGAAAAAAAAAACAATATAGGTACTATAATAATACAGGAAGAAAGCATTAAATTGGACTTAGTGCTTTTTACCTGTTATCAAAACTAATTCTTTCATTTAAGTAAGCGATAAATTAACATTTCAATTTTTGCAGTTTTGGTCAAGGAGAAAGATAATTTTTGTAACGTTTTTCTTGATTTTATTGTAGAATTATTCTTATGTTCTTTTTATTGTGAACTTATTATAATTATGACTTTTTTTTAAATTTTATTATTATAACTTACCATTTCATTTTTTGCTGTATATTATTCCTACCTGCTCTTAAAACAATAATTAAACTGTTAAATTTATTTAAAAAAACATGTATTTTCAAGTTTCTGTTATAGTTGCTTAATTCACAAGTTATTGCAATATCAATTCTGCTAAACAGCACAAAGTCAGCATATTTTTTAGTTTTGCTCCAATATTTTCGAATTGGTTGGTTAGGCAAAAACTAAAATTTTCGATTGGAAACTTAAGTTATAATGTCAATAGAGCTTTTTTATGTGATCGGTTGAAAAATTACCATCGGTACTGAACTTTCACGAGTAAACATATATAAAATATCAATTTACTCAAAACTATGTTTTTCGACTTAGTGCCTTCTGCAAGTATACCCACGATATTTACATAGGTACAATTATTGTAAACAAATTTCAATTAATCTAAGTAGTTCAAAAAAAGCTTCACCAATGTCATAACTTAAAAATAAATTTCTTAAAAAAGATAAACACATACATTATGTAGCATGTGACTAATTTGTTTTCTTTTCGTTTGATTATTACTTGTAATGAACGTTTGCCAATAACTGCAAAAAGTACACAAAAATTGATAAATGATCTGAAGAAAACTTGGAAGGTTAAGATAATATAGGTCTTATATTTATGTTTTGATATTATTTTCGATAAACTCATACACATTATTACTAAACAATGCGTTCCAATGTTTAAGGACTGATATTTGGTACTCAAATGAAAATCAAACAATCATTTAAAAACCATTAACCTAAATGAAAAAACGTTATATATAATATATGAAATATAAAATATGACTTCTTCGTGCAGTCATATTTTGTAATTAATAAAAGGTCACGTAAATAGGATAGTTATAATACATACATACATAATGTACATAATACGTATACCAAATATGTTTTAAAACTGAAATAATCTTTGAGTTTTTTTGTATCCTTTATATTGAAAATCCCAATGTGTTTAAAATTTGTTTGTTTATGATAATCTTATCAATTTTTAGTCAAAATCTGACAACTGGATGTTTTTATAACTTTTACTTTTCAGGTTATTTTTTGGATAGCACACCCCGTCAATCAAAAATGTATGCCGAAAGAAAAAATTATTGACCAAACAAAATTTTTTCCGAGGTCATTAACCCGTGCCTCTATGGTCATACTATTCCCATACAAATTTGTATGTGAATTTTACACTGTTCACATTTTATTTTTTTTCTCTGGAAAACAGTTATTCTTAATTTTTTTGGGAATTCTGATTGATTTATCGGTCCTTTAAAAAACTGAATTTAAAAATGTATTAAAAAAAATGAAATTATAATTTATTTGGATTTCTTAAGTTAATAAATACATTAATATTATATATTTTTCTCTCTCGATCTTCAGCAGTTGTTGCTGTTTTTTTATATTGATTATCATAAAGTAGAAAGTTTTTTTAAATAATTGCACTAAAAAAAATAATGAAAACAAATAAAAAATAATTTATTTCGATTTTTCAAAATATTAAATATTTTTATTTTTTTATGTATTTAATTTTTTTTTTTTTCTTATAAAATAAAGTTTTTTTTTAAATGGTTCGTTTTGACCAATATCTTGTTTAAAAACCACATTCAAAAATGTATTAAAAAAACTTTATTTGGTAAGAAAAAAAAAATTAAATACATAAAAAAATAAAAATGTTTAATACCTTGAAAAATCGAAATAAATTATTTCTAATTTGTTTTCATTATTTTTTTTAATGCAGTTATTTAAAATACTTGCTAATTTATGAAAATCAACAAAAAAACAACAAAAACTGCTGAAGTTCCAGAGAAAAAAAATGTGAAGAGTGTAAATTCCCCATACAAATTTGTATGGGAAAAGTATGACCTTAGAGGCACGGGTTAATGACCTCGTAAAAAGTTTTGTTTGGTCAATAATTTTTTTTCTTTCGGCATAAAATTTCGTTTGACGGGGTGTGCTATGCAAAAAAATGAGTTTGGGAAATAACGGACACCCTAATGTACATACACAACTGAGAATTATCATTAACGTCATTTTTTCTTGTTTTTACTAAGAAGTTGGTTTATTTATTTTTTAATATCTTGAAAACTAAGTCATAGAACCATCCGGTTTTGAAAATTGATAAGAGCATTGAATTGTGAAAACAAAAATATAATAGGTAGCTTGCCGTTGATTTTTAATAACTAGGTATCAACGTTTTTCATACGAATATCACAAAATTGATTTTTTCAAGTACCTATGATCTTAGCTATGATTGTTTATATTTATAAGTAAGTGGGTCTTATTTTCATTTAAACGTTAGGGCTTTTTAAACTAAGTTAATAAACTCAGTACAGTACATACATGACAATTTGATTTCTTCAACCTAGCTAGTTGCTAGATGAAAAGGGTTTGATTCAAATATCTATATAGGTACCTAACAAAGAATAACCAAAAATCAATACAAAACAATTTTCTTAAAGCATACATATAAAAATAAGTATGATCATAATGTAGTAGGTAATTCACTCACTTTGCTTTCATTTTCCTTTCCTTTCTTTTCTCCCTCGTTGTGATGTTTTTTCTTATTTGTAAAACAGGGCATGATGCATGAAGATCAATTTTGATTTTTCGTTCGTTTTGTTTTGATCATTAACAAATAGTAACAATCCCACGGCCACAGTACTACTTAACAAAGGTGTACCTTGGTAATTCGACAGCGCATACGTTATACTCGTTCTATTCAAACTCTTTTCGCATACAAATACAAACTCATTTTGTATTGTTGATAAATTTTGTTCTTTTCGTCGTCACTGATGAACAAAACAATGGGATGTATGAAGCCTTTCTTAACTAAAATATTCGTATTTGTTTATTAAAAAATTAATAATTAGATTTACAACGCTAACGAACGTTTTAATTATTATAATTCGCACATAAAATATTTCCAAGACTTTTTCTTAAACCAATGTATTAACGCAAAAATTAGAAATTGAAAAGAAATTTGATTGTTGTTTGACAAACGAAGAAAATGTACTGAACTGACTACTAAAACAGAAACTGATCACTGAAGTCAGTCGTTGTCTTTTCTGTGAGGTTTGATTATGATGATGACGTGAAATTATTTTGAATTGTTGAAAAAGAACTCGATGATCTGATTTTTGGCTATCGTTCAAATATACACAATGCCACAATCAGAAAAAAAAATTCCCAGATAAAATAATAATTGTAGGTACGATAAAAAAAAAAAAATAAAGCGCACACGGAGAATGGGGGAACTTGTATGACAGCGTCAACTTAATTTATTTGAAAATATACTTTGTATTGGGTTTGTTTTGAACTGTACCTTATAAAAAGGAGAAAGAATTAAAAGAGGTAGGTAGTTAAGATTGTATACACCAGATGTCATCACTTTCATGCCGAGTTTCTATTCAACATGTATACCTAGGTACCCACATTTATTTGGCGAATGTCGAAATGTAACATCACACCTGATTTTCAAATTTTAGTTGCAAATAAATAAAGAACACGTATAATTATGTATTGGATCTTCGCCAGCCACCCTCCGACCAGCAAGAATATAATTATTATAAAACAAAAATTTAATTTAATTTAAAAATTTTTTTTTAATTTAAAATTGAAATACATTTTAGTAATTAAACAAACGAACTTCTTTTTCTCGTACGAGAAAAAGAAGTTCGTTTGTTTAATTACTAAAATTAAAAAACTCGTGCGTAGTTCCACAACGTAATTTTTTACGTGTCTACAATTTGAAATACATATTTAAAAAACATAAAAAAATAGTGTCCAACTCTAAAAACAATTAAACCTACCTATATAGATATTAAACTTCATTTGTGATTACTCCTTATCATTATTTTTGTATTTGATAGCCATACATTTTTTTTGGGACTAAGTTTTTTTCAATATATAACACCCCGTCGTTGACCTTATGAAGAAATGTTCAGCAGTAGCGAATTCAACTGTAAATAGACTTCTACTTTGATGTGCAAACAATGGAAATTAATATTTGCCCAAAAAAATATGGATTTTGTTATCGATCCTATAATAAATCTGTCATCGAGGTCAACAAACTTGAGTAAAATCTGTTGCATTTGTATTTGATAGCCATAAATCTATCTGACCTAAGACTTTTAACCGCAGTGCAAGATTAGCCTTTGAGAGTGAATAGCAACTCATTAATTTTTTTTACGAAAAATACAAACAAAATTCTTTATTATACGCGTAATTTGTTTTATTATTGTTTTGCGTATAAAATGTTTGCTGAGTTGCTATACACTCTATCAAAAAACACGGCTATTGGTGTATTATGATATGATGTCTATAAATATGTCTTCAAACAAAGTTTTATCCATGTATAATAGATGAGGTAGAAAAATCCGTTGCTAGCTTTCGGTCCATTACTAGAGCATAGTTTGGAGAGAGTACGATAACATAGGCGCCGTAAAATAATAACGGATTCTTAAATAGGGGCATAAATATAACCACTTTTTAATACGGGGTCGGGGTTCTCCCGTTAGACGAGAAGGCAATTAAAAAAAATAAGCTTCAAATTAAAAAAAAAAAAACATTCGAAAATATCAATACCTACCTAGTTTTCTATACCTATTGAAATCCAGAAGTCTTAATTTGAGGCAAATGATTGGAAAGGAGTAATGCTATGACCTACGACTGACAGCAAATCATTTAGCTTTATTCAGACTGTAAACAGAGTTGCTTAACATGCCGCCTCCACTGGCCATGAACGATGGCTAGACTATGAACATTTCTAAAAAATTCCAATGGAGTCACGAAAATCCATGTCCGTTCTGTGACATCAGAGTTGGGATAGAATGCAATACTTTTGTATTTCATTCTTTGAAATCCCAGTCATTGACTTATCTCTGCGAATGCAGTTAAATACTATTTCCAAGTATTTTTACTCCAAATACTTTAATTCGCAGTCAATTTTGAAGTCTTTTATATTGCAAACAAAAAAATTTAAATCTTTTGATTGCAATCTTTAGACTAATTTGAGTCTTTTTTGAGTACTTGGAGTATTTTTATTTCTTGGAGTTTTTTTCTGATTCAAAGTTTAAAAATACAAACAAAAAAAAAGACTTCAAAGTAGTCAAAAGACTGCAGTAATTTGATTGCAGTCAAAAGACTTATAAAATACTTCAAAGAATTCAATAACTCTTTAGTATATATAGCAGAGGACCGAAGGAGGGAGTTGGACTGATTGTCAAGAAACTGTTGACTTTGCTGCCTAAACATACACTAAATGGAGCGACGGAATTTCGTGAGCGGGACAGAGGCTCCAAACAAGAAGTTATATTTGGAAGACGTGAAGCTAGCCACCAAAGGCAATGTTGTACAAGCAAACTTTGCACATTGCCAGCTGCCTGTCCTGTTGACTTTACTACTCAGGGGAGCAACGGAGTTGCATGAGCAAAGCAGACAACACAGTCATTTAAAATCCTTGGAAACCGCGAATCCGGCCACCCAAGGTACTGGTGCCTACAAAAAAAATTATATTTTACAATTGAGAAAGACCACATACTATGTACATACGTACTGCAAATGAAAATCTAAGAAATAATTATTTTTTTTGAATTTTAATTATGTATGTAGGTTGAAAATAGAGGACATGAAATCAAAGGTTTTCAGTGTTCGATTAAGACTAATAGAAGCAGTAAATAATTAAATACATTATTTCACAGTTGGAGGACTCACTGCTGAACCGAAACAAGTCAGAAAGATGGAATTCGATGACTATTTACCGATGAATCCTGTGAAAGAATTAAGAATATTATGCTTGATAAATAGTTTTGTTTTGACATTTAAATTGATGAATACTCTTCAATATATTGTTTTAAGTTCGAATTTGGCCGATTAAAATGACAAGCAAATTCTAATGGAATATTTTGTTCGCGATAAAAATAAATCGATTGGAAAACTTTCGACCATTCAAAAATTGAGCATTCATAATTTTATTTATTTGCATCAAAAAATTGTACAATTCATAGAACTCACCTTGAATTCAATAAATCAATACTGTGTTCACACGCGGACGTTTGAACTTTGCTTCATCCTTCTCCAATCTCACTTGGAATCATTGTTGACGAGTTAGGACCTTGACAACATCGAATTTATGGTTGTTATGTTCATTTTATCTTTCACTATTGTTTTAACAAGAATCTTTAAATGCGATTTTGTTTGTTTGCGTTATTTTCCTTTATACGTACCTATTTTTAATTAAAAATGGGTGCTAAGGAGGAATAATCGCTAAAGAGAGAAACTAGGAATTGACTTTAGCTTTTATTTCTTATAAGCGAGAACATTATCTTACGTAGCTCTTAATGGCGAATTTGTCAATAATAAAACGAAATAAACAATACAACTTTTTAAATTCATTAATTATTTTAATATCAATTTTGAATTAAGTTACTTTTGTATTCATATAGTAGTAACAAACTGTTTGTTTTAAATCTAATTCATAAAACGTTTAAAATTAACTTATTAATTTTCAAAAAAAAGCTTAATTTAACTACAATGACTTCTATTGTACTACTTAAAAGGTGAATTCGATATAACAGTTAATAATTTACAAGTATGATATGTGTTTCATACAACGATGCACAAATATTATGTATGTGTGTTCCTTATCATGTTCTGTAAATAAAATTAAATAAATTAAATTAAAAATTTTGAATTAACAGATTATAAGGTTGTTTTTTTACAAACCTCGATCTCATAGATCGGCCAGGTGTTCCAGACAGTGGTGGCCCTTTATAATACTTGGACAAAGTTTTACTTTTTCTTGCTGGTCGAAAGGAGGTTCTAAAAAAATTAATCAAAAAAAGGAAATATAAAATTAATATAGATCAATACAAAAATATGTTATCTTAACTAAACAAAAAAAAATTTTTTGCAAAGGCTTTTAAATTGCATACTTTAGAAGGTGTCATCGGATGTTATGTGATTGAAAATAAACTTACGATCGGGTTTAAAGTTTGCAAATGCTCACATTATACTTGGTTCTTGAATTTTGTTTTGAGATCTTGAATACTTGTTGATCTTTATTTCTTGATAATCTGTCGCTTGTGACAAATGCACACATTATACTTGGATCTTAAATTTTGTATTGAAATCTTGAATACTTGTTGATCTTGATTTCTTGATAATATGTCGCTTGTGACAGAATCACTAATGAAAATAATAATGATAAAACATTTATTTAAAACAAAATAGAATATATGAATTTAGCTATAAGACAATTATTATTTTTCGTAAAGGTTTTATAAGAAAAATTTTTATTCCGCTCCAAAATTTGAGGACAAGTCATTCGTATCAGTGTTAACTACGTGTAATCGGTATGGCAGCGATATCGCGAGCCTAACGCCACTAAAATGCACCTTCAAAATGCAACAAGAAAAAAACCCGCCCGAAAGAGCTGTATACGGCTCCAAATTTACATCACTAAGGTACATTAGGGTGGCTCTTATTTTGGCGAAGTTGGAATTTCTTTCGGGTCCCCCCTCCCCCTTAAAGTGATCAAGGTAATAAAAGAAAAACCTGTGCAAAATTTTGTTCAAATCGGTTGACGTTAACACGTGCCACCTAGCAGTTGAAAGTTCCCATACAAAATACATGGAGATTTTTAACCTTTTACTAAAAAAATCAGCAAAAGTTGATGAATATTAATAAAACTAACCATTTATCTTAATTGTTATATGGACTTAAAACAAAACATATTTCCAGAATTTTAAACATTTTTCTAACCAGGTAAAAATCGATATGAAAATGAGCAAATTTAGCAAAAAAAAAAGCAAACATTAATATTCAAAAGGACGAAAGTCAACTTGACGTGAAAGAACATTCTGAGGCCATAAGCGTATAGTCTGGTTTAGGTTATAGAAAAAAATTCAAATTTTGTAACGCACTGTTCTAAAAATGAGCTACAAAATCTAAAACTGTAAACATTCCTTAGCTATAAATAAATGAAATTTGATTTTTTGAACAAGTATGAATTCATGCAAATAAAAAAAAATACTTTTATCAGATTTTTAAGAAGAAAAAATCTATATTTTGAAGGTATGTAGGTTACAATTACTTTTTTTTTAAATGAGCGCGTACTAAAGGGATTTTGAATACCCTTAAAAGAATAAACACAGTGCGAGCATGATACCGATGCACATTTGTTTTGAAGTTCTGCCTATCAAAATGGGTGGGAAAGATAGAGCCGGGTAAAGTATTCCACATTCGTGTGGTGCGGCTTAAGAATGAATTCCTGTACTTCACAGTACGTCCGAAATTGGGTTCAATGGTAAATTGATGAACATTCCGAGAAGTTCGAGTATTACGGTTGAAGTTTTTAAGGGGGTGGGGATGCAACTGGCTATTTCACTAGAACACTGTTTGTTAAAATAACGGTAAAATAATGAAAGACAAGAAACATTGCGGCGGTGTTCGAGGGATGCAAATGTTTCCGTTATATTCCTATCACCTATCAATTTCAAGGCTCTTTTCTGAATCCTATCTAAGAGATTCAAGTGCGACCTGCCCAAATATGAGAATTGTACTCAAGTTTCGAACGGATAAATGCCTTATAGATTACAGTTAGATCAGAATTGGATACAAATTTCTTTTTATCTTCGAAGAAAAGCTAAACATTACGCAGCGTTTTTGGCGACGTCGAATGTTATCATTCCACAGAAAACTGAAAGCGGTTCAGTTTCCTCAATGCAAGTGCCACTCATGGATAGCGGCATGAGAGGTGAGTTTCGTTTTGACGACAATAGACATCATTGAGTTTTTGAAGCATTAAATTCTACGCGGTTTCTGATTCCCCATTGAACAATCCTATCGAGATCAGAAATTAATGAGCTAATCATACGCTGCCGTTCAAGTTCCACATCCGAAGAACATGGTTGTGAATATGAAAACGAATATGAGAAGTTGAGGGTACTGTCGTCAGCGAAACATTTTAATGGATTAGAAGTTTCAGAAAGGAGCATATTATGAATATAACGAAGAGAGTCGGAGACAAAACGGAGCCCTGGGGCACACCAGCATTGTATTGAACTTGTATTAAACAATTGACAGCAAACTGTGCCGCAAGTAAATTGGCCTTATCGAAGGAGCTGACAAAAGGGATGTTATTGAAGACGAGCGTTAGAACCGAGGACGAGGTGGTGTTTCGTATGTTTTTTTTTTTACAAATGACCAACCAATTTTACTACCTTTGGGACTTTGCAGTATTTTTTTCCGTAATTTTTGGTCATGTAAAAATTTGGTTCGTCGAATATGCACGTTAAAGGTCTTTCTAGATTGTTGAGACTTTTTCCGGTTTTCCTCAATAGGGTTGGCTTTATAACAACTGAAGCTTACTTCTCTAACCCTAATAGCCTTTTTACAGCTCGAATCAAACCATGAGTTTTCTTTGGGTTTGATAGATTTTATCTTATACGGGATATAATTTCTCATTCCACAAAGAATTAAATTTGTGATCATATCTGCACTGGCGTCTACATAACTATCGAGGAAGCATAGTGACCAGTTAAAGCTCCTTATAAAATCGCTGAGACCGTCCCAGTTGGCTTTCTCATATTGCCAATCGATTCTCTTGGGAGTTTTTTCTCTAACTGGATTTTGTTGGCATGAGCAATTTGCAGATATGACACAATGGTCCGACGCGACGTGCCTAGAGGCGACAATACACTTACTGTGTATTTATCAGGGTCACGATTTGACCTGTAACGTCAGGGAACCGAGTTGGCTGATCAACAAGCTGAGTCAGTTGGTTCAACTCAGCAAAGACCTCAACATACCTTCTTTCGGGTGTATTCTGGTCTGAAAAGCAAAGCCAATTGGAATTGTGTACATTAAAATCGCCCGCAATGACGATTTCAGTGTGAGGATAATGGAAAACAATTCTTTGGATGGAAAAGGACAGAGCATCAAACAGGTATGAATGATGTGCTTATTTGCCGAGAATTTAAAACACATGAAATTAAAATTTGTGTTTGTGCAGAAACCATATTGTACTTGGCGTTGGTACGCAACATGATTTCTTATGTAGACGGCCAGACCATGGTGGGAAAAGAATAAAGGCACTACGTTGTACCCATGCATATTAAATTCCGTAAATTTTTTGTTGGAAAAATTGAGAAGTTGAAGTAAAAATGGAATTTTTTTTGGAAAAATTGATAGAGTGGAAGTAAAAATGGAAGTAGGCTGGAAATATTTGACATTAAAATAAGGAAACTGGAAGGATCGCTTTCTTCCACTTTCGCTTTTGAGAATAACCTAAAGCGAAGACGGTCGAAATCGAAATATCGCTTTCAATATGATCCGCCGCGCTTTCCTGAATCGGCCCACTTGGTTTCACTTAATGACAAAACAGCTGGCCTGTTAATCGCAGTATAGACATAAGCAGCGCGAAAATTCTTCCTAAGCCTACGAATAAGCCATTCTTAGAAATGCAAAACTAATAAAAAACAATTCGGACAACAATCTAAGATGAGTGTCCATCTGGAATATCTCGAGAACGGAATAAGATATTCACTTCAGACTAATTTTAATTTACACATAAATACACAATACCAAATTGGTAAATATTAAAAAAAATCCAACAGACACTTTTTTTTTTTAACTAAGAAAAACAGTTAAAAAATAATTTTCGTCTCCAATATTTCAAGAATAAAAAATGATTCCGAGCCCAATCTATTTTTTTTTTTTAGATATAATGACGTAGTCAACAACTGGTATTTTTTTTTTAAAAATTCAATAAACAGTTTTTTTAGAGCAAAAAAAAACTGGAACAAAAACTTTTAAAAATTCTTAACAAATATTTTTCAACTCAAATATTTTGAAAAACAAACAATGATATCGATTTCAAATTTCTACTAAAAATATATACCTGTACCACCTAAATGTTGTGTAATTTTGAGATTTTTGAAATTACCCTTTAAAAAGTTAAAAATCAAAATGTTGCAAGATAAAACTTTTTAAAAATGTTTTAATTCGAAAAATTCTTACACTCAAAATTGCTACAAAATCGAAATTTTGAATATGACACTTAATTTGCCTTTTTATATTCTATGAAACCATGTTTTTTTTTAAGTACACTCCCCTGATTTCTGGTATTTTTGTTAGCCAATAGTCTGTTTTGAAATAATTAGGAAAAAAAATGTATATGTAAGATTCTTAGAATTTTGTAAGCTATTTACAAAACAATTATAAAAATTTTACTATTATAAATAGCTTAAGTACAAAATATAGGTATAGGTAATGTCACATTTTGCCCTGTATCTCTATATCTATACCTACCTATATACTGATTATCCAAAAACCGAAAGTTATTACACTATAAAAATATAAAATTATATAATTTATACTTCATTAACCACCTCTTAAGTAAATATATACACATGTATATATGGTTTTCAAGTGCACCAATGGGAAGTTACTAGTGTGGGTCGACCTCAGACTCATTTTAACTGTCGTTTTAGTGATGGTCGTTTCACAATAATATAAAATATAATTGTACATAAGTACATTTGCCAAAAATATAAGTTTCAACAAGAGATATTTTAGAGAGGTAGAGAAGGAGAATTTGCAAAAATATATGGAATCTAATCTAGGAGCTAATAACGGCGAGACATACATATGTCGTTGGATAGTTCAACAGTTACCGTCGTATCTTATTTTAATTCGCTGCTGTGGAAAAAAAATGTATCCGCTAGCTAAGGTTTTTGGTTTTTTTGCATATTAAAATTCTACAAAACACAATCTTTATTAGCCAATACCTTCTTTCACCCAGCGATTTTAATTGAGATGCAATAGTAAGTCTTATTGAAAATATAAAAAATACCTTTACGTTTTATTTGGTCGATTGTTTTTAATAGTCATTTTACGAAAACACAAGCTCATTTAAGAATTCTGAGTTCAGTTAAGAACTCAGAATACCAAAAAAAAACTTCCATAAATTATAGGTTGGTTCATGCAACAAAAAATCAAATGCACGAATGGATCGCACATAATAACTAGAATATAGCTAGACATTGACGTTGTATACATATTTATCTTCTCTTCTATATATATAAAAATGAATAGCTGTTCGTTTGTCTCGCTAAAACTCGAGAATGGCTGCACCGATTTGGCTTATTTTGACCTTGAAATACTTGTGGATGTTCAGGCAAGGTTTAAACGGTGAAAAACATAAACTATCTGTTTGCAGGTATACAAAACACTTCTGTTTCAGAAATACAAAAAAAATGTAAAAGTGTAAAAGTTTCAGTTGATTTTCGAAAAAATAAAATAAATTTAAGACGATTTATTATCATCAGTTTTATTGTTATTGTTTTAAAATGCCAAGGAGAAGACGACCTGACTAAGTCGTCGAAGCGAATCAGATGTGGGAACTCGCCAATGCTGTCCAAAGCTTATTTTGAAGCTCACATTAATGTGGAATATTGTAACTCCATCAATTCGAGAAAGTACCTGCATATGTATGTACACAAATATGTTAACAAAGGTAGCGACATGTCCATCTTTGCTTTAAATAATGGAAATGATGGAGTATCTTACCCATCTGAGGTCGCTATGTAAGCAGCAACGAAGCTTTTTGGTGCATATTTTCATTAGCTATCCACGAAAGACACCCTCTGTAGTCCATTTGGCAGTTCTTCTAGAAAGCGGACAACGAGTGTATTTCAATCAAGAGAACGCGGCAGATAGAGCGGCACGTCCACAATCGACCAGATTAACAAGCTTCTTCTCAATTTGTCAAACAGATGTTTTTTCTCGCACATTGCTGTATGCTGATATGCCACGCTATTGCACGGCGTGGAACGCATCAACGAGATCGTTTCAGCGTCGGAAACAAGGAACACCAGTTGAAGGACACCCAAATGTATTTACTTCAGATGCTCTAGGTCACATCTACACAGTACATCCAAATAACGATGAATGTTATTATCTTCGATTGTTATTGGTGAATGTTCGTGGTCGAACATCGTTTCAACAACTGAGAACAGTTGATGGATATTTGTGTGCGACTTACCGTGAGGCGTGTCAACTACTACAGTTGCTCGAGAACGATTCACGTTGGGATAATACGCTTAAGGATTCCGTTTTTAAATTCTCTGGATTCGCCTGGACTACCACCTCACAATTTACAATTAAAAGTAGGATCAGTTGTGATTATGCTGCGTAACTTTAATCAACCTCGACTCTGCAATTGAACGAGAATGGCTGTGAAAAACCTGATGAACAACGTCATCGAGGCCAAGATCATCAAGGGAAAATACAAAGGAGAAGATGTTTAGATCCCGCGTATACCGATGATTTCAACGGATTTGCCATTCGATATGAAGCGTCTACAATTTCCCATAAATAAGACAAGACCAGTCGTTGGAAGTTTGCGGAATCAAAGAAGAGTTTCCCTGTTTCGTGCATGGGCAATTATACGTCGCGTGCTCGCGAGTCGTAAAACCATCATCTTTATATATTTACGCACCACAAAAATAGCCAAAAAATTTAGTACGAAGTTAACCGAGCCATCTTCATTCGTTCGATTTCATCGATTAACGATCGTTCTATTTTATCGATCACATTCGATCAATTTTATCGATCGTCAAAAAATCTAAAAACACTTACAATATATTCGTTATTTCTTATTTAACAACCAAAATATTTACTAGAAATAATTTATTTGGCACAACAACGTTTGCCGGGTCAGCTAGTAATTTTATAAACAAGCTTATTGTAAAATTATGAAAAAAAATCAATGCTTCTGGAATATGACAAAAAAAGCGGTTATTAGTTAAAAAACCTGGTATGCTTTTCCAGATGCACGAAGTTTAATCAAAATCTTTAAAGCCGTTTTTGTTAAAATTTGATAAAACCGAAATCGTTGTATATCAGCTACCTGAAACTAAAATTTGAATTTTTTTTATAGGGAATTCACATAAAAATGCTTCCCACTAAATTTAAAGCAAATCCGTCAATTCGTTTAGGCTCTACCTCGATTTACATCAGGACGCATAGACAACTTGAACGGCGGACGTCTTGCCGAGAATCACTGTTTTAGATAAATCCTACTACGTTACATTTGTAATAATTTAAGACGTTTAAAATAAAATAATGTTTTCATGAGCGGATTCAAAGATCGGATTATATCCAGATAAAAATTAAGATCCACGTATATGACGATGCCTGATCGAATTCGGATTCAATTCGCTATGTAAACGTGGTATTCATCATCGTAAGTTTAGTTTTGACTAAAACCTAGAAATTTTTTGTTGGTACGCAAAAAAACTTTGAAGAACCTTCAATAATAAAATTTTGTAAGAAATCAGGAATCGTTGTCGAGAATTTTTTTATTTATTCTAGTACCGCCATTTTTGGTGCTAGAAAAAAATGGTCTTCTAGGCAAGAGAATCACTTCTAATTTTTTGGTTGCAGGTCGAGGTACAGACAGAATTGCGGGCCAAACTTCAAGTTCCCTACCATCGTAATGTGAGGTCTGATTATTACCTCGAGTTCGATTTGTTTATGGATTCATAACTTATCCCATAGTACCCAAGTATATCGCAAGTCAAACTTGTGTGGGAGGTAACGTTATTATTGGTACTACATTTGTTTTTTTTTACCAAAAATCGTTTTTTTTTTTGCTACTAAAATTAAAAAAATGTGTGGCCACCAGGCATACGTTATATTATCGAAGCCACGATTTCTCTATAAACATACAATATACATGGCTTTGATAAAATAACGTGTCTGGCGGCCGTGGGCTCTTACTCTATTATTTATATGTACTTGCATAACCATTTTTGTTTTTCCCACAAAAAATAGAATTCCGATAACGCAAAATTTCACAACTTTACGTACATGACTGGCGGTTTATTTGTAAGAAATAAGATAAATTGTTTCTCATACCAGAAAAATTCCTCTACTTCAATGTTTTTTATTCATTGCAAATATAACCTTCATTTAAGTCTCGTTCTTACAACTTTAAAAAGTCGAAAACTAAAACATCTACTTACGTCTCTTTAGGCGGCTCCTCTTCCTTTTGTAAAACTTTTCTCTTCGCTGAAGATCGCGTAGATTTTATGATTTCCGTTTTAACAGCAGTTTTACTAGCAACAAAACTTCTCAGTGCTTTGTTAGGCGACCCAATTTGATTAGTCTTTGATGTTTCGTCAATAGAACTGTAGAAAAATGTATATATCATTAATACAAAAACAAATACAAGCAAATGAAGCCTTACTCTATATCTTCCTTTTTAATTACAGCATCTTCATTTTCCTCGTTTTTGATCTCAATCGGTGGCAATTCGAAGCTGGTACTTTCTTTATCATTCCCGACCGATTTATTAATCTCAGTTGGTTCGGACTCTTTTTCAGTTTCAATTAATGCAATCTCTTCAACTACAGACTCCTCCGTTGTTTTTAAAGATGATTCTTCGTTGACTGCATTCGAAATTTTTTCTTCAGCAGATTGTTCTTCAGACGTGTCCTCAACTTGTAATGTGTCCATTTCATCATCGCTCACATCAAAGGTAGCAAGAATTTTGTAGTCATTTTTCTTAGTTTGGGGACTTGTGGCATTTGTTTTCTTTGCGAACTTCTTTTTCTCGGGTACGGCTTCTGCGGGTTCTTTCTTTTCTTTTTCACCACATTCATTTTCGCATTCAAATAACACAATCACTTCATCATCCTTACTTTGATTTTTAACACTAGAACTACTCTGAGTTCCCGACTCAGAACTCTGAACTTGTGTTGCTTTTTTAGCTTTTGATAATTTGTTGCCGAAGTACCAAGATTTGTCAGTTTTTGTAACTTTCGTTTCTTTTATCACAATTTTGGTTGTCGAGTCAGCATCTGCTACTGTGGTATTCTTGGACATATTTACAAGTTTTGAGGGTTCATTAACTTGGATATAATCTGGACTCCTTGCGAACAATTTCACTCTCTTAAGAGGTGGCAAAGTTGAATCGTCCTTAATTTTAACAAACCCATGATGTGAAGACAGGGCTGGGTTTAAATATTCAAATGAATGGCGCGGACCCAATTTTACAGAATTCGATCGTTTTAATATAACTCCTGGTTTGAGTTTAGTTTGTTTTGGCACCGAAGGTGGAGGAAGTTCCATTTTTACGGATTCTGTTGGTGCTAAGGTCTTGCTGGGCACCTTTTTTCGCTGTGAAGTAGAAGCCATGGCATCATGCGATTGTTGATTGACTTCTGGATATGGTTCATCCATGTGGAATCCTTCGTCCACTATCATTATGTCGTCTACCATTTCTACGTTTTTTGCACAATTCAAACTTTGTTTCCGTTTACTTCTGTGCATGCGCATCATAGCTTCTCGTTGACGATTCAGCGTCGCCAGCATCGCTTCGTTGCTATTTGAGTTTTCCCCGACACCAGGATACACAGCTGGATCAAGTTGAACCCCAAAGCTGGGAGTTTCTTTATTCGCCGAGGCTGTTTGCAATGAGTGACTGTCGTTACTATCATCCGATACAACTATAACTGGATGTATATATTTTTGATCTGGCACAAGAGTGTTGCCGGATTTCTTGCGCATGGCAGAACTTTTCATATGGCGTTTCAATGGTCGATGTTTTCGAATGGATGCTTCCTCTTCAGTGGCAGGAACAGTGATAATTTGGACTGATGTCTCAGCCGGCAGTTTGTAGGACATGGTAGTTGGAGGTGGTTCGGTTGTCTCTGGAGGAATGGTTATGTGATAGGTTTGTTGCCGCATCGTAATTGGAAGCGGTGCAATAAGGGGACCAAGAATTTGTATAAGATCAGTGTCTTGCATAAGATTAGTATCCTCGATGATGTCGTTGAAATTGGTGTTTTTAAGGCGTTGTATTTGAATGTCAAGTGTTTGACTATTGTATGGCCATTTCAAGGCTTTCAAAATCAACTTTAGGAGATCTACATCTTTGATAATACTGCCCAGTGGCATACTTTGTCCTAAGGCATTAGGATTTCCTGTCACCACTGGATGAATTTCAACGTTTTGTGGTATTGTAGGAGCCTCGGAAATATGCCTCAGTGGAGAAGTTGGATTAATTTTGGGTTTCAGTGGCGGAAGTTGCCTTATGGGAGGATGTTTTAATGTTACTGTTGTGGTACTAGTTTGTGGGTGAGGAATTTGAACAATTTGATTAGGCTCTAGCGTACTTGGAATAATTTTGCGCTTTTTAGGCATTCGATGTACAATTGTAAGTGGAACTTGAACAAGTGGACTGCTGGTCACAGCATTTCGATTTAAATGATCGGGACTAAATGCCATTCCCATTGAATCTCTCTTGCTTTGCGCTACTTGCAATTTTTTCTTGATATCCTTTGTCAGAGGGTCTGACATCGTAATATCAACGACAACTTCCTCGGCTGGTTTGCTTTTCAAAATTGTTGGTGATGATTTAATGATAAAGCCACTTTTTTTTTCAACTGGCTATAATTACATTTAATAAAAAAAAAAATATATACATAAAAGTTAATTACATTTTAACTATTGAAAAAATCTTTATACAATTCTTACTTTTGGAGATCTATTTGCAAGGAAATCTTTGAAAAGATTCTCGCTTCGCTTGGCAACAACTTGAAGGAATTCAACGGCCATTAGTTTGTCAAAGCATTTTCTGCATATTGTTTTCGGTAGTGGGTCATCTTCTGAAATCTAAAGAAATTCTTATTTAATTAAGTTTATTAATTTTTGTATTGCTTAGCTTTAAAATTAATTTAAAAAAATTGTTATCACTTTTTATAATTTGTTTAAAAGAAAGATTATATATCGTTGAATGTGTTTTATGTTAGAATTGGTAAAGTCCGCTGTGCCATTATCCTGGCTGACGATTTATTTATAGATATTTTATTGTTTAGTTGAGAAACAAACTTGCATTCAAACAAACTTGCAATCATAAAACGAAATTCGCAATCTTTTTAAAAGGAAAAGATGAGGCGCTATATTTTCATGGTAAGAAGAGGCCAGTTTTTTGGGTTGCTCTAGCCAGGGAGACAACCAAGGATGGGACTTCACGACCATTGAGAAAATCTTTAATTATTGGCATGATTTTTTTTCTTTTTTATGGGTTCATGGTTCCAAGAATCAACCCTATGAACGATATGAGCAAGGTCTCCCGCAAAGAAATAATCAATTAGTTTTTATTTTTTACTTTTGTTACACATACACCTGCATGCAAAATAAAAGCAGTGTCACCTTCCCAACAAAATATACTAGTAGAAATTGAAATACTTTTTTGGTACAAGAATATTTTTTATCTTACGTTTCCAGAAAAAAAAATCAATAACATAACATTGCCAAAAGAATGCAGTTTGCCAAGACCCATTTTTACAGGCCGTTTCAGGATTGGCGGAATATCTTATGGACGGATAAAAGTAAAATCGTCCTGTATGACAATATGGTTTCAGTGAACATGTGCGACTTCCACCAAATGTTTAATATGTGCCTAGGTATGCGCGAAAACCGTAAAACATGGTGCCTCTAGAATAATAGTAGAGGGTTCCTTCTCATACCATGATGTAGGATCCTAATCTGAATAAATGGTGCGATATAACAGCATGGACACGTGGATATTCTCCGGGGAACCATCCCGTACGGAGGAGACTAAATGTTGTTAGCTACAAGAGCAAGTTAGTGCGATCCAGTCTAGCATTTTATTTATAATTTATAATAAAAAAATAAAATAAATTGAGTGGCGCAACGGCTCGAGAAGAACCAGGGCCTAGTGTCAAACAACTTGCAAACATTCCTGTGTGCGAGTGTCGATAGGAATGGAAGGAACCTACAATTTTATGCCGAATCCGAACGGCTAGACGAGAAGTATAAATAAATGTATACGACTTAGAGAAAAGGACTCCATTTCCAGGTCTTCAGTATCAAGTTTGCAGGAAATTCCAAGATATAGCATGATTAAAGAGTATATCTTCGAGAAAAACTTCAGAACGGAGTTAAATAGCAAGAAAGAGTGGGTAGGCGAAACAGTGAATTACTTTTTTAATGCAAATGTCATCAATTGGTACACTGATGGATCGATAACGTCTCAAGGGACTAGTGCAAGAATTTTTTCACTAAGAACCAAACTTTTGTCAGTGGGGCAGTCCAATCGCATTTTGAGGCGGAGGTAAATGCTATAGGAAAATGTGCCGAACGACATCTCGAAAGAAACTGCTGCAACTAAAACATTGTCATCATGTCTAACTCCCAAGCGGTACTCAAGGCATTAAACTTGTACGCCATTAGTTCTAAACTAGTATGGGACTAGTATAGGACCAACGACACCCCTAACGGGCCCTGGACACTATTGTGGTATAGGAGAAAATGTTATTGAAAACTTAAATCAAAACAGAAGAGGAGTCATAAAGGTCAAGACTATGAACATAAGTTCCAAAGCTGAGGCAAAATCCAAAATGCTTCTTGGCAGCTACAACCAAAAACAAATAAAAGTAAAACTTATTCAAATCAAATTGAATGAAATATTTACTTATATAGAAAGTTTGTATCGAAAAAGAGCATCATAATACCTGGGGCCACAAATTTACTCTTACAGATGTGCACAAACAAATGAGTATGTTGTAAAGGTAGACGTTAATGGCCGGGTCTGGCGTTCTTTGTTAAAATTTACAAACAAAATTTGACCGCCGCGTTTTTTCTTTGCTGGTGAGTGGTTGACTGCCACACCGCGTTCTGTTTGACCCGGGCTTAAGGCAGGTAGCGATTAAATTTCATTCATTGTGTGAACATTTAGGAACAAGATTTGGACCACAGATTTCTAATTAGCCCGAAAATACTTTTCTCTAACTGGAAGCAATTTTTTTTAACTTTATTTTGCTTATTTGAGACAAACAATTATGTTCTACTTTTTTCTCTGCATAAATTGTCACACAAGTTCTTAAGCATAGTACATAGAACGCTTTTACACAAGGAAACTGAGTTGCCAATCTAGTTTGCAGGCGAGAAGGGTGTTAGGGGAGATTTGTTTCGTTCCCTTTACGCCCTTCTCGCCTAAAAATTAAAAATTGCTAGCAACTCAGTTTCCTTGTGTGAAAGGAGACATACTTCCTCGTGAAGTGAACATGCGCCTGTGGATAATGTGAACCTTTGACATTTATCACTGGTACATACTAGTGAATGCGTTCTGAACAATTGACGTTTGAAACCCCAATGCATCAACTGCCTAGCACAAAATAGCTTTGTTCAGTGACGTTGTTCCGAAAAGTTTGGAACAGTTTAGAACAGAAAAGTGCAAGGTTTTGCTGTTCAATGAGAATTTTCTGTTCTAAACTGTTCTGATTTGCTGTTCAGTGAGGATGTTCCAACAGTTTGGAACAGAATAGAACAGGATTTTCTGTTCTTACTTGAGGTCTGTTTAATGAATCTGTTCTAAACAGAAAAGTACAGAAAAGAACAGAAAAGTACAAGATTGTGTGTTCCATGAGTAAAAACCATGCACTCAGCTGTCCTACCTTCTGTCACTTGTGTGTTCCATGAAGTTTTTCAGAACAGATGAGAACAATATTTTCTGCACCTACTTTTTATGTGGTGCAAGTGCGTGACAAACGTCAAAGAACAGCTGACTGATTTCTGTCAGCAGTGAGCATGAAAACAAAACAAGTTTTAATTGTGGTTAAATATTGCACAAAGTGGTAGAAAATGTACATATTTGAATGAAGTTAATTAAACCTCAAATCAACTTGTATTTTTCAAAGATCTATCTGAAGGTATAGATTACCGATTGTATTGAAAGGAAAAAATAATAACTGCATGAATTTAAAAAAAAAATTGTTTTGCTTAACAAAAGCGACGAGTATGCCTATGCAATGTAGTTCATAGTAATGAAATTACAATTTAAATAAAATCCTTTTACACTGTGATTATTTTGGCTCTTTTGGTCTATTTGTAAAAAATGCGAATAAAAACAATATTATTCTATTATTTTCTTCAGGGGTTATATATTTTTTTTTCAATTTGATTGTTAAAAAAAACTACATACTCTGCTTCTTATATCCTACTATTGCATCATTCCCGGAGGCGGCACTGACGCAAAATTGAACATAAAAACAAATAAATAATAAATTAAGAACAATCTAGCTAAAAATAATCAAATACAAAATTAACAATGACACTTATACCTTTCACTCAGGAACTTTTATTAAATTTAATAAAAGTGGGATATAAGTAGCAGTATGTAGTTTTTTAACAATCAAATTGAAGAAATATATAACCCCTGCACAAGTGAGGAATACTCATCAAACGTTGGGAAAATAATGGAATAATACTGTTTTTATTCGCATTTTTTACAAATAGACCAAAAGAGCCTAGAGAAAAGTTACACAAAAAAATTGGTCAAATAAAATGCTTTTAAATCATACATCTTTGCGATATTAAAATTTAATAGTTTATTTTTTTTTTTTTTAAATAAATAAAATGTTTCATTCGGTTCGGTCTCTATTCGGTTTGTATTCGGCTGTGCCTGATATGTGTGAAACGATAAAACGGCAAAAATAAAAACCTAATAGAACCCTTATAGCACCGAACGATCCCTCGACATGAATCTGTTTCATTCCATTTAAAACGGCACGTATTCGGGTCTAACGCACAAAAAGTAAACGTAGCGTTCACATATTCGGTTCGTTTTCGGTTTTTCTGATTTTTTTTTTAATACATTTTATTTAATTTGAATTATCAGTGAGCACAAACCGAATGTGAACCGTCTGTGTGACAGAACGAACCGAATGAAACCGAATGTGTGTGAAACAAGCCTAATTCAGGTATGCAGAAACAGTATGAATAAATAATCGTGCTTGAAATATATAAACTTGGACGCTTCGTTGGTTGAATCTCACAGTCAAATTTAACAGTTTTTATTTTTTGTCTCTTATTGGCCGCGATCGGAAACCTATGCGATAGCCTATCTAAAGGTCGATTCACAATGCAACGAGTAAAGGCTCTCCCAAAACAATGCGAAACATTCGTTGCGGCGAAGAAACATTCGTCAGTCAAAATGAATTCATATATTTCTCAGTCATAGTCATAAAATCGTTGCCCAATTAACAATGCGATGAGTTTCTTGACGACGAGTTTTTTAACAGCGTTAAATTATTTATTGTTTTTGTTCTTGCTGTGCAGTGTACGTTCAAAATAATGAAAAAACTGAAATTACTTTTATTATTTAATGTCGGTTTCGAGTGGACGATTCGGAGTTACTTTTTCTACTCCAAATTTTCCATATTCGATAGGAATGGAACAGAAACAGTGAAAATGGAGTAACTCCGTACGGCATAAATATTATAACTGTGTTTGTACATGGCTGGGCTGGGGAAACGATGTTGGGCTAAAAATTAAAACAATCACCTCTATTGCGATTTGCGATTGTTGATTGATAAATATTGAAATTCGATATTAAACCACCCAATCGAAACAAGTTTTGGTCATTGGGAATAATGCAGAACGTTGTGAATTATAAAAAAATTGACAGATATCAATGAATAGTTGATCACATTTTCAGTAAATTGAGTTTAAAATATTTAATATCAATATTTATCAACTCAATCAACAATCGCAATAGGGGTGAATACAACATTATAATATTGTCAACACAAATAGATCTATAAATATAATTCCATTGTCAACAAAATTAATTTTTTTTGTTAATTTCCGCTTATCTGTTGTTTTCTTTATTCTTTTCTACAATTTCACAAAATTCACCATCAGTCAAATATAAAAAACGTCGACGAGAGCGTCTTTTTTTTCCAATTTTCCCAACTTTGGCGTGACGACGAGAAACGTTTCATTGTGCATACTCTGGCGTTCCCTTGTATACTTACATGGTTTGCAATCGGTTTGCCAACTACGACAAGCTCTCGTCACGCTTACGTTGCGTTTTCTCGTCTTATTGTGAATCGATCTTAAGATAGTTTCGTATTCATAGGTATTCGAACTGGTTATTTTTGAAATTTCGCTTGGGATACAAACGTATATCTACCAACATTTTTCAGAAAGCATGGATAGCTATCCAACAGCAAAAGGTGTTTTGTCGTCAGCTGTTTTTACACGGGATTCCAACAACACGAACCTATCTGGGTAGATCTACATAGGTTTCCGATCGCGGCAATTACTGTACGAAATAAAACAATACACTCATTTTTTTGACACATTCACAGGCATTGCAAAAGATACGAAATGAATAATTTGATGGTGTTTTCGATTGGTAAATTTAGATTTCAATCAAAAAATTGATTTATTTCGTGGTGAATCGAACGCCAATTCAAATTGATTTATTTGTGTCATTGTATTCGTGTAATTTTATGTATGTTTCATAACATCACAAAACTCGTCTTCACTTGATGCACTTTCAGAAGAAAACAATGAGCTTCATGAATTTACCAATTAATTTTTAACAGCTTCCATATTATATCAGAAACGCTTCCCTTTATATTTAGAACACAATTTTTATTAACCGAAATAAAATCAAACAATACAAAAAATTTTGTAAAGTGACAACTTAAAATTGTATTGGTATTAGTGTAGGAGGGGTAAATCTACCGAAAAATCTAGATCTGCAAATTTGATTTTAAATCAAAAAACAAATCAATATCCTACCTATTTGCCCATTGGAATGTAAAATCTGCGTTTTGACAGATTTAAATCAAAAACAAATTGATATTTTTTACCAATCGAAAACACCATTAAACAGAGATGTAATCAAAACGAAATGTTTGATCAGCAAAAAGTTTCTTATGAGAGAAAGTGAAAAGGGAGTTTATTGAATTTTTTAAAAATTGATATAGGTATAGAAAAAAATCCCTGACCGCTTCCCGAATTCCCTGACTTTCCCTGACCAAATTTTGTTCCCTCACTTTCCAATTTAGCGGACACCATGAATTGTGAACTATATCCAACCCAATTAGAATTTCTAATCAAGAATTGTTGGACATTTTGTTACCCGTTTCCTATTTGGAAGTTCGGAGTAGGTACACTCGTGTTTTACATTTAACTTTCTGTGTGGTAGAAAATAATTTTTATTTGACGATTCACCTATGTATACAGAAACCAAGCCCCAGAATTGAGTAGAAGCATCTTGAAATGCTCTATTGTTTTGAATTTAAAAACATAAGTTTTGTGAATGGATTTAAATCTTTGAATAGCAATTATTCACCTTCATTATAATTTTAAAAATCAGTGAGAAATAATTGTTGTTTCTAAGTTTGGCAAATACCTACATATAAGGTGGTCACTCACAAAAGGTTACTGTAAAGCATTTAGAAAATCGAAAATTGCGCTGGCTGTTCGCAACAAAAATCAGAACTACACAATAAACCATTCTACCTGTCATTAATGGTGAAGTTGTAGTTTTCGCAAACTGCCAGCGCAGTTTTCGATGGTGATCCGTCCATAAAGGTTTTTTATCTTTGCTCTTCCTTGGATTCCGGCTTGCCTGGCACCTCTCCTTACGGTTTATGGGCTGATATCGATTCCTTGAATAACTAGGTACTAGGTTCTGTTTTATTTGTACGGTATTGCCAAATGTTCTAGTGATAGCGGATCTTCCGATAATCGTGCCTTAACCCGATTCGGCTCTCGCTTTCTTACAGAGGGTCGGCTTTTTGATATAATATCCAACATTTGTCTGTACTTGCTCAAAGTACTTACGGAATATTTCAGCTTTATGGAGTTTTCTCGACGTACATGGAGCTCTGCAATAGCTTTTTGATGTTTCATTTTAGGATCGGGCTACTTTCCTTAATTTATTTACCTTTTTAATGGAATTGTGATACATTTTCTCAATTTCCAGGAAAGGTCAAAAAATTACTTACTCAGAAGACAAAAATTCTATACCTTATTTAACTACGTTTACTGTTTTATATTTATTTTGCAAAACAAGAAGTTAAATTATAAACTTATTCATTACAACTTGTCTACTGTAAGGAACTCACAAAACTGATCGAATGGACTTCGTTGCATGGTTTTTTTATAACGGTATTTCCGATAAGATGAAATTGACATTCGGAAAGCATTCTGCATAAATTGTCAAGGAAAATACCATATTCAAAAATTCTTAAATGCTTTGCAGTAACGTTTTGTGATTTTTTTTCCAAACAATAATATAACTTACGATCGAATATTTGAGTGAGTGTATGTATGTTATATGTATTCATATTTAAAGTAAATGGAGAACACAATTTTTTTAATCTGTAAACTACAAACGCATTTAATAAAATGGTTTAAGTTTGTTAAGTAGGTATAAATGCGTAAGAATAGGGAGGTAGGTAGATATCTCGGTAATTTTTCAAATAAAATTGTATGATTGGTTTTGTGTTTGGTGAAATGATGCCTCTGCCTTAGCAATGTCCCTATCTATTGTAAGAATGCATTTAGAGTTAATAATATTAAACAAATACCTATTTAAAAATATATCTACATACATAGGAGATATTACCTATCTTAAATCAAGTTGTTTTTGTCGCTTAAAGTTTAACAGTATTTGTGAGTCTAAATAATAAATTTATCAAAAATGTAACATATTGGCACAACTCACACACATATTAAGTAGGTATCACTACTTTAATAGGTAGGCACTTTATACTTCAAGCTTTCAAATACTAAAGTAAAATCTATACGACTTGCTCCCCAAAACAGGCTTTTCAACTCTCATTGCAAAATAAAAACAATAAAAATGCATCGCACAAAAAACACATCAGACAGCATAGCTGCAAATAAGCAAAACACAAACATTGGTTTATTAAGGTATATTGCTCCTTGAACACCTACATACCCACCTTCTAAGTTCCTACATAGGTAGGTGGGTACTTAAAGATAGGTAATTTATTTTCCAAATTGTAAATAGAAATCTATTTTAAAATGTGTGTTAATTTCTATGTTGATACTTATAAATATATTCTACTCCCCCTGAATAAACATAGCAGTACCAATAACAAACTATTATTATTTTTCAAATTTGGCGGACAATTTTTAAATCAAAACAAACCCTAGTTAACTGGAAGCAGCATGTAATTAGGTGGATATGGTCAAAATTCAAATCCATTTCTCCCCAAAAGGCCATCAATGAACTCATGGTGTTTGGCATTGAACTTTAACGCTCTAATTGAGTGTAGAGTAGTGTATTCATCTCCCATTTATGCTTCCATTCCAGCATTATGTAAATGTGACGACAACAGAACAGACCGGGCCAAGCAAATACAATCAAAGGCAAGATTCAAAATGCACTTTTTGCATTTAGTAAAACTCGTTGGTTCTCAGATGTATAGAAGTATTTAATACCTATAAAAAGAGGAGTGCAGTGTTGCTGTTGAAGCAGTAGATCCCATATTATTATTATATTGCTCACGCGGTGCAGGTTTGTATTTGTGTGTATTGACAACAAACACACAGATCTTTCTAATAAAAAGGAAAGAAAAACAAATTTGTATAAGTATCAGCAACATCCACTTTCACACAAAAAAAAAGTATTTTTGGATTCACAGCACCTACTGAAATGTAAACCTCGCTGCTTCCCCCACACCCTTAGCAGAACAACGAACAGAAAAAATCAACTAGGTTACATACAATTACATATTGGCGCGCACCACCCCCAAAAGCCCTGGAGCCCCATAGGCTACGTGCAAAATAATGAAAAACATCTCCTCTCAATGTAAACGAACTACAAGAATATCCTTGTTAGAGATATCCTTGTTCCTAGCACCCATGCCGATTTTTCTAGTTCCATTGCCACCATCCTTATCCACCCTCTTAATGACCATGCCTATAAACAACATTAGAGATTAGATAGATACTCCACCTATGTGCTATACTCACTTCCAGATGTAGGAACTTTTCCAGAATCGATTTCAAGCCAATTTTTTTGAATATCCCGATGTATTGGTCTTCAAATCTGGGTCTTTTAGTTTTGGAGTTAGAAGTACACACGCGACAATAATGTTGAATCGAGTCTTTTCTATTCATTTTATTTTCCTCCATATTCGTCGACGTATTCGTTGTCATTTGTTAGGTAAATATTATATTTTTGATTTTTGTTGTTTGATGGTGGAAGAGTAGAAAGTAATCAACTTAACTTGAACACTTATTATTCAGTTGTTTCATTATGCCCACAAATCACTTTTGTAGGTACTTAGTACTTTATAAATAGATTAATCCAAATGTTTATATTGTTTTGTTGTAATTTTCCTGAGGTTTTCTGCGCTATTTTTCTTTTCCTGTTGTGCTTCTGGCGATAGCAAATTTTTCAACTTCGTTCTTCAAGAGATCACACAAAAAACTAACACGAGTTTGTTGGGAGTGCTCGGTTTGCATGTGAAAACGTATACGCACACAGCTTTGTTGATAAAATATTCAGATTCCGAATCATTTTATTAACACTCACACACATTTATTTCACCAACAAAATGACTTGCTGACAAAATTCATGCAAAGAGGAAGTTTTTTTTTGTTGCTCTTTAATGTTTTTTTTTGCTATTCTGTTGTTTGTGGGAGTGTGAGTGAAAGTGTGTACATGACTTCTTGGTTGAAATTTGAATTTAAATAACAGATTTGGTGGATAAATACAATCTATAGGAAACCAAAGAAATTTGTTTGTGATTTAAGTTTCTTTTTGTCATCCACTTGAGACTTCTTAATTTATAGTTGGATGTATTAGATTAGGTAGTTTAGAATTATATAAATGTACTTGTACATACTCATCTACGTATTTATATGGATGTAACAACTAAACATCTAAATCACTTGTGTAGTGGTAGAAGTTTTGCTTGAGGGAGGAGAGTTGAGAAAGATAAATTACAAAATGAGAGCATATTCAGCGCATTTATTTTTAAGACTGTGTCTGTGGCTGTTGGTCCTATATCAAGAAAAATACCAAAACGAATACTTCGAAACAAATTAAAGGAGAATTATTTTGAATAGATATCAGTTTTGGTGAATAAAAAATGAGTAACTGGCCTAGTATGAGTGGTATCTTGTGATTTTTTGTATGCATTTTGAATGTTTAATGTTTTGGAGTAGGGTAGGTAGGTATTTGAAAATATTTTTTTTTGTAATACAACGGTAATCCACAGAAATATAAATTGTAAATAAATGTATGTATAGGTATATGAATGTGTTTTTCGATTTGTATGTAGGGATAGGAATTTAAGAATAAATATACCTAGTACCTAACTGAATTAAAATGTAGGTATTTGTCATTAATTATAGATGCATATGTATGCCAGTTTATCACTACATTTAAAACGCACACCAACACAGAATTGGTAATGTTATTTTTAAACGGTTCAAAGCAACCTAAATAATTTTGAGCAAGGCAACACGACACGACACCAAGCGGTGAATAGCAAAACAGTCTGTGCTTGTAAGTAATAATTTAGAACTGCCTACGAACCATTGAATAAATATATATAGAAGGTGACACTCCACAACTCAAAGCGCTGTAACTTTCTCGTAGTAAATAGGAAAAAATAAATAGTTCTCAAAAGGACATTTAATTATTTAATTGTTCCTTTTTGTAAGGTAACCATAGCGATATTACTTCAATATTTAGACTTGTTTTGAAATTTGTCTACAATCAGCTTGAGAAAGGAAATTTTAGTTTTATTTAGGAGCGGAAAGGTTGTACTTCTTGTTTCTTTTCGTTGTCATGACGATTTTATTCAATATTAATTTAGTTTTTTAATTTAATAGTATAGGAATGAAAAAAAAAGATATACGTATTTGCTTTCAGATTCAGATTATTTTACGTACATTTGTGTATACATATGTATATGTAGTGGTACCTTTTTTTGCTAGTAATATTAATTTATTTAGTATAGTTTGTAAGCTTTTTATCGGGTATTTTTCATAAGGAACAAAGTTTGTTTTTGATATCGTTAAGGCAGTTAGGGAGCAAGGACTAGAGAGTTCATTTTTGATAAAAGAAGGCCTTTGGTAAGGCCTAATAAATAACCTAAGTTTTCGACCTCGAACGGCGACCGCTTCATGGTCAAAAATCAGAAAAACCGCGATTTTTTCGCGCTTTTTTCAGTTAGTGGTGATTTTAGTCCTAAATAACTAATTTTAAATAACGCATTGTTCTACGATTTCAAAGTAACTTTTTTTGCTTCAACTTGAAACTTAGGTCAACTCTGTAAGACAATGCTTTCCAAAATACAATAATTCAAAATCTAGGGATACACAATTTAATATAGGCAACAAGTAATCAAACAGTATAATGGAAAATAAAGAATGGAGGGGGGTCTATATACCGCCGTTTAGATGGGAGGGGCAATTGTCTAAAAAAAATGACAATAAGTGGTAACAACACTATTGAAAAACAATAGTTACACCTAAAATATTCTCCAATAGCTTATCTGAAAGTTTTGAGTTTGGAAATTAATTTTTCAAAAAATATCGATTAAAATAACTTTATTTAAAAAGAAAATTCAAGAATGGATGTCTGGGTTTCAGATAAGCTATAGGAGAATATTGTAAGTGTTACCATTGTTTTTTAAAAGTGTTGTTTTTATCTTAAGTCATTTTTTTAGATAATTGCCTCTCCCATCTTAACGGGGGTATATAGACCGCCCTCCCGGTATGATTGTCCTATTATTTTGGCTCAACCTACAAGTTCCAGTGCTTTGATAAGTTTATGTCAACCATTCTTTATTTTCCATTATACTTTTTATATTAAATTTTGTATCGCTAGATTTTGAATTGTTTTATTTTGGAAACCATTGGATCTACAGAGTTGACTTTGGTCTCAAGTTGAAGCACATAAAGTTTCTTTGAAATCGTAGAACATTGTTTTTATTTAAAATTACTTCTTTCGGACTAAAATCGCCAGTAACTGAAAAATGCACGAAAAAATCGCTTTTTTTTTATTTTTTACCATGAAGCGGTCGCCGCTGGAGGTCGAAAAGTTAGGTTATTTATTAGGTCAATATCCTGTACAACTCAGCAAAAATCAGAAACACGTATGTGAATGTCAATGAACAATTTGCGTTTTCTTTTTTATTTATTTTATTTTTAAGTCAATACGCAATTAACATTTTCTGGTTTTATCATTCGCATTTAAAAAATAATTATTTTAAGGGCTCTCCCAAACCAACGCCGAGCATTTGCTATGCAGGGCCAATCATTCACAATGATACACAAAATGACAAATAAATATAATGCTAAACAACAACAAAAACTGCCGTCAGCGAATGTTCCGCGCCGCTTTCGCGTTGGTTTGGGAGAGCTTTTGCTCTTTTTTTTGCCCGAAATTTTAAGGCATGTAATTTAATGTAAGCCAAAAAATTTCTAAAAAATTGAATGCCAAATAAAAAAGAACAAACTGCAGAGTAAAAAAATGCATAACAACAAAATGCCAAATAAAACTAGCAAAACAACAGCATGCCAAAAAATTAATTGCAAAACTTCAAAAAGCCAATTAAATAAAGAAGATAATAAAAATTCCACAAGAAAAAATTCGAAATTAAGATTTGGCAAATCATTAAACCGGCGAAACGTTGTTTTCAAAATGTTAAATGCGAATCGAAAAACGGTCCAATGACCTTCCACCAATCGTTAATTTGCTAAACAATTCTGGTGATACATACATATATCATACCCCTTATTTTAATATTTTCTCTGGGCAACTATTTCAGAATATGTTCTTCACTGTACCTACGTGCTTTGGTAATAATTCCAGAGGACTTTCACCTCCTCTAAAAAAACCCTTCGGTCATACTTACCTTTTTTATTTTAGTTTTTATAAAAAATAAAACATTTAATCCATACCATTTATTCATCAACAGACCAATCAGTTTAAACGGTTAACGGTAGTTAAGGTATACAATTTTGCAAATGCGACTAACCTGTTATAAGGCTGGTTCCTACCAATAATTTCTTTTAATAGCTTGTGTCTGAGACTCAAAAGTTTTTTGACAAACGTCATTATTTATTAATTAAAATATTCTATTTGTTATACTTGTTTAAACTCAATTTAATTTCCTATTTCTTCATGTTAAATACCTACTTGTCATACATACTGTACATTTCTTAAAACCATTATTTTCTTATGAACTTAAAATTGTTTCTGTGATCTATTTATGATTTTATTTTTAATAAAGGATTGTTTTTGTCTTTATGTATATATAATATGGAGTGCTCGTTTCTATCCCTAATGCATTTTAGTACTTGAGCCTGTGATAGGGGGCGTGATTTCAATACAGAGAGGGTATTTTGACAGCTGGCAGCTATGATGGTGTTGTTGTAAAATCCCTCTATATATTGAGAATTGAATTAACGCATTGATAACCGCGCCCCTATGATGGTTACGTTTCTGGAATCTAAACGAGCACCCCATATTATATGTACTCAAAGGTTTTTGTTTATTTTTGTTACAATTGTGTTTAAATTTAGATAATTTTTAAAAACTAAAAAAACATCCAGTGAGGCATTATTTCGTCGAAAAAAGCATTATTTTTTCAAATGAGGCATGATTTTGCCTAAACGAGTTGGCAACTCTGGGTGGGTTGAGTTTCACTCATCTAATCTCTTATCTAAGAGAGTCTGCAAAATCATGTGCAGGCTCGATCTAGTCTAAGAGCCCACAGCAAATTTTGGGGTGCGAAAGTGAACCAATAAAAAATTATATGAGTCGAAAGGTGTGTTAAAGATAATAAAAGAAATGTATGTCTTGCAGTCCCCGGTGGCGGCTGTAAGGTGGGAGGGGCAATTTTCTAAAAAATTGACTAAGAAGAGAAAACAAATTATTAAAAAACAACGGTAATATGTACAATGCCCTGTTTTATTTTTTTGAAAGGCCAGAAGTCCCTTCTTTCATTTACTTTTTAAATAAAGTTCTTTCAATTAATATTTTTTGAAATATTAATGTTTGAACTCAAAATTTTGAAAAAAAAAATTTAAAAAATGGTAAGAAATATTTTTTTCGTAAAATTTCACGTAATTAAGTACTAGTTTTGTTCAATTCAATGCCCTTATCAATTTGTAGTCAAAAACTTAAAACCGGATGGTTCTAGGACTTTTACTTTTTAAGATATTAAAAAGTAAATGAACCAGCTTTTTCATAAAAATAAGACAAATCCGGCTAAATTATCATTTCAGCAGTTAAAATAGGACAAACATGCGGAAAAAAATTCTTAAATTTTTGAAACTTGGTGGGAATGTCGGATTAACCATAAGAATAATGAATTATGAATGCTACGAACCGCCTCCATTGTATATAAATATCTATGTTCTATCATTGAATAAATATATATAGAAGTGACACTCGGGAGAATGACCACTGGCTGCTAGCTTGGCGATAGTGTCGCTTAAATAAATGTCCCTTATATTGTGAGAGAGGGAATTTTCTCAATAATTCTCATTTTATTTGTTTTTAAAAATTCCTATGGAAACGATTCTTGGTATAAGTTTTTTTTTTTTTGAAACTCAAATTTATTTAACACATATATAGGCTCTCCCAAACCAATGCGGAATATTCGCTGCGGCGAAGAAACATTCGCATGTCAAAATTTATTTACATGGTGATATATGAGAGTGCCCACACCAACGTGCAACGCGGCGAAGAAACATATGAATTAATTTTGACTGACGAATGTTTCTTCGCCGCAACGAATGTTTCGCATTGGTTTGGGAGAGCCTTAAGGATGTGTATATGAATGTAAACGAATTTTGTGTTGCTTAATTTTGTTTGAAAACCTGATTTTTTATTGAATTGTGTAGAATTCAATTTGTAGTTAAACTCAGATCAGGGGATAGTCCTTGTTATTGATTTATGTACATGAAACGAAAGCTGTATTGCTTAGGTGAATGTAACTTGAGTTCTAATGACCTGATCTTTAAATGTAAGGTCTTAAAATGCAGGAGGTATAACAGGCTATAGGTGGTCGTTTTTTTTTACTAGTGAGGAATTAATCCAAAAATGCATATAAAACAGTAAAAATATATCTACCTTCTTAAAAGATCTTCTAATTTGAGGTCAATACAATATTTAAAGCAGTCATAATTTCTATGATTAATTGAATACTTAATATAAAGTTAGAATACATATGATTTATAAAAAATAATTATTAAATTAACCATTAAATACCAGCTGAATTGGATCGAACCACACAAATTATTTTATTCGCCAAAGAACCAAAAACGAAATGAAATTAAGCCAAGTAGATTTATAATAATCAATTATTTTAATATGTACAAATATTATAAATGATACTTATCGCTGTCTTGTGGCCAAAGGTGTGGTTGCTGCTGAGGTCAAGATCCAAGTGAAAGAATGAAAATGAAAGCCTTTTCGATTAGACCAAGAGCCCACAGCAGATTTGGGGTGCGAAAATGAACAAAAAAAAAAAATTATATGAGTCGAAAGGTGTGTTAACGATAATAAAAGAAATGTAAATTAAATATTTATACAAATTTTCATCAATGTACCATTCTTTTCAAGGTATTTTTTTTAATAGTTTACCAGTTTTACTGAAAAACATTCATCTCTGTATAAAATGGACCATAACTTTTTTTAGGATGATTGTATCGCCTTAATTTTGATGTCATTAGATTCAAAATTGCAAAATACCATAAAATCATGTATCATAATGTCCAAATTGTATCAATATAATTTTTTTAATTTCGATAAGTCATTCCTCCCCCTTTTCCCCCAAAAAAACACCCTTTAGATTGAGATACTTTTATGATTCATTATTCTTATGGTTAATCCGACATTCCCACCAAGTTTCAAAAATTTAAGAATTTTTTTCCGCATGTTTGTCCTATTTTAACTGCTGAAATGATAATTTAGCCGGATTTGTCTTATTTTTATGAAAAAGCTGGTTCATTTACTTTTTAATATCTTAAAAAGTAAAAGTCCTAGAACCATCCGGTTTTAAGTTTTTGACTACAAATTGATAAGGGCATTGAATTGAACAAAACTAGTACTTAATTACGTGAAATTTTACGAAAAAAATATTTCTTACCATTTTTTAAATTTTTTTTTTCAAAATTTTGAGTTCAAACATTAATATTTCAAAAAATATTAATTGAAAGAACTTTATTTAAAAAGTAAATGAAAGAAGGGACTTCTGGCCTTTCAAAAAAATAAAACAGGGCATTGTACATATTACCGTTGTTTTTTAATAATTTGTTTTCTCTTCTTAGTCAATTTTTTAGAAAATTGCCCCTCCCACCTTACAGCCGGCACCGGGGACTGCAAGACATACATTTCTTTTATTATCTTTAACACACCTTTCGACTCATATAATTTTTTATTGGTTCACTTTCGCACCCCAAAATTTGCTGTGGGCTCTTAGACTAGATCGAGCCTGCACATGATTTTGCAGACTCTCTTAGATAAGAGATTAGATGAGTGAAACTCAACCCACCCAGAGTTGCCAACTCGTTTAGGCAAAATCATGCCTCATTTGAAAAAATAATGCTTTTTTCGACGAAATAATGCCTCACTGGATGTTTTTTTAGTTTTTAAAAATTATCTAAATTTAAACACAATTGTAACAAAAATAAACAAAAACCTTTGAGTACATATAATATGGGGTGCTCGTTTAGATTCCAGAAACGTAACCATCATAGGGGCGCGGTTATCAATGCGTTAATTCAATTCTCAATATATAGAGGGATTTTACAACAACACCATCATAGCTGCCAGCTGTCAAAATACCCTCTCTGTATTGAAATCACGCCCCCTATCACAGGCTCAAGTACTAAAATGCATTAGGGATAGAAACGAGCACTCCATATTATATATACATAAAGACAAAAACAATCCTTTATTAAAAATAAAATCATAAATAGATCACAGAAACAATTTTAAGTTCATAAGAAAATAATGGTTTTAAGAAATGTACAGTATGTATGACAAGTAGGTATTTAACATGAAGAAATAGGAAATTAAATTGAGTTTAAACAAGTATAACAAATAGAATATTTTAATTAATAAATAATGACGTTTGTCAAAAAACTTTTGAGTCTCAGACACAAGCTATTAAAAGAAATTATTGGTAGGAACCAGCCTTATAACAGGTTAGTCGCATTTGCAAAATTGTATACCTTAACTACCGTTAACCGTTTAAACTGATTGGTCTGTTGATGAATAAATGGTATGGATTAAATGTTTTATTTTTTATAAAAACTAAAATAAAAAAGGTAAGTATGACCGAAGGGTTTTTTTAGAGGAGGTGAAAGTCCTCTGGAATTATTACCAAAGCACGTAGGTACAGTGAAGAACATATTCTGAAATAGTTGCCCAGAGAAAATATTAAAATAAGGGGTATGATATATGTATGTATCACCAGAATTGTTTAGCAAATTAACGATTGGTGGAAGGTCATTGGACCGTTTTTCGATTCGCATTTAACATTTTGAAAACAACGTTTCGCCGGTTTAATGATTTGCCAAATCTTAATTTCGAATTTTTTCTTGTGGAATTTTTATTATCTTCTTTATTTAATTGGCTTTTTGAAGTTTTGCAATTAATTTTTTGGCATGCTGTTGTTTTGCTAGTTTTATTTGGCATTTTGTTGTTATGCATTTTTTTACTCTGCAGTTTGTTCTTTTTTATTTGGCATTCAATTTTTTAGAAATTTTTTGGCTTACATTAAATTACATGCCTTAAAATTTCGGGCAAAAAAAAGAGCAAAAGCTCTCCCAAACCAACGCGAAAGCGGCGCGGAACATTCGCTGACGGCAGTTTTTGTTGTTGTTTAGCATTATATTTATTTGTCATTTTGTGTATCATTGTGAATGATTGGCCCTGCATAGCAAATGCTCGGCGTTGGTTTGGGAGAGCCCTTAAAATAATTATTTTTTAAATGCGAATGATAAAACCAGAAAATGTTAATTGCGTATTGACTTAAAAATAAAATAAATAAAAAAGAAAACGCAAATTGTTCATTGACATTCACATACGTGTTTCTGATTTTTGCTGAGTTGTACAGGATATTGACCTAATAAATAACCTAACTTTTCGACCTCCAGCGGCGACCGCTTCATGGTAAAAAATAAAAAAAAAGCGATTTTTTCGTGCATTTTTCAGTTACTGGCGATTTTAGTCCGAAAGAAGTAATTTTAAATAAAAACAATGTTCTACGATTTCAAAGAAACTTTATGTGCTTCAACTTGAGACCAAAGTCAACTCTGTAGATCCAATGGTTTCCAAAATAAAACAATTCAAAATCTAGCGATACAAAATTTAATATAAAAAGTATAATGGAAAATAAAGAATGGTTGACATAAACTTATCAAAGCACTGGAACTTGTAGGTTGAGCCAAAATAATAGGACAATCATACCGGGAGGGCGGTCTATATACCCCCGTTAAGATGGGAGAGGCAATTATCTAAAAAAATGACTTAAGATAAAAACAACACTTTTAAAAAACAATGGTAACACTTACAATATTCTCCTATAGCTTATCTGAAAGCCAGTCATCCATTCTTGAATTTTCTTTTTAAATAGAGTTATTTTAATCGATAGTTTTTGAAAAAGTAATTTCCAAACTCAAAACTTTGAAAAAGAAATTTGCTCCAAGAATTTTTCTACTAAACAAATAGTAGAATATTTTTTTTAAAAGTTTTGAGTTTAGAAATTAATTTTTCGAAAACTATCGATTGAAATAACTTTATTTAAAAAGAAAATTCAAGAATGGATTTCTGGGTTTTAGATAAGCTATTGGAGAATATTTTAGGTATAACTATTGTTTTTCAATAGTGTTGTTACTACTTATTGTCATTTATTTTTAGAAAATTGCCTCTCCCATCTAAACGGGGGTATATAGACCCCCGTCCTGGTATAATAATAATTGTTCTATTCTTTTGGCCAACCTAATCGCTTCAGTGATTTTATGCATTTATGTCAACCATTCTTTATTTTCCATTATACTGTTTGATTACCTTACTTGTTACCTATATTAAATTTTGTATCGCTAGATTTTTAATTGGTGTATTTTGGAAACCATTGGGTCTACAGAGTTGACTTAAGTTTCAAGTTGAAGCAAATAAAGTTACTTCGAAATCGTAGAACAATGCTTTTATTTAAAATTAGTTATTTAGGACTAAAATCACCACTAACTGACAAAAAGCGCGAAAAAATCGCGGCTCGAGGTCGAAAACTTATGTTATTTATTAGGCCTTACCAAAGGTCTTCATCTCTCAAAAATTAACTCTCTAGTCCCTACTCCCTAACTGCCTTAACAATATCAAAAACAAACATTGTTCCTAATGAAAAATACCCGATAAAAACCTTACAAACTATACCAAATAAATTAATACTACTAGCAAAAATAGGTACCACTACATACATATATGTATATACTATGCACAAATGTACGTGAAATAATCTGAATATGAAAGCAAATACGTATATCTTTTTTTTTTCTCATTCCTATACTATTAAATTAAAAAACTAATTTAATATTGAATAAAATCGTCATGACAACGAAAAGAAACAAGAAGTACAACCTTTTCCGCTGAGCTCCAAAATAAAACTAAAATATCCTTTCTCAAGCTGATTGTAAACAAATTTCAAAACAAGTCTAAATATTGAAGTAATATCGCTATGGTTACCTTACAAAAAGGAACAATTAAATAATTAAATGTCCTTTTGAGAACTATTTATTTTTTCCTATTTACTACGAGAAAGGTATGGTGCTCTGAGTTGTGGAGTGTCACCTTCTATATACATTTATTTATAGCGCTCATGGATTTTCTAAGCGAGACAAAAAATCTCAGTGTTATAGACTTTTGAGGGTGTGCAAATAAGAAAGTGGTACATGAATACAAAATAAAGACGGAATGTTGGTAAAAACTCAAACTAGTTAAATAAGCTATAATCATTTTCATTAATTTCAATAAGTTTTTTGCTTTAACAATTAAATATTTAAAGAAAAGTTGAAATCTTATTTCCAAACTTGTATGACAATAATAACACATGTTTTTTTTTTAAGAGAGAGCGGAGAATGTTGTCCCACCAAATGATTCTGCTTCCGTTAATCTGACATTGAGCCGTCAATGAGCGCTCAGTTTGTGGTACACGCCTAATGGTACTATCAAAAAACCGAGACGACGCACGGTGGAGATGCCACTGGCCTGGGAGGGCATTTTCTCTGTAGATAATGTAGAGTTCAAAATACACTGAGGGTATTCGTGCAACGTCGGAAAACCCTCGTAAGCGTTGTAAACGTCGGAAAGCTTACGACGCAACGTCGCAAACCAACTGTTACAATTTGTATGAAAATTCTTTTACGATAAATCGTAAACTTTCCCATATGAATTTGTGTCGTAAACGTCGTAAATGAAAATATAGTAATCGTGGAAAACTTTTTTTGACAGTATTATGACATTTATGTGTCAAAAATTGTCAAAAACAAACAATTCAATAATACAGAACATTTTTAAATATTTTTTCAGACGCTTGAACAAAATAAAAGCCGTTCTCAGAATTTTTTCACCACATCATTTATAACATTAGATTAAGGGGCGTTCGGAAAGCTGCCGATGTTGCATGAATACCCCTATTGAAAATCTCATTAAATTTCTCTAGCGATAATACACCACCTTTCGGCGTAGACTATCGTACCAAAAATCGACTCATTAATAGTACAAAACTAGCCACCTCCTTTTTTTTAATACATGCATCTAGAACTAGATTATGAACTCGTTTTTTTGAAATACAGGGTAGTCTATGAAAAAATCGTTTCACAGTAAGGTTCTACATCCAATTTATCGCGGATTTAGGAAAAGTTTTATTTTGGTGTGTCTTCGCCTAAAGCCTATTACATACTTCCTCGTGAAGTGAACATTCTTCGTGGTGAAAGTGAACGTTTGACATTTATCACTGGTAGATACATACTTGTTCACTTCCCAGCCTCGCGTTCACCTAAAAAAACTAAAAAGTTTTTTTTCAGGGCTACTAATGCCTCTTGCGAGGAATTGATAAATCCTCCAAGAATATCACTTGTCATAAATAAGTGCTTCTCGTCTAGCCGTTCAGATTCGGCATAAAATTGTAGGTCCCTTCCATTCTTGTCGACAAGCGCACACAGGAATGGTTGTTGTTGTTAGTCCCTAGGCCTTGGTTCTTCACGAGCCGTTGCGCCACCCAATTTATTTTAGATACACACTTGTGAATGCGTTGTGAACGATTGACGTGGCCACGTTCGGGTGGTAGGCAGATATATGATTTATGAAATGGCCGTCTTTTTTTTATGGCCGTCGCCATCGCCGTCGCCATCGCCGTCATCGTTGCCATCGCCGTCGCCGTCGCCGTCACCATCGCCATCGCCTGGCGACGGCGACGGCGACGGCGATGGCGACGGCGATGGCGACAGCGATGGCGATGGCGACGGCGATGGCGATGGCAACGGCGATGGCGATGGCGATGGCGATGGCGATGGCGATGGCGATGGCGATGGCGATGGCGATGGCGATGGCGATGGCGATGGCGATGGCGATGGCGATGGCGACGGCGACGGCGATGGCGATGTTCAACCAAAATTCAAATACTATTACATTTGTATGCTAATTTTATACTTTCTTATGTCTGAAAAACGACACAGGCTTGCATGTAATTTTCCAAATAAACTGTTTTTAACTAATTATTATTAAATTTGTATGCAGTCGCGAATGAAAGAGAACCATCAAGAAGATGAACATGTTCGTCTTCATTTCTGCATTATGGCATTTTCCTATAATGCGAAACGAAGTTCTTCTGTATTTTGTTCTTTTCTCTCTATCTAACAAATATTCATTTTGTATTTGGCATCCCCTTTTTTGTGCAGAAACCAAATGCAGATACATGTAAATTAAGCCACCATTAAGCGTTTGTTTTTCAAACTTTCCTAGAAAAATTGACCCACCTAGTACAATTTTTAGATATACGGCAAATAAGCATCAAAAGAACCCAAAAATTTGTGGTTTATAGTAGAGCAAAAGTGTTCAGTTTCCCGAAAAAGTGGTCTGTCGGGCACTTAAGTATTCGGCCGGCGAATTGTCTGATATTAATGTATATTTTGCACGTTCATTCGAGTAAAATTAATTAGACAAATAACCGATGAAAGGGTTTATTGGTATGTATTGTATATTGTCGTTTTCGGTTGGAGGTTCGCAGTTATTCCTTTTTGACTCCACTCATAGGGGGGAGGGAGATAAAAAATGAATATGCAATTTTTGAATTCGAGGTTTTTTTTTATTAAAAGTTTATTTATTTTGTGTAGGCACAGGTCAGTTGTAAGTGATTTTATTTTAGGACTAGAAAATGTGACATTTTATTCGTGTTGACGTTAAATAATTATTAAAGGAAGCAAATATATGATTTTTCTTCAACATTTGTTACTTCGTGAATAGCAACTGCAACCACCTTTCCAAAATGGTCAGTTATTTCGTTGTAAAAGTTTGTTTTTTATTTGACAATAGGCGTGTATCATGAGGCAGAATCATTTTGTGGGACAACATTCTCCGCTCTCTTAAAAATAAAACATGTGTTATTATTCTCATACAAGTTCGGAAATAAAATTTCAACTTTTATTTAAATATTTAATTGTTAAAACAAAAATCTTATTGAAATTAATAAAAATAATAATAGCTTATTCAATAAGTTTGAGTTTTCACCAACATTCCGTCTTTATTTTGTATTTATTTACTACTTTGTTATTTGCACACCCTCAAAAATTATAACTTTGTTGTCAAACAAACAGCTGTTTCGATTGAGAAAAAAAAATTGAGCAGTGAATCCAAGAAATTTTTGGATCAGAAATCTCCGCAAAAAATCTCAGTGCTCAGTTGAGATTTTTTGTCTCACTTAAAAAATCCTTGAGCGCTCAGAGCGCTCAGTTGATGGTACACGCCTAATATTGCGCTGAATGTACATCATGCATAACGAATCAAGTCGTTTGTCGGTCATTGTGGATCTGAGCCAAGTTTTTACTTTGCGTAAGGTGCTGGAATTGAGAGCCCTATACAAAGAGCTGACAAAATCGATGGATTTAACTCCTCTACACTGCTCAATAAATCAGAAATGTTTTAACAATCATTTCAATTAGTATGCGTTTTGTTAAAACTGTACCACATCTTAGACTCCGCCAAATTATCCAGAAAGCAGCCATATTTCTCCATTATTTTCTGTAAAATTATATCGAATTCTGGAGAATCCATAATTTGCATATTTTTTGATGATAGCTGAAATAGTAAAAATGCAGGTTCATTTTCTTCTGAAAAGCGTTCTGTAAGCGACATTATCAGGGAATTAATGTACGGAATATAAATACATAGCTTTTCTAAAATAACTTTGGGGGGATGAAGAGCGACCATTTGATCGATGGATTTGTTTTTGAATTTTTCTTGGACAGCTTAAAACTATGCATGATTCACTCAAGCATTTTTGCATAAGCTACCTCCCATAGAGATTTAAAGCAATTGTCAGCATCCTCTCGAAACAATTTATTCAAAACATTGGCCTGATCTTTTACTGTTGACAGATTTTGGTCAACGCCCCGTAAAATATTAGCAACAGGTTCTAGCATCTATGAGTAATGTAACAAACTAAAAAGGTCGAATTTGTGCAAGAGTAATAAAGTTGGAGGACAAGTTGCTTTGTTATTCTTTTACCCTCTTCAGTGCAGTCTATTTAGATTTGGCTCCTATAGGCATCTAAAAAACATAATGGGGAAGCAATTTTTTTGTGGGCATCGTAACATAACTTTATAAAAGCTTAAGTCCAAGTTTTCGACCATGGATCCCTTGCAGTGTTGCCGCTATATAGATTTTAAGGTTCAACACGGTGTTTTGTATTTTTTAAATGGGGGGGGGGGTGTACACGAGTTTTTGTTTTTGTAATCGATAGACTGAAAAATTTAACAAAGTCTTACACATACAAAATGAATCCGAAAAATGTAGGTATCGAGATATGATCGTTTAAAAGTCGAAAACGGGAAAGTAGACATTTTAGAAATAACTTGCAGTAAATCAGTACGGCATTTAATTATAGTAAATTTTATATTCTTGGAAGGGTAATGAAAAATTATTTTACCCATGTTTGAGGAATTTTTGATAGATGTGTTAATTTTCGTGGCAGAAAAGTTTTGAAAACCTCAACTTTTGGAGTTCAATTTTTTGAAGCTTTTGAATTTTATATTTTTAAAAATCTGAAATTCTTAAGAATGATGGAGATTACTAACTTTAGTTTTGGACTAAAAACTTCAGTTTCCCACTTTGAGCGCAGAAAATTCACAATTTAGTATTTTTAGCTTACATGTTATTATATTGCAAAGAACCAAACATTTGTGTATGTATCAAAGTCACATTATTAGGAGAGTTTGTATTTTTTAATTAATTGACCATGAGTTTTTTGATTGCCGATGTTTTAAGTAAGTAATGTTTAAAAACTACTTACATATATAAAAAGCTTGGATACGGGTATTCGAACAACAAACCAATTACAAGATTTTCTTTAAGCACTTTTGCAAAAAATTGTAATTTTTTACATATATAAGAAGAAGAAATTACAATTTACTTAAAAACTTTTTTCGTATGCGAAGTTGTTTGTTTCCCTACTGTATCATCTGAAATTTGACCCAATAACCGTTACTGAAATGGCCCGCGGTATATTTGGCGAAATTTTGTTGATACAATCATTTATTACTTAATATGTATCTACATATACTTACATACTCGTGTTTGTTCACAAACAAATCATGTTCTTCTTACTGGATTGTGCCCCGAAAATGTAACCAACGTTTATTTCCGAAAACCAAAACATGGTCAATTTCCAGACCAAATATGTTCGGCTTCCAGCTTGAAGCATGTACAATCAGTAATGGAAAATATATTGTTCTTACATGCATTTAGTGATGCGGCACGACGCGACTGCAGCAACTTTCGATATGGGAAAAATTAAATTTATTGCGGCTCTGGAAAAAAAAATGTTGAGCTCAGTGATGTAATTGCGAAATTCAGAAATGAGCACGTCGATCCCAAGGACATTGTTGCCGCTGGAAATAGATTTTTGGTAGCAATTTATGGAGGGAACCCATCCAAGGATTCCTTAAATGATATGCGGTACAAGTGCTTTGTAAGGTCATCTAAGAAGAGAACTTGCAACCTTGTAAATCTTCCCCTAACATAAGGAGCAGCAAATTATCACTCATATAGGACATATTTTCAAGTTCAACAGTGGTTGAACAAAATAGATGAAAAAAGTCGTAGTGATTGGGGGTGGAAAAAAACAACGTTGGGTTTGATGCATCAAACAAGAGATGAAGATCCGGCACCAAGTTCGATCCTCAAGCTTATTTCTTGCAAAAAAAAAAAATAAATCGGGTAGCACAACGGCTCATGAAGAACCAGGGCCTAGTGACTAACAACTCGCAACCATTCCTGTGTGCGCCTATCGACAGGAATGGAAGGAACCTACAATTTTATGCCGAATCCGAACGGCTAGACGAGAAGCACTAATTCGTGATAAGTGATACTCTTGAAGGATTTGTCAATTCCTCGCAAGAGGCAGTAGCCCTGAAAAAAACTTTTTAGGTTTTAGGTGGACGAGGCTGGGAAGCGAACCCAGACCTCCAGCGTGACAGTTGAACGCACTAACCATTACGTTACGGGCTACTACTATTTCTTGCAAATGTACCAAAAATTGCGAAAAAGCTTGTGCATGAGTGAAAGCGGGGCCTATAACACAGAACAACAAGTCAACTAGTCAACAATTACTTATTCAACTATGTTTGTCAAACAAGTGAAAACCATTTCTGTAACACAATAAAAACCGTAATAATTGTCAATAGAAAATATTTCCCTTCACTTGTTGAATCAGTTGAACAAGTAAATACGCCAAGATGAGTATTGTATATGATAAGTTGAACTCTTTTAGTTTCAGGCTAACACACTTGTTTTTGAAATTCTATTTCATTTATTGCAAAGGTGCTTCTATATATATCGATAAACTGCCATTTTATGAACACCATGGATGTCACATATAATTCAAAGGCTATAAATATTTTCTCCCTTGCACTTAGTGCTTTATTTTTATTAGTGATGGAAAGTAATTAGTGGGAGAGACTTTCGGTTACACAATCACCTACTTTCTACGAGCACACAAAATTTTTCAATAAATTTGGGGTTCTATTCCAAAGTAAATTCTTTCTTTGAACACTTTTTTCTGTCTCTGGCTCTCATTCAGTATCAAAAAAAAAAAAAAAAACATTTTTTGAACAAAACTCTTGACCACTAAATAAATTCTAAGCAATTTTTCCAAAGCTATCAGTTGAATTACACTGCTGCAAGTATTTATTTCTAACTTGTTGACTTTCAACTAGTCCGAAACTGTCGGTTGAAATTTATCAACTATTCAACAAGTATATTCTACTTTTTCTTAACTCTTGTTGTTTCCAGTTACAGAAATGGTGGAATTGTGAAATTTCCCACTTGTTGAAAGAAGATAAAACAATTGATATAGTTCTCTCATACTACGTTTTCATTGGAACCGAAATGAGGTAATTTCGAAATTAGCTCATTTGGAACGTCAAATTTGTATAGGAAATGACGTTCCAAATGAGCTAATTTCCAAATAACCTCATTTCGGCTCCAATGAAAACGTAGTATTAGACTTGTTGTTCCGTGTTACACAACTTTAAAGAAGTTGTTGAATTTCACTTGTTGAACAAGCACTTTGTGTATTGTGTTATAGGCCCCAGGCCTTTATTGTACAGCAATTTGCCAACACTGTTGTGGGGAGGCTTTCAACAATGCCCCCAAGAAACAACCAATCATGGACGATGATTCAGAGGACGAAGGTGGAAGAACTGTTAGCACGATTTCCTTTCAAGAAGATAGTCTACCAGGTCCTTCATTTAAGAAACCAAGGTTTCATGCACCGGTACTTGAAATTAATTAAAGCCACACGTAAGTGTAAATATTGGCGCAAAATTTCAAACATTGCTCGTTTAAGGAATAAAACCGGCTCTAGTTAACGTAGTTGTTTAGTTGTGAACCCTTGTCTAACTATTTCTTAATTTTAAACACGTTAAACAATTCTTCTAACTAAAGTGGACTCCGCAACGTAAAGTAAGCAAATAAAGGTTGAACAGGCACGAATTTGACAGATGAAGAGAAGAGACAGCTTTATAACAACAAAAAATGTTCAAATTAAACAAACAACTTCAGACAAATAATTTTAATTTAACTAGGTGCGTGTCGATTGTTTTTTGTTTAAGTGTTTAAAAGAAGTCACCTCGTATTATCCCTTATTCTAAAAAAAAACTCAAGCGCATGGATAATATTGAAACATCTTTGTAAATATGTAGGTATCTACGTGTATGCTGGTTAATGTGTTTGTGCCCATGTATTGCAGAAAAGTGAAAAATTCGATGCCGCCGAGCTCTTTCAATACATTAATAAATACTTTCATTTTTAACAAAGCTGTAAATATCCAGAAAATAAAATAAAATTCCGAAATCATTTTACCAACCTACGCCATTTTGTTGTTACAAACTTATTTTCAAGTGGTAAAAGTATACTTTAAGAAGTTAAACAAGCGATTTGCTGCTTTAAAGTTAGAAGAGTGGTTTAACGTTAAACTATACTTTATGTCGTTTAAAATTACCAAAGAGTTGACTCTCGCTTTAAAAAGAGTTTTTAGAGCCGACTCCCATTTTAAAAGTGATTTAGAGCTGGTTTTAATTCTTTAAAATTTTGCGCCATTGTATTTATGCCTCCCAATACTTATTATTCATTTATAATAGTCTTATAAACCACAAATAAAATTATTGTTCAATTACATACACGATTACTAGAATTATATATATAGTAATGCGAATTACCAGAATACGATCCGCCACACACGATAAAAGAAACTATTCCATTTAAGCTGGCCATAAACGACGAACATGCTCGCCGAACATGCTCGTTTGCTTTACCCCATAGACGACGAACATTCATTTCAGTGTTGCCAGAAACACCGATTTATCGTAATTCTCCCGATTTTTAGACCTATTTCTGATACACCGATTTTTGCTCTTAATATGACACTTTTCCCCGATTTTCAATGTTTCATAGTATCTGCAATTTACTTTATTTATAATTTTACTAAAAATTTGAACACTTTTTAATCTGGTTTGTCTAACTTAAAATATCAGATCATCCCAGAGCCATTCCAATTTTTAAAAACTCAAATTTTTGAATTTTTTTTGTGCCAATCGTTTGTGATTCGCTTGTGACTGTTTGTGACAGCAACAAAAATTGTTGTGACTCGCTATGTACCAGTTAGCCATTTTTTGAATTTTTTGAAAACTGTAGTAGTATAGACTTTTTTACACTCAATCGATCAGGAATCGTTTGTGACTTCTGAATATATCAATAAAATCGTTTGTGACAACGTAGTTTTCGAGAAAAATTAGAAAAACTGATTTCAGTTCATCACACTTTCATTTTGTTTATTGCTATGGGCGGAGATATGCATAGGTTAGTGCTGATGTATGTGTACCGTGATTCATGAAGCCGAGGTAAGTTATTATGCTTTGAGGTGAGCAACATGCTGCAATGATAACTAAGTATAAAAGATTAATTTTAAAAATAAAACAGTGTTGTTTCCACTTCAAAGATGGGAAATGGATTTTGAATTATGAATTTATTAACAAAAAAAAGGCTCTAGCCATAGAGCTTGTATAATGTTTTACTTCATTAGATTGAAATTTTTTGAACAAATTTCGAATTTACCAATAAAATCGTTTGTGGCTACCTAGTTAGTTTGTGACAGCCTATTTTCCGAAAACTCGTTTTTCAATGGAATTAGTATAAATTTAAACCAGCCATTACGAGTTTTTGGAAAATAGTCTGTCACAAACAAACTTGGTTGTCCCAAACGATTTCCTTGGTAAATTCCAATTAAATAAGTATGCGTCCACGCAAACGTATGCGTGCACGCAAACGTATGCGTACACGCAAACGTATGCGTGCACGCAAACGTATGCGTCCACGCAAACGTATGCATCCACGCAAACGTGTGCGTGCACGCAAACGTATGCGTCCACGCAAACGTATGCGTCCACGCAAACGTGTGCGTGCACGCAAACGTAAGCGTCCACGCAAACGTATGCGTGCACGCAATCCTATGCGTCCACGCAAACGTATGCGTCCACGCAAACGTATGCGTGCATGCAAACGTATGCGTGCACGCAAACGTATGCGTCCACGCAAACGTATGCGTGAACGCAAACGTATGTGTGCACGCAAACGTATGCGTCCACGTAAACGTATGCGTGCACGCAAACGTATGCGTCCACGCAAACGTATGCGTCCACGCAAACGTATGCGTCCACGCAAACGTATGCGTGCACGCAAACATATGCGTCCACGCAAACGTATGCGTCCACGCAAACGTGTGCGTCCACGCAAACGTGTGCGTGCACGCAAACGTATGCGTTCACGCAAACGTATGCGTGCACGCAAACGTATGCGTCCACGCAAACGTATGCGTGCACGCAAACGTATGCGTCCACGCAAACGTATGCGTGCACGCAAACGTATGCGTCCACGCAAACGTATGCGTCCACGCAAACGTGTGCGTGCACGCAAACGTATGCGTGCACGTAAACGTATGCGTCCACGCAAACGTGTGCGTGCACGCAAACGTATGCGTGCACGCAAACGTATACGTCCACGCAAACGAATGCGTCCACGCAAACGTGTGCGTGCACGCAAACGTATGCGTGCACGCAAACGTATGCGTGCACGCAAACGTATGCGTCCACGCAAACGTGTGCGTGCACGCAAACGTATCCGTCCACGCAAACGCATGCGTGCACGCAAACGTATGCGTGCACGCAAACGTATGCGTTCACGCAAACGTATGCGTCCACGCAAACGTATGCGTGCACGCAAACGTATGCGTCCACGCAAACGTGTGCGTGCACGCAAACGTATGCGTCCACGCAAACGTGTGCGTGCACGCAAACGTATGCGTGCACGCAAACATATGCGTGCACGCAAACTTATGCGTCCACGCAAACGTATGCGTGCACGCAAACGTATGCGTCCACGCAAACGTATGCGTCCACGCAAACGTATGTGTGCACGCAAACGTATGCGTGCACGCAAACGTATGCGTCCACGCAAACGTATGCGTCCACGCAAACGTATGCGTGCATGCAAACGTATGCGTGCACGCAAACGTATGCGTCCACGCAAACGTGTGCGTGCGCGCAATCGTATGCGTCCACGCAAACGTGTGCGTGCACGCAAACGTATGCGTGCACGCAAACGCATGCGTGCACGCAAACGTATGCGTCCACGCAAACGTATGCGTGCACGCAAACGTATGCGTCCACGCAAACGTGTGCGTGCACGCAAACGTATGCGTGCACGCAAACGTGTGCGTGCACGCAAACGTATGCGTCCACGCAAACGTGTGCGTGCACGAAAACGTATGCGCCCACGCAAACGTATGCGTGCACGCAAACGTGTGCGTCCACGCAAACGTATGCGTCCACGCAAACGTATGCGTCCACGCAAACGTATGCGTCCACGCAAACGTATGCGTCCACGCAAACGTATGCGTGCACGCAAACGTATGCGTGCACGCAAACGTATGCGTCCACGCATACGTATGCGTCCACGCAAACGTATGCGTGCACGCAAACGTATGCGTCCACGCAAACGTATGCGTCCACGCAAACGTGTGCGTGCACGCAAACGTATGCGTGCACGTAAACGTATGCGTCCACGCAAACGTGTGCGTGCACGCAAACGTATGCGTGCACGCAAACGTATGCGTCCACGCAAACGAATGCGTCCACGCAAACGTGTGCGTGCACGCAAACGTATGCGTGCACGCAAACGTATGCGTGCACGCAAACGTATGCGTCCACGCAAACGTGTGCGTGCACGCAAACGTTTCCGTCCACGCAAACGCATGCGTGCACGCAAACGTATGCGTGCACGCAAACGTATGCGTTCACGCAAACGTATGCGTCCACGCAAACGTATGCGTGCACGCAAACGTATGCGTCCACGCAAACGTGTGCGTGCACGCAAACGTATGCGTCCACGCAAACGTATGCGTGCACGCAAACGTATGCGTCCACGCAAACGTGTGCGTGCACGCAAACGTATGCGTGCACGCAAACATATGCGTGCACGCAAACTTATGCGTCCACGCAAACGTATGCGTGCACGCAAAACGTATGCGTCCACGCAAACGTATGCGTCCCACGCAAACGTATGTGTGCACGCAAACGTATGCGTGCACGCAAACGTATGCGTCCACGCAAACGTATGCGTCCACGCAAACGTATGCGTGCATGCAAACGTATGCGTGCACGCAAACGTATGCGTCCACGCAAACGTGTGCGTGCGCGCAAACGTATGCGTCCACGCAAACGTGTGCGTGCACGCAAACGTATGCGTGCACGCAAACGCATGCGTGCACGCAAACGTATGCGTCCACGCAAACGTATGCGTGCACGCAAACGTATGCGTCCACGCAAACGTGTGCGTGCACGCAAACGTATGCGTGCACGCAAAACGTGTGCGTGCACGCAAACGTATGCGTCCACGCAAACGTGTGCGTGCACGAAAACGTATGCGCCCACGCAAACGTATGCGTGCACGCAAACGTGTGCGTCCACGCAAACGTATGCGTCCACGCAAACGTATGCGTCCACGCAAACGTATGCGTCCACGCAAACGTATGCGTCACGCAAACGTATGCGTGCACGCAAACGTATGCGTGCACGCAAACGTATGCGTCCACGCATACGTATGCGTCCACGCAAACGTATGCGTGCACGCAAACGTATGCGTCCACGCAAACGTGTGCGTGCATGCAAACCTATGCGTCCACGCAAACGTGTGCGTCCACGCAAACGTATGCGTCCACGCAAACGTGTGCGTCCACGCAAACGTATGCGTGCACGCAAACGTATGCCGTGCACGCACGTTTTACTTT